>CM076674.1:49853620-50446120 GCA_038501925.1 Xenopus petersii | reverse complement strand
GAATTCACCGAATCCACTATTTGGGATTCGGCCGAATCCTTGGCGAAAAATTCGTCCGATTACCAAACCGAATCCTAATTTGCATATGCAAATTAGGGACAGGAAAGGGAAAAAGTGGAAAAAAGTCTTCTTTTGTGACGAAAAGTCGTGTGATTTCCCTACCTGCCCATATGCAAATTAGAATTCAGATTAGGTTTGGCTGAATCCCAAACCAAAACCAGGATTCGTTGCATCCCAAAATCATCCAGTTAATTTAAAGGTGGACAACCCCTTAAACGTAGTATTTATTTTTACCTTTCTGTGCATTCTGAGTGAAGATGCATGTTAGCAAGAGAGTGGTAGGGAGTGCTCTGCAGTAGACAAAACACGCCAGAGTGGGCCTGTGCGGGCAGTTTTTAAGAGAAATTCTATTAAAGGCCAAGCAAACCACAGTACATTACTGTAATAGCCTCCATTTGTAAGTACAAGTTGTATGTAAGTCAGATGTTTGTAACTGCCTGTATTGACAACTGGCTGCTGAAATTGGAGTGATGCTTGTACAGTTATGGGACCTGTTATCCAGAATGTTGGGACCTGGGGTTTTCCGGATAGTGAATCTTTCTGTAATTTGGATCTTCATACATTAAGTCTGCTAGAAAATCATGTAAACATTAAATAAACCCAATAGGCTGGTTTTGCTCCCAAAAAGAATTAATTATATCTTAGTTTGGATCAAGTACAAGCTACTGTTTTTATTATTGCAGAGAAAAAGGAAATACTTTTGAAAAATGTGCATTATTTGAATAACATGGAATCTGTGCCAGATGGGCTTCCCTTAATTCAGAGTTTTTGGTATATAAAACGGGTTTCCTGGTAACCAAATTAGTAGGTATGATGCAGGTATCCTCTGTGGGCTGTGGCTATATTTGTTCACCAACCTGTTGACAGAGGTTGTAGTTACTGGAATGCCTACCATGTCAACCATGGATAAAAGTGAATACCTTGTGTGTACATTCTCTCCATCACTTCTCAGCCTTATTGTTTTCATAAGTATGCCTTTTACAGGGCCAATCCTTTTTTTAAATAACGTATGTGCTAGTTCAAGTATGTTAGCTTTGTTTTAAGTTGTTCAAAGCTGGGTGCACAAAATCATTTTCCATCATTTACAATGGGAATTTAGGGTGCACAGTTTATACACATTGTGCCTAATACATGCCGTAGAGTGGAAGATTAGTTTGTTTTGTTACCTTGCCAGACAGGTTGAATTGCGTAAAATAATTAAAGGAAAATCTATTGATTACATAATGACAAAGGTTAGTCGGTAATGGTTCCCAGGTAACTGATTTTGAATGCAGCATGTCCGGTATATGGGAGGTCTGTTGTTGAAATTGATGTTTCTGTTAGAATACGTCCCTAGTTTCTGGAAATCTTCTTACTACACCATTGCGTTTTCTCCACAGAGAGAAGTCAATGTGTTCCTATTTGCTTACAGGAGTCCGTCAGCCTTTGTGCAGATACACTGAGTGGATTTTGTTGGAAAAATGCATAGTTTCATGCTGAAATTTGCTACATTTATCTGCAGACAAGCTGACGCCATACTTATTGGTGCAGATATACAAAGACGTGGATGAGAGCGCAACAGCTTCTCTCTGCCTGTGGACAGAACTTGGGCAGTGAGAAGCAGAGGCACATTGCCTAATAGTTACATACTGTATTACATAGTTAAATCGGGTTGAAAAAAGACGAAGTCCATCAAGGCGAATCCCTCCAAATGAAACCCAGCATCCATACACACACCCCTCTCTACTTTCACATAAATTATATATACACATATCTATCTAACTATAGAGTTTAGTATCACAATAGCCTTTGATATTATGTATGTCCAAAAAACCATCCAAGCCATTCTTAAAGGCTTTAACTGAATCAGCATCACAACATCACCCGGCAGTGCATTCCACAACCTCACTGTCCTGACTGTGTAGAACCAACTACATTGCTTCAAATGAAAGTTCTTTTCTTCTAGTCTGATGGGGTGGCCTCTAGTGCAGTGATCTTCTTTATGGGTAAAAAGAGAAAACAACCCCAGCCAGGACAGTCTACCCTCATAATTTAAATCGTACATCCCTCCAACTAGTTTAGTTGCACGTCTCTGCACTCTCTCCAGCTCATTTATATCCCTCTTAAGCACTGGAGTCCAAAACTGCACTGCATACTCCAGGTGAGGCCTTGGAGACCAATAAAGAGGCATAATTATGTTTCCATCCCTTGAGTTTATGCAAGACAGAACTTAATTGTTTTATTAGCCACAGAATGACACTGCCCAGAATTAGACAAATAAAAAACCTACAAAACCACAAGATCCTTCTCAGTTAAAGAAGAAGGGAAGCTACTGAGGCATTTTATTGCCAATAGATTAACTCCAATAGTGCAAGCTAGAATGCTATATTTATTCTGTAGAATGTTTTACCATACCTGAGTAAAAAGCTCTAGAAGCTCTGTTTGTTTAGGATAGCAGCTGCAGTATTAGCTTGGTGTGACATCACTTCCTCCCCGAGCCTCTGCCTGCTCACTTATAGCTCTGGGCTCAGATTACAGCAGAGAAGGGGGGGGGGAAGAGGAACAAACTTAGCATGCTACACAATAGAAGGAAAGAAATGCTGTGTTTCTTTTGACAGAGGACTCAGAGCAGCACTACCTTGAGGGTTTACTGATATAGTTAGGTGGACCTTTCTAATAAGGCTTACTTAGTTTTAACCTTACCTTCTCGTTTAAAGAAACTCCCAACACACTGCCATTTAGTGTATTCCTTATTATTGTTTGCCAAAGTGCATAACCTTGCATCTCTCTGTTGTCTCAAGGGGATACACTAAGAAGTTAAGGGGGCGTGCCAGGTGTGGCTTTTCCCCTGCACTGTACCCATTCCATTCGGTTTTTAAGTGCCCTGCTTCCAGGAAGGTGGATAGCTCATTCCTAGGGATGACTACTCTTCTACGGTCAGATCTAGCACTGACACCAGGGTGTCACGACCGGCACCCGATACCAGAACAAATGCCAAGAACCCTGGTCTCGGCTCGGCTTCACCAGTAGTGTGACCACCGTTGGGCTTCGGGAGGAGCCCTCAGCTTACTTGGGTGCCACCTGGACTTAACGAGGGGTGCAAGGCAAGATGTTCTGGCTGGCGAAGGGGCACGGCTGTTAGCAAAGTCTTTTTGGGCCGAAGGTCACGGTACAAAAGGATTAGGCAGAAGGATGGTCAGACAGGCTGGGTCGAGGCAGGCGGATATCAGAATCGTCAGGCAGGCAAGGGTCAAACCGGGTTGTCAATCAAGAGATTAAACAGGAAGAGTTGTCGTAGGCAGGCGAGGGTCAGGATAAAGAGTTCAGAGTAGTCAGGATACAGGCAGGGTCAAACACGGATAATCAAGATATAGAATAACAGGAACAGATGCACTAAGGCTCAGAAGCACCAGGAAACAAATCCTATCACGGGCACTGGCTGGGAGACAGAATGGGCCTTATAAAGGTTCAAATTTCGCGCCAAACGGACGTCAAAAACTTGCGGACGCAAATGCGCCAGCGTGCCTGCGCCTTTAAGAGGCGCGCCCTAGAATCCAAAATGGCGCCAACTCGTGGACCACGCAGACGACGCGTTGGACGACCCCGCCGCACAACAGGTACCGTTACACAGGGGTGATACCGAGAACAGGGCTACCTGTTTCTTTTGAGTTGGCCCCCTATGGTGGAAACACCCACTGGGGTCAAAATCATGGCTGCCTGGCTACACTAGACCAACCAGGCTCTACCTGCAACCCCAAGACTTAGCAGACGGGATGGCTGGTGGGGAAGAATCGTGAGTATGCTCAACCACAATACTGCACTCCTCATTTGATACCTTAGAGCACTTGCTCTCTCTGGTGCCTTTTCCCCGATTTCAGCTGTCTCTCCCTCCTCCCGCGTGCTAGCGTGCTCCCTCCTCAGCAGGCTATTCTAACCCGGCCAGTCTCTGTCCTCCCTCGCAAGGGCAGGGGGATTGGCGGCATTACCCGGCGGCAGCCATTAGGAAGGATCCTATCACACTGCTCCCTTGGCGCACTCTGGGTGGAGTGCAAACGTCACTTCCGCCCCTCTCTCCCAACGCCTTAGGGTCCCTGTGTCCCCCTATCGATTACAGAGAAATGGATTTAACGGTGAGTACAAAAATCCCATTTTCCAGTTTGCTACCCAGTTTTCCAACTTAGACAAATCACTCTGCAAAGTGGCAGCATCCTGCATGGAACCTATAGTTCTGCACAATTTAGTATCAGCAAAAATAGAAACAGTACTTTCAATGCCCACCTCCAGGTCATTAATAAACAATTTGAAAAGCAAAGGACCAAGTACAGAAACCCGTGGTAATCCACTAACAACACTGGTCCAATTATAAAATGTTCCATTTACCACCACTCTTTGTAGTCTATCTTTTAGCCAGTTCTCTATCCAGGTACAAATACTATGTTCCAGGCCAACATTCGTTAATTTAACTAGTAACCTACTGTTATGAGCAGTGCCATCTTTACTGCCTGTTTCAGTATTTTATATGTAATCTGTACAATTTTATTTATTTATTTTTGGTGTGTGTATGTGTTTAATCCTTGTACGACCCCCTTCCATTATACAGCACTTCAGAATAAGTTGGTACTTTATAATGTGCTTTCTTATAGCAGAAGTTATCTTCATCCCAAACCCATCTTCATCCCAAACCCATTCCTCTCCTTCTAAATGCCTCCAACCATTTAGTTTAATTTAAGAAGCCATCAGAGTTCATGGCCAAATAGCTGATGGGACATGTCCTACTTAAACAGGTGGGTTGTTGCAAAGATCCTGGAAAACATCAGTAAAACTGAGCATACCGTATATAAGCCGACCCGAGTATAAGCCGAGGTACCTAATTTTACATACGAAAACTGGGAAAACTTATTGACTCTAGTATAAGCCTAGACACAACTACAGCCCTGTCTCCCAGCAACGCACATTCTGCCAAAGCGACCCCCCCAGCGATCAACCGGACTTCTTTGCAAAGTTGATGGTGACAGAGAATTGCCAAACGGATTACTGTGTGCATTGTCCCACTGTCCCACTAACTTGTGCAGAGGGTGCTGTTTGATATTGCCATCACTGTTAATCTTTCATATAACCAACAGAGGGCACTGTGATATTGCAGTCACTGTTATTCTTCCATATAACCAACAGATGGCGCTGTGTGATATTGCAGTCACTATTATTCTTTCATATAACCAACAGAGGGTGCTGTGTGATATTGCAGTCACTGTTATTCTTTCATATAACCAACAGAGGGCGCACTGTTATTCTTTCATACAACCAACAGATGGCGCTGTGTGATATTGCAGTCACTGTTATTCTTTCATATAACCAACAGATGGCGCTGTGTGATATTGCAGTCACTGTTAATCTTTCATATAACCAACAGAGGGCGCACTGTTATTCTTTCATATAACCAACAGAGGGCGCACTGTTATTCTTTCATATAACCAACAGAGGCGCACTGTTATTCTTTCATACAACCAATAGATGGCGGTGTGATATTGCAGTCACTGTTAATCTTTCATATAACCACTGTTATTTTTCATATAACCAACAGAGGGCACACTGTTATTCTTTCATACAACCAACATATGGCGCTGTGTGATATTGCAGTCACTGTTATTCTTTCATATACAGTAACCAACAGAGGGCGCACTGTTATTCTTTCATATAACCAACAGAGGGCATTGTGGGATATTGCAGTCTCTCCCCAAGTGAACTGTTGGTATAGGAATGATTAAAAGTGACTGCAATCTCAGCTACTCGGGTCGGACACCGCTGACCCGAGTATAAGCTGAGGTAGACTTTTTTTCAGCACATTTTGGATGCTGAAAAACTCGGGTTATACTCGGGTATATACGGTACACTGAAACATCCACCTAGTTGTTGAGATTGTTCAGCAAGCAGATATGAAGCCAATTTCTCCACCCTAATTGTGGGCTACATCCAGCTGATGCATTGGTTTGGTTGTTGGGCCAATGATGGGATTGTTTGGAGGGCCTGTGCAGATTCTTCAGAAGAGGAGCCTTATGGCCTATTGTATCCCCACTTGATGGGATTCTCTTTTAAGAAAACTGATATCTTGCCAATCCAGATAAAGGGCAGTCGTTGTGGTCCCTTTATACAGGCCAATAAGTTAGTGACAGTACAGGCAGCCACACTTTTAGTTTGGATTGATTTTATACATGGAGGAAGGTGAGTTGCTGCCTGCTGGTAAAGTTGATGTGTATGACCAGATCGGTAAGTGCTTTTTAGTAGATCATTATCCTTCCATAATTTTGTAGCGAAAGCTTCAAGCAGCAATGACCCTCTTAAATACATGTACATAGATTTTTTTTTTTGTTCATATGACCATTTTACTTGATACTTTTTTTGGCCCCTGTCTTTCAAGCTGCTAAAAATCATGGGTGTAATTGCCCTATGTGTCATTGCCCTGTAAAGCTTCCAGGGGATAACCTATGCACATTTATTTGAAACATATCCGTGCCAGTTTTCCACAAAGGAATCCAGATCCTTTTTCAATGATTAAAAAAAGAAATCTGCTGATCTTCGCTCCCAATTATTTTCTAACCTGTAGTGAATGTTAATTTTTTTCCCCATGCAGATTAGAAATGTACCTGTTAGCTCTTGGAGAATCATTGGTGTAGCTATGCCACGCACGCACTTGCTTCTGAAATGGACTGCCAATTTTGCTAGCTGTAAGATCCGCTTGGAATCTGATAGAGCCTTATGACTTCAATATATTGTGCATTGTCAGGGTTTGCTAATATTTTCCATTTGGTCCTTGACTCCGTGTTCATGATGAATAGCAGCTGAGAAATGTTTTATGGCAGTGACAAGTGATCCTTCTGGCAGGGAAAGGGTTAAGCGTTCCCTTTTTCGAGACTTTTTGCCATAGCTGGGATTATTTTCAGGTAGGCTGTCTTGTTTCACACAGGCCTCCTTTGTGCAGCTGGGCAGTCGCAGCCTTTGGTTTCAACTTTCCTGCCCAGTCAGACAGGAGTGATATGTTCCCAGTGATGGTTTTTGAATGGAGAATCGGGATGGAGGCTGGGATTTTTGTTCTCCATTTCATGGGAGTTGGTCTTTTTTTTTTCTTTTTTTTTTTTTTTTTTTAACCCACTAGTAGTTTTATACACTTTAACTCACCCTTAGCAACAACATAACTAAAAAATATTTGATATTTGTAAATACTACACAGAAGTGTATGTCCTTAAAATACTGTGCAGGAAAACTGAAGATAACCAGTGTTGGCGTTTCGTGGGGTAAGTTTATACTGGTAAGCGCTTTGGAAGCCCCATGAATGGTGTATAGTGTTATGCCTGTTGAGGGGGGGAGATTGTTCATCTGTTCTTGCTACACTGCAGATATTAAGCTGGCCATAGACGTGCAGATATATCCTTATGTCCGAACGATCGTACGTTGCAATCTCCCGACCTACCACTAACCGTTCAGATTAAATAAAGTAGTAAAAAGAACAAATTAGACTATTTTCTGGCCATTTAATTCACAGATGGCAATCATACGGAAGTTATGTCCGACAAATAGTAGTGACAATCTCCTATTGATATCATCAAGCAATACATGGAGAGATGTTATCGGTAGCCAATAGAAATCTTTTAATGTGTCCGATCGACTGAATGACCCATCGCCATGGTATGTAAAAAAATGTCTGGACAATCCACACACAATCCGAAAATCATAAGAACCTTTGTTTCGTATGATGGTATCTTTGTGTCTAAAATAAGCTTTGCCTGAGAAAGCAAATGCAGTTGGTTGTCATAGGTTACTAGACTAGGTGCAAACTTTATAACTCTTATTACTTTGCCCAATAGATTTCAATCACACATGCATGTACTCTGTGGTCCCTTTTTTTTCAGTTTCCTAGATAAGGCGGATTAACGTTATTTTTTTATTAATGACATAAGAGGTAAACCCTGCTCAGTAGAACTCACAATTTAAAATATTTCATTATGCAGGAGGTTTTTATGTGGACTGGTAGTTTGATTAACTAACTTTTCATCCTTGCACAGTTGCACTGAAGTGAAGTAAATTTAAATTTTTTTGGTAAAAGCAACAGGCACTTCCTTATCAGTTGCTGGGTGTCATTCGGCAAATTTGCTCCTCCATGTATAATGAATTTTGTCTTGTTCCTGCTATTGCATGGTTTTTTGTCTCCAGCTGTTCCATCAGCATAGCCTTTTGGGAGCCCCACCTCCCCAGGTGTAAAAATAAATTGTCCCAGTTATTTTAGTTTATCATAACCCAGTTAACGTAGATTAAATAAATAAATCTTTTATTTGCAATGACGGCAATCTCCAGTGAAAAACAATATGAAGGAAAAAACATAAATGTAAGCATGGATTCAGAAGTGTTCATTGCTTAAGTATACCATCTGGAGAGACATACTGCGAGATCTACATTATCCGTCAGGCCATTAAATGCGACAGTTGGCATTCACTACAGCTGATGTCTACCATTACGTGTCTGCATGGAGCATGGATGCATTTTTTTTTGTTTTGTTTTGCTGCAGGCTGAAAGAAGCTGATCTGCTCCCTTTTGCATCTTTGTGTAGCTAGCTGTACTGACAATCACAGTTTGTAGCCAGGGGTGCTTCGCCAATGAGGCAAGTTGAGGCTGTCGCCTCAGGCGGCAGCGCCCCACTAGGTACCAGGGGCAGCAAAAATGCTGCTACTGGTACTTTAAGAGCGAATTTTTTGGGGGGGGCAGCAGCAACTGTTGCTGCCTCAGGCGGCGGAGGGGCCAGGATCACCCCTGTTTGTAGCTAACAGGGGGGAAGTAGAGGCCGGCCTGAAAAAACCTTTTTGGCTGATCTCCACTTTGTGTAGGTAACGCTGGTGGTAACAATTCTGATCTTTCCTGGAAAAGATTGTTTTCTGTATTGAAACAAACAGATTGTTTGTTTCAGTACACACGTGTAGAGCTGAATCGTCGGTTATACAGGCAGAAACAATAGAATATCTGACGATTCAGCGCTAACAATGGCTGATGTTCGGGTTAGTCATGTGCAGGTCAGGATTTCCCTGACCGTAACCCGCTCTGCCCACATCCGAACTTCCGTGTTGCTTTTATAGACCCACCCCGACAATGACGTCACAAAAGGGACGGGGTGAGCAGGTGCAGCGTCTATAAAAGACTAACCTGGAAGTGGGAAGCCAGCATTTGAAGGTGGCAGGTATCGGGCCGGCCCACACATCACTAGTTCGGGTGCCTTCAAAGGCAACCAATACAATTTTGCAACCAGCCAGATCGACGAGCCGACTGATATCCAAGCCTTCTGTCGATATCGGTTGGCTGGTCTGATATACACGCATCGAATATCCTACAAAAATTTGTTGCGTCTATGAATGGCCACCTTAAAAGATAGAACAATGTTAGGATAAATTTAATCCCAGTGGGGGATGAACATACTGTATTGCCTAGAGTAGCAGCACAGTTCCATTTTTACACTAGTTCAAAGTAATTTTTAATCTTCAGAGGTTCTACTTAATGACTTACCAGTGAAGTACATAGCCCTGGTTCCATCCATAACCCAATGCAATGCTTAACTGCTTTATACCTCACAGGAATAATGGATACTGTGCTCCGTAGAGCTGGTGTATGAGCAGAAGTATAAAATGCTGAATTGGGGTGTTAATTTAGTATCATTGACCTGACTTTGGGATGGTTTGTGGCAGAGCCGAGAGTGAATACCAAGATGTCCCCACTGCCCAGGCTCCTAGGGATCTGGTTGCGTATACTAGTGACGGATCAATATTTACAATGGCATTTACAGCACAGCTAATATTTGTGCCAAGCTTATTTTCCAGCATTCAGTTAACAGGCTGAAAATAGTTTGTTTAGGGACAGCTTTACTCAAAAGCCAATTAGCCAGATGTTACCTCAAGATATTGACTTTGTTGTTTTAAGTCAAGGAGCAAAACACATTGAAGCTGCAAAATCTCTAGTGACATTTAATAAAATCTTGTAGGCTGCAGATTTCGCTTGTGCTTCCAACAAGCTTTTGGCAAATCTTCTGGTTCTAATGCCAGATAAAATGGTTGCCCGAAGATTAAAGATATTTGTAAATATGCGTTTTAATTTGCACCCTCTGAACCAAAGCTGAATATCTGCTTCTTTCATGGTAAAAATTTGGCATGAATTAGGAAACATGGCAAATTTGTTCAGCAAGTAATTTCTAAACTGAAGTAAGAGAGAGGATGTATCACCTTTAAAGATGAGTTTGTGTCCTACAAGTTTTCTTTCCACATTCATCTGTATGTGCAGCCTTATGGATAGCTTTCCTTAACTGCATAACCTGTAAAAGAAACGGTAACCCCAATAAATGAAAGTGTTTTAAAGTAATGAAAATATCATGTACGGTTGTCCCGCACTGATAAAACTAATATGTTTGCTTCAGAAACACTATTATAGCTAATATAAACAAGCTGTTGTGTAGCAAAGGCTATATGGCTCAGGTTAAATAGCGGAAACACCATTTTTTTTCTACAGAGCTTATCTGCTTTGAATGGCTGCCCCCATTGCTACACAGATAAACAAAAAGTAGTTTTACTAAAGAAAACACAGCAGTTTTACTAGTGCAGGGCAACACTGCATTATATTTGTATTGCTATAAAACAATTCAATTTTTTTGATCTTACTGTTCCTTTCAGTAATTCTAGCACTAAATACAACGGTTTTAGAGTGGGAATTATTGTGTCTTCATGGAGCATGCAGGAGGCTACTAGTTGTTGCTTAAAGGGGATGTTCACATTTATAAGGGGTGGTATACTTTTAAGGTAACTTTTTTATAATGTTATACAATGGTCAATTCTAAGCAACTTTTCAAATGATTTTTATTATTTATTTATTTATTTATTTTTAGTTATTTGCGTTTTCTTTTGACTCTTTGTAGCTTTCAAATGGGCGTCGCTGACTCCCTTCTAAAAAAAACAAATGCTCTGAAAAGCTACAAATGTATTGTTACTTTTTATTACTGATCCTTCTATTCAGGCCCTGGCCTATTCATATTTCCGTCTCTTATTCAAATCAATTAATGATTGCTAGGGTAATTTGGACCCTAGTTACCAGCTTGGTTAAGATACAAATTGAAGAGCTGCTGAATAAAAAGCTAAATAGCTCAAAAACCTTCAATAATAAATAATGAAAACAAATTACAAATTGTCACTCTCTATACATCATACTAAAAGTTATCTCAAAGGGGAGCAACCCCTTTAAATTAACTTTAAGTGCGATGTATGGAGTGATATTCTGAGACAATTTTCAATTGATTTGTATATATTTTTTTTTTTTTTTTTAGCTGTTTTATCTTATTTAGCAGCTCTCCAGTTTACAATTTTAGCAGTCTGGTTGCTATGGTCCTAGTTACCATATCCGCCATGCATTGATTTTACTAAGATACTGGAATATGAATAAGAACGAGGGCCTGAATAGAAAGATGAGTAATAAAATGTAGCAATAACAATACATTTGTAGCCTTACAGAGCATATGTTTTTAGATGGGGTCAGTGACCCCATTTGAAAGCTGGAAAGAGTCAGAAGAAGGAGGCAAATAATGAAAAAGCTATAAAAAATAAATCATGAAAACCAATTGATAAGTTGCTTGGAACTGGCCAATCTATAACATACTAAACATTACCCTAAAGGTGAACCACTTCTTTAAGCTGGCTGGAAATAGATTTCTTGGTTTTCTATTGGGCAGATAATCATCGTAATTTATAACAATACTGTTGTCATGTTGCTCTGTGTTTAACAATAATATAATACAAGAGATCTTAATGATAAATTAACAAATAAGGGATAGGGAATAAAACGATAGTTAAAGCTCTCGTGTAAAGAGAGACATGTAAATTTGTTTTGTTCATTGCCCACTATGGAAAGTCCTAGAATCCATCCAAGCTGAGGGATCATTTGCAATACATGGCAAATGGTTAGTCAGACATTTATGCATGTTTTATACATAAGCCCAAATAAATGAGCTCATGTCATGGGGGGGGGTTGGTATATGGTCCTTTTCATCAGTCTAAAGAATGTAAATGCCTGGATTGACTCATACCTGTAGCAATTACATTAAAATATAAAATTTTTGTAATTGGAACGTTTTTAATGGTTTATATTGGCAAGTTTCTTAGAAGGACACTTTCATTATGCAAAGAAAAATAAAATGTTTTGGGTGAAGAGTAATAAATGCAGTGGGAAGCATGTACCGGTATGTTTATTTGTATGCCAGTTTTTTTTATCGGCTTTATCATTTTTGCTCTGATATTGGAAATATTTCACAAACGGTTTTGTGTTAAAATCCATCCATGACAGCATTGCAATAGGTGCTTTTATGTTCCACCTTTCTCTTTGCTTGCACAAATACAGTTGTTACTATGGTGTTATAACAAGGTTATAGCATGTCTTTAGGGAGACCTGCTCCCTTTCTCCATGGAGATTTTCTAAAGATCTTCTGTTTTTTCTTCTGTGAAATGCTTTAAAACCACAAACACATTGTTGCTGTTTGAGCTGGAGATTATGATGGTTACTGAAGGACATAGATTTCCAAACTGCTCGCCATCAGGGGGTGTAAAGTTGGTAATTGCATGCTGCAAACAAATTGTCTTTCCCTGAATGTTTTGCATTTAAAGCGCTAGTTACATAAAAGTTGTCAGCCACCATGTTTGGCTGCTTCACTTCCGGTAACTGGCACTGATTCCTGAATAAAACCATGCACGACGTGATGTTGCCCACTCTGAAGTTTAAACCTGGGCAGCTAAATGTTTCATTTTCAAGAATTGCATGGTACTGTGCATAGTCGCATGCACTATTAAGGACAATGGCTGTGACAAACAGGGTTATTTATTAAACTCCAAATGCCAAAAACTGGTGGGAAAAGAAACTCAATATTTTTTGTGTTATTTAATATACCCAAAGGATGGATAAAGTCAGAATCCAAAAATCCGGCATCTCAGACCTGACGAAGGTTGTGTATAAGTCAGTGGGAAAAGTTCAGAAGATATCCCAATCTGTGCTGGTTTTCTGGCAGAAATCAGAAAAATTCTGATTTGTCGGGTAAAAAATGGGAATTTTCGGACCATTTTCGCAAGTTTTTTCCAGAACTGGAATTTTTGGGAAAATGTATTGATAAATAACCAGAAATAAAACGTGCAGATTTGGTCAGAGTATATTTCAGAAATATCCGAAATTAGATAATTTTTTGGATTTTGATAAATAACCCAGTCGTGCAGCGGGTCGGGTACCCGCTGGTTACCCGCAAAAAAAGTGGGCACCTTGTGGAATGAGGGAAGGATTTTCAGGTGCGGGTATAGCCGCGGGTCGGGTTGCGGGTCTCGTCTACATTTCTTATCGTATGTAATATTGTCTACATTTTACTCCTTTTAAAGTTTTACAAAACTTGTTTCTGTCCCGCTCACTTTTGATGACGTCACTTCTGGTTTGCAGCACCATCACTTCCTTTTTGATGGTGGTCGGCAGGTTGCGGGTCGGGTTGCGGATAAGGCAGTTGCGGGTCCGGGTCGATTAGTGGATCAAAGTGGGTAAATGTGCTGGTTGTGGTTCGGGTCGTGGGGTCGGGTCTGGGTCTTAGAAATTGGTTCCGTGTAGGACTCTACCCCACACTAACTTACAGACCACCTGCAAATACCCCTCCATATGCTAAGCTTGTGATTACTTTGCCGTTGCCATGTAATCACAATAAAGGTATAGGATCCCTTATCTGGAAACCTGATATCCAGAAAGCTCCGAATTATTATCCAAATAATCCAAATTTTTAAAAATGATTTCCTTTTTCTCTGTAATAATAAAACAGTATCTTGTACTTGATGCCTACTAAGATATAATTAATCCTTATTGGAAGCAAAACCAGCCTGTTGGGTTTATTTAATGTTTAAATGAATTTCTAGTAGACATAAGGCATGAAGACCCAAATTACGGAAAGATCCATTATCCGGAAAACCCCAGGTCCTGAGCATTCTGGATAACAGGTCCCATACCTGTATTATGTTTACTGATGCAAAATGTTGATTGGCTTTTAACTTTTCCTCTTTGTTTTCCACTATATTTTGCTCTGTTTGTTTTTATACCTTGTAAACTTTTATCCAGGTTAGGGCGTAGTCAGAGGTTTATGTTATTTAAATACCTATGATATTAATATCCTGTTCAAAACGAAGTTGATGCAGTTGCTCTTATCTTTGCAGAACCTGTAATACCATAGGAAATGTGTATTCTTTGGGATTTATGAACAGCCAGCCAGATTAAACGTGTCCTGTTGAAGTATCAAAATAACGTGTTGTAAGAAGGGGGCGCTTTTTCTTTGGAGCTTCGTATCTACGGAGAGATGTCTCGTAAGCATGGCCACAAGGGTAAGTTGTGGTTGTTTTTTTTTTTTTTTTTTATGTGATTCAATTATGCTGCCTGGTGTGTGGACTGTTCTCTCAAGTCTTGGATCATAACTTGAATTCTGTCGTCATGAATGTAAACCATTTTGAATGTATTGAACAATGGCCAGTTAATAGACTATTCAAAGAGTAGCCTCTTTAAAAATGGTTTTGGGTGGGAGGATGTTTCAAGTATTCCTAACTGGAGGGTAGTTCTACTGACTCTCACAATATTGTGTATGAAAATAGAGCATCTGACAACACTGCAGTCACAATGTAATTTTTGTTATATATAAAATGAATCCAAAGGGTGTGCACCATGTGTAGCAACAAAACCTGGGAGCTAGGACAAAAAATATATACTGGAGCAAGGTCAGCACATCTTGGATTTAAAGAATCCACCCAAAAAAATATGAATGCACAAAAAGAAAGGTTGATTACTCGGCAGTTCGGTCTCACACAACGACCTTTATCTGGAGTGGAAAACAACCCATTTTCACTCTGCGTGAGACCGAAGGTTACCTGCACCCAGGCATGCTGTGTAGGTGGACTGAATAAAAAAGAAAGCATGGGTACTTGAGAAAGTTGTGCATATTAAAGGAACAGTTCAGTGTGAAAATAAAAACGGTGTAAGTAGGCTGTGCAAATATATATATGTGTGTGTGTGTGTGTGTGTGTGTGTGTGTGTGTGTGTGTGTGTGTGTGTGTGTGTGTGTGTGTGTGTGTGTGTGTATATATATATATATATATATATATATATATATATATATATATATATATATATAATATGGCTGGAGTGAACAGATGTCTAATAAAACAGGCAGAATCCAACTTCCTGCTTTTCAGCTCTATAACTCTGAGTTATTCAGCGACTTGAAGGGGGGCCACATGATACATTTCTGTTCAGTGAGTTTGTAATTGACCCTCAGCATTCAGCTCAGATTCAAAAGCAACAGATATGACCCATGTGGCCCCCCCTCAAGTCTCTGATTGGTTACTGCCTGGTTACCAGTCAGTGTAAACCAAGAGAGCTGAAAAACAGGAAGTAGAGTTCTGATTGACATGTTATACATCAAATCACTCCAGCCTTTATACATTTCATTTTTGGCTATATATTAGAAACATTTTTTATTTTGCACATCCTATCTATTTATCCAGTTTTTATTTTTACACTGAACAATTCCTTTAAGCCTTTAAGGAAATAGTCTTTTCTAAGTCAGGAACATGAAAAACTGGTTTCGCTCACTATTGAAATCTCCAGCAGCTTTAAACTGAACAGATGCCACTGGAAGCTCAGTGCGTCTGTTTCAGTGCAGTGTTCTGCAGTATTATACTGTATTCTTTACACATCAGTGATTTATAAACCTCTTTCTTTGTAATTATAGCCTTTTAGGCAGTCAATCAAGATAACCTACTACCACCTCCCTAGGTAAAGCGTACACATTTCTGTTGGTGCCGCTGTTACTGTATATCTTTGTGCTGATATTTTGTGTTGATTCATTCTTTCTTTAGACAGCTGTCATTTGAAAATGTTCTCTTAACAAAGCTAAAGCTTTATAGTCTATATTTTTTTCTTTAATTTTTTGGCCCCAGGGAAGTTTCTAACCTGTTTTGGTTCAGATTGCAAATATGCAAATCAAAATGAAACAAAGGCACACTCCACTCAATGCTTCTGCAAAAACGCTTATTATTTAAGTGAGATCTCGGCAAATGTTTCGGGGACAAGCCCCTTCATCAAGTAGCCCAATTGAGTTCTTAAGTTTATATACACGTAGGGGCACATTTACTTAGCTCGAGTGAAGGATTTGAATGCCAAAAACTTCGAATTTCAAAGTGTTTTTTTGGCTACTTCGACCATCGAATTGGCTACTTCGACTTCAAATGAAACGATTCGAACTTAAAATCGTTCTACCATTCGATAGTACTGTCTCTTTTAAAAAAAACTTTGACCCCCTACTTCGCCACCTAAAACCTACCGAACCTTAATGTTAGCCTATGGGGAAGGTCCCCATAGGCTTTCTAAGCTTTTTTTTAGTCGAATAGAAATCGTTCGATCGATGGATTAAAATCCTTTGAATCATTCGATTCAAAGGATTTAATCTTTTTTTGCAGCTTCGCTCATCTTACCATACACCCCATTCTTCTTAATCCGCCATACGTAGTGAGGATCGCTGAAGGAAAAAAGGCTTTAGTTCCTCACATTTTTATGCAATCTTTTTGTTCAACCCACTGAATTAAAGCTGAAAGTCTGCAGTTCAACTGCATCTGAGTTGTTTCATTTAAAATTTATTGTGGTAATGTACAGAACCAAAATTAGAAAAAAATGTCTCTGTCCAAAGATTTATGGGTCTTACTGTATGTCTTCAGAGCTTTCATGGATTGGACGGTCTGAATCCTTAAAGGAGAATTGAACTGTAAAGTAAATAAAAAACCATACCCCCCTAGCAGCAGTAAGTGCCGTATCGGCGCATGCGCAGTTGGAGCAATTTTCTGTTTCGCGCCAAAAGTCACGGAAATTGCAGAAGCTCTGCTCTTATTCCGAAGATTACTGTAGAGCCGGAAGAAGGCTCAAGACTGAATCTGCCTAAGGCATAGAGGAGGGGCAGGCAATATATGATTGGCAGCTGAGATTTTTAAAAAAAGTTTACAACCGGTATGAATGCTTCAATAAAAAAACTAATTTGGATATCATGTTTATTTTGAAAATTACTTTTATTATACAGATTTTTATGTCTGGATAACAGGTCTACTTTAAGATTCAACCATATTCCTGCTTTGTTTCAGGTCAGATGAACAACTGCTAAAACCCAAATGTTTTTTTTTCTTTATATTTAAGAAATATATCCACAATGGGCATTAACTAAACTTTTGTTGATAAATAACACCGGTATTTTACTGGCCTGGCTGGTAAGAATGATGGTTGATCCCAATGTTATTAATAGGGAAAAAAGATAAA
The DNA here is from genome assembly GCA_038501925.1 of Xenopus petersii. Lineage (NCBI taxonomy): Eukaryota > Metazoa > Chordata > Amphibia > Anura > Pipidae > Xenopus > Xenopus petersii. The sequence goes on along the minus strand of CM076674.1, from coordinate 50,428,702 downwards.
TTCTATAGGAAGGCCGGTATTTTTTTCCAGAAAAGGTGGCAACCCTAATCCTAATGCCTACTACATTGGACTATCTATATTGTACTCACTCCCTGAAGTATATTTCTATGAGATCTAATGTCAAACAGCTACTATAACACAAATTAAGCTTTTAAGTTTAATAATACAATAGCTCATTCTGTGTTACTACATTTAAGAAAAAAAAACAACAAATCTGCTGTGACCCTCTTGCTATATTTGTAATTGTGTTGTAAGCAGGGGAACTTGTCTCCAAAAGCCACTGCACTAGAGACAATGACTTATGTTGGAGGAGAGTGAAAATTATTATTTTTTCCAAAAGGTGCAGAATTTTGAATAATTTTAGAACATTTATACATAGGGATGTGCTAAATCGTATTTTCTTCCTTTTGCTGACTGTCCCCTTTCTGATATTTATGCTTTTATTCTGAAATGACATCTGCCAAATCCTGTTTGACTTACGGAGTGTCAAGCTCAATTGTCTTTTTATCAACAATGTGATTGTCAGGGGATTGCAGTTTTCTTCCATTTTTTGAATATCAGATACATGTGCAGTAGTGATGTGCGGGTCGAGAATAACTTGACCCGCACCCGACCCTAACCCAATCCCTAGAACCTGCACCCGACCCTAACCGGCTGGACGCTCCTATGTATATACCTGCCCCACCCACGGGCTTTGGGTCGCCCTCACATCACTAATGTGCAGCACTTATATTGCCAGTGAAACAGCAATGGTGTTACTTTGGGGGCCTGTTTTTTTTTTTTTCTGCAAATATTTTTTTCCAGGCCCCACCTTCCTTGGATGACCCATGTTTTCTTGTGTATCACGAGTCGGCCATGGTCCCCCTGCAGAGGACTACGGGGTCTGCTTTCTCTGTAGATACGCCACTGCTAGTGAATTGCATCATGATCAAAGAGCGATTTGTCTTGGTGACTTGTATTGAGTTCTGAGACTTTAATCTCCTGTGTATACCATGTCCTTGGGGATTCCATGCAATTATGTCAAAGATGACCCTTGCCATTAAGACAACTGTTTGTGACATAAACCTAAATGTTGTGGAAAAATCACCCAAAGCAAGCTCAGTCGCTGCCATGTGAACATGGACACTAGCAACAACAAACGTAATGTTCAGAGCCTCCTTAGTTGTGGATAACTGGAGAATTTTTCTGGATAACAGACTGCTGTATTAAGCACAATAGCTTTTAATGGCATAAGGCTTGGGAGGCCCATTTATCAAAGTCAAATTTTTCTCAATATTTTCTGAAAACAACTCAGACCAAATCCTTACTGGTTTCTTCTCCTTCTTGATCAATACACTTTCCCAAAAGTTTTGTTTGTGGGGAAAAAAAACCATACAAATTTTTCTGATTTTTCCACCCGAAAACTCACGAAACACAGCGCAGATCAAACTATCTTTGAGACTTCTCGCATTGACTTATATGCAACCTCGGTATTTCAGAGATGCCGGATTTTTGGATTCTGACTTTTTCCATCCTCTGGGTATAATACATTTGTGTTTTTTTTTTCCCCACTACAAATTCTGATTTAATACTAAAAAAACAAGATTTTTTTCGGGTTTTTGGCATTCAGACACTTAAATATCTACTCATTTGGTAAGATTGTGAAACAAGCATGTCTTTGACCCTTGAGGTGGTGTGTGCAGAGCTGTATTTATACGTCGGATATCACGTGATGTCGCTTCTGCAAACACGGGGCTGCACATATAGCACTGGCGGTGCACCAAAGCGAGGATTTTATAATTCGGTTAACATAAATAATGATAGTTGCTTATAGAAAGATTATATTCTTTAAAATTTGAAATATACATTGTTGCATAACAATGCTGGGGCCCTAATGTCCAACTGTTCTTTATTTGCATGCAGTTCCTGCACTGGTATTCTACCTGTCAGATGATGTATTACAGTGATTAGTTTTAGTTGTAGTTACATGTATAACAGACACAGCACACTTTTATATACAGTATGGCCATTTAAACATACAAGGTTTCAGTAGAGCTCAGAATAGCTGCTTTTCAGCTTGCTGCTATTATTCTGCCTGCCTACTGAATGGAGGCCACATTCTCCTAATCAGATTGTTCACAAAGGTGCGATTACAAGCATTAATGTGCTTGATTTCTTGCCTTTTTACTGTATAACTGTTACTATAGGAGGTTGTCTATCCGTATGTTTTTGTCTCCTTTTCAGGTTATTTTCAAAATATGTAATGACTCATAGATTTTCATATTATAGGCCTATTAAATGAGCTTAAAACTATGATTTTAAACTGTATTTTTTGCAGTTGCAGCTGGACACTGTTCAATTGTTGCTCAAAAAACAGGTAAAACGTGCATTTTAGAATCTGTCTTTGTAGATGATTTGTGATCTTTTGTCTGGCTTTCTGTAACCTGAGTTTTACATAATGGGTTTCTGGTAGTGAGGGCTGACTCGAAGCCCACGGGTTTGACTGGTTTGGGTTGACTTCCTAGTGCCCCGCTTTCCGCCAGATGCACTCCTTTTTATTTACTGGGGTCCCCCCTTCCATGACGTCTGGGCTGGCGCAGGTATATAAATGTGAGCGCACAGGTTAGGGTCGGGTGTTGGTTGAGTTTTTCTCGACCCACACATAAGTTTCCGGCTAATGGGTTTCATATCGGTTCTTCAAGCCTTTCCCATGGGCAAACGTCAGTCAGGTCAGAACTAGCCAGTTCTATCTGCCTTTTTATGGCTGCAGACATCCTGCTTTACCATACAAATTTAACTGAATATTTGGCAGTACTGTTATAAGCATACCCAATGAATATGTATACTGAACAGTTCTAGGCTAAGGACCAAGATATGCTTGGGAAGTTATTTATTGCAAAGTAATTTCAATAGCAAATGGCAACAGATTCATGCATTTATTGCTGGCACTCTGAATATTGCCCACATCACCAGAACTTTTGGTTAATTCTTACATGAAAGCATGTTATGTGTTTTTTTTTTTTTTTTTTTTTGGGCAAGCGTTGCCTGACAAGTGCCGCTACTAGTGTGTTTAATTTTGATTTGTTCCTGCGACGTAAACGTAAACATTGGGGTTCTACTGTATTTGGTTTATATGGATTCTTAAGGTGGCCATACACGCACAGATATTATCGTACGATATTTGGTGCTTGTATGGTGGAAGAAGAGCTGACCGATATATGTAAAAGATTTGGATATCAGTCAGCTTGTCGGTTGGCCAAATCGCAAATATTTAATCTGGCACCTTTGAAGGCACCCGAACATCGCCCAGGGTTTACAGCAGAATCGTCCGCTAAACGTAGAAATATATTGTTTCTGCCTGCATGTATGATGTTTCAGCTCTTAAAGGAGAAATAAACCCTTAATAAAAAAAACTCTACCCCCCCCTCCCTGCTCCCCCCAGCCTAGCTGTTACCCCTGGTAAATTCCCCTAACTGGGGCATCGGAGTTCACGGGGGCCATCTTCTTCACTCCGTTAATCTTTGGGAAGAGAGCTGCATATTGGCACATGCGCAGTTGGAGCAATCTTCAGTTTTGTGACAACTGCTCATGCACCGAAAGTCACGGAAATTGCCAAAGTGCCTGAAGAAGACCAGAAGATTACTGAAGAGAAGAAGATGGCGCCCATGAATTCCGATGCCCTGAATCTGCAATGAGGGGTAAGTAAAGAGTTGGGGGCATTTACCAGGGGTAACAGCTAGGCTGGGGGGGAGCAGGGAGGGGGGTCTATGTAGGGGTTAGGGTTTTTTTTAATTAAGGGTTTCGTTCTCCTTTTAAGGTATGTAATGAAAACAATCGTCACAGAAAAGATTGTAATTGTTACATGTATGGCAACCTTTAGGAAAGTCACTTTTATTTGCTTTAAGCTCTAAAGTTAGATTGTAGGCTCCCTGGTCCCTTGTTTCACCAATGATTTAAGCATTGATAGGATGGCGTTATTTCTCTTTATGGGAAAAATAATGTGTGTGTTCAACTGTTGTTAGCTAAAGCTAAAATATTACTAAGAAATCGTTTCATTCATCTACTCCCTCTAAAAATGAATGCCACTTGCAAACTGTTTCAAAGTTGGCCTGCAGATGGAGCCAGGCACCTCTTAACAGAAAAGGAAAAATACATTTGTGGAAGGTTAATGCCTCTACAGTTTAAGGGTTCAGTGAAAGATCCCTACCATAACATATATCAAATAATTTCACAAATGTCCCTGCATTTTACTTGCCTCAGAGAAGGTTGGTGGAAAGGGGAGAGACAAAGAACAGGAAAGTTGGACAATCTGAAATTATTGTGACTGTACAATATAATGCACACAAACTTATCTAATGTTACAACTCTTTACTATTTGTTGTACTTTATGTGTGCACCCCTGTCTGCCAGATGATTTATCTGGGGTGCTGCCAGGCCCAGTGCCCACTAAGATTTGGTTCCGTCCATGTAGCCACAGCTGTATCGACCTTGGGCAGTTGCAGGGTGACTGCTATATTCCCAGTGGGGAGTGGGGGTCATTGTGAGAAGGTAATTTTTGGAAACTGATGAGTTAAGCAGTGCCTCTTCTCTGGTAGGCAGAGGGAAAGCCCCATGTTAGTATCCGTATTTTATAAATAACGAATGCAATTCCACAGCTGACGTTTTAGAGAAAATTGAAAATATTTGCTCTACCCACAAACACACACTTTGTGTGAATCTTATGTTACCAACTCTTACCAGGCAACCATTAAACAGGCCCTTTTCTTTAGCCTCAGGTCCAAAACCTCAAGGTAAGTGGCACACTTTGCTTTCTACCCCCCCCCCCCCCCAGCTTTCTTCTGGCATTGAACAGGCATTCGGTATTATGGGACATGGATTGTTTTTAAGGTGGTGCATAAACTGTTTTCCTTGCTGTTCCTGTGCTTGGGTAAATGTTTAGGAAGAGGGAAGTGGTGAGAGGCGGTCACAGGCCAATGGATCACCAGCAAGTCATTGCGTACGTTCCCCTGTCAAAGGCAGGCATCACTGCTCTGCTTTGTAGAAACTGCTTTGTCATCCTTGGTTTTTTTAGCAAATTTTTAGATACTCATTTGTGTCATTGTGGATTTATATTGGTTCAATTTGTATTATTTGCAGTAGCCTTCTTTATAGAGGAGATATGTATGTCCGGTGTCATTGCCGAATGCTTGGAACTCAAGTGGATCGGATGCCCTGCAGGTTGTCCATGTTGCAAGCTTCAATTGCAAGCTTGGAGGAACATTTTAGTTGCATAAAACCAGGCGTGCGCTTGTGCACATTGTTAAATAACAAATCACAGCCCTTACTTGGCACTCCTATGTTTGTATTGCTCCAAAACTCTGAATGTGGCTCACGGGTAAAACAAAAGTTGGGCACCTGTAAGGAACTTACCCTGGTGGTCTAGCGGGGTGCTGCTTCCTTCTCCTGTGCCGGCTTCCTCTAGGGCGCGCGCACGCTCGTTATTTGAAGGCGCTGGCATGATTACGCCAGCGCGCAATTGCCGCGAAATTCAAAGGTATATAAAGCCCATTTAGATAACAGGACCTTGCCCGTTGTTAGGTTCAATTTGCCTTGTTCCTGGGTGTTTATTGTGATTCCTGACTTGAGCTACTGTGTTTGACCCTTGCCTGCCTGCTACTATTCTGACCTCTCCAATCCTGACCTTGCCTGCCTGAAACTACGTTGTTCTCTCCTATCCTGAAACCTTGCCTGTTCTTCGACTATTCTACGATCTCTAATCCTGATTCTGGCCTGTCTGACTATTCTAACTGCTTGAGCTGGCCCGGCCTGCCTGTTCCTGTGGCTTCCTATCTTCCAGCATCCTTGTAAACAGTCGTGCCCCATTGCCTGCCAGAACTTATGCCTTGCACCTTTCGTTAAGTCCAGGTGGCATCTGAGTACGCCGAGGGCTCCTCCCGAGGCCAAAGGCGGTCACTTCACTGGTGAAGTTAAGCCGAGACCAGGGTGCTTGGCATCTGTTCTGGTGTAGGGTGCCGACCGTGACAGCACCCCTGTGCTAATGCAAAAAAGGACATCAATGCAAGATATAGCTGCAGAATATCCCAGTTTTTGCAGTCACTGGATTCAAGCACCTGGTGGATTTAAACATCTGCTGGACTGGAGCACCAGTGGAGTCAGTCTACTTTAGGGTACCCTAATCTACAATGAAAGCTTTTTATAATTGATGAGGCAGTTGTTCTCTTACCTCCCACCAGTAAGCCTATGGAAGTACACTGAACTGATCTGGTTTGAACCTAAAATACTGGATAAGAGAACGATGAATTAGTATAGGTCTGTTCATCAACTTCAGGGTTAGCTTTGGAAAAACGTATCAATATTGAACCAACGTTTATAGTTTTTATTTTGTTTTTTATTTTTTCTTGTTATATACAAACTTTATAAACCAGCAGCTCTTTCCTCAGTCTGTGATGTACAGTTTCACAAATAGGTTCCCTTAACTCTGCTAAAGCCTAAAACACCCTCGTCAGCTGCTGTAACCACACTTTGTCCTGCAACCTGATTTATTGACTTTTATGTAAAGTTATTTGGGGTCACAGTGACCTACCTCTGACTAAATAAAAGGCCTCCTGGAAAAAATGTCAGCGCTGGACCACTGTATTTTTTTATTTTTACTTTACACAAGGTATCTTCTTATCAGCTTAGAAGCAGGTCACTTTGACACAGTTCACTCACTGCCAAATTAGATGAAATGCATTGAAAGAAAACTTTTTCCTTGCTTTGGAAATTGTCGTCTCCTCTCATTTAGCTGCAGTATAAATAATGACTTAGTCAAATGCAGAAGTTCAGGCGCCCCTGGCCAAATTACATATTTAGCTGGTTTTGTAAGTGAATGGTAGTAAACTACTGCTGCAGGAATCCGGGTGTTAAAAGCAACCCATTTCTGAATATCAATGCACTGTTACATTTTATTCCATGAACTTTAAACCATAGGACGAAAACAATTTTAATAGTGTTGTGCAAAACATTGGACACACTAGGAAGTCAGTTTAGAGACTTAATAGGGTGCACAGATTACATCTTGTAAACACCTTTTTGTACCCAGCAAAAGATGGTCTTACAAGGGTCAGTGAAAGCTGCCAACTTAGTCCCTTTAGACATAATCGGCAGCTTATTTGGCCAGATATCGCTTGGATTGATTTAATAATGTCATGGGATCAGTGTTGCACTTTAAAGGGGCACTATTGCGAAAATGAACAAAATTTAAGAGTGAGCTCTAATACATCTAGGCAAAAGGAGCCCCCCTATAAGATATATTGGATCATTCACCTGACAACCAACTGTTGCATGAAGACAGAATGAAGAGAAACAGATGCTGAGAGAGGGATAGTGAAGAAAAAGTTGATTATTTCAATTACAGAAACAATGCAGAATTTTGAATTGGTTGTATTTAGGAAGTTTCTTACTTCAGCATGATGAATCTTATATACATTTTTCATTTTTGCTATAGTCCCCCCTTTAATTGTTCTAGGGATTTTTGTCTACGCTTCCTTCTTTTGGTGGCCTATAAGGCATATTTGGGCTCATTACAGGATAATTCATGGAAGACCAATAGCTAGTGCTTTGCAACTCTACCCATAAGGGTATGAGATCTGTTACCCGGAAACCTCTAGAAAGAGGAATTATAGAAAGGCCATCTTCCATAGACTCCATTTTATCCAAAAAATAATCCAAATTTCCAAAATAATCCAAAAATTATTTCCAAAATAATCCAAAATAATTTTTTTAAAAATTCCTTTTTTCTTTGTAATAATAAAACAGGAACTTGTACTTCATCCAAACTAAGATATAATTTATGCTTATTGGAAGCAAAACCAGCCTATTGGGTTTATTTAATAAATTATTTTCTAGTAGACTTAAGGCATGAAGAAACAAATCAAAAAGAGAAATATGAGTAGTCCCAAAAATAATAAAAAATGTAAAAGTACAAAATCATTTATTAGGAGATGAGGACCAAAGCCAGGCGTGTTTCATGCCTCCTGCGGCACTAACTCATAGGCTCATGAGGTAGACTCATAAGGTATCAAGATTCAAATTAAGGAAAGATCCGTTACCCCAGGTCTTGAGCGTTCTGGATAACAGGTCCCATACCAGCACAAAGTAAACATAAACCTGTCTTATATTGTAATTAAGGTTATACTGTATGATGCGTATGTTTTTTTTTTTTTCTCACCTTTCTCCAGTGTACACTGGGGAGGGGGGTGCATTCTGTTTAGAATCTGAATGGAATATGTTTGTATAGTACATTGATGCCTTCAAGAAATCCTAAATAATAAACTCTCTTGCTTCACTGTATTATGTCCATGCAAATAAAGTGGGAGGAGGTGTGTAATAATCCCACTAGACATACACGTCAGTATGATTTATTTTCTGAGTGTGTAGCAATTTGTTTGACTGCAATGCAGGCATATTGGGCAGTGAATCAGAGAAAGCACAGAATGGTTTCTTCATGGTCCGTAAAGACCTTTTGTTCATGTAGTTGGCAGGTGGGTTTAGTTTTGCAGAACAAGAACCCATGAACACTTAAGAAAAATTACATTGCTAGGATTGGATATCTTAAGTTTGTTAATATATGCAAGCAAATATATTCAGTTCTCATATTTATTCTACATATTAACAAAATTTAAGAACTGTGTAGTCAAACAAAACAGACTCTGTGAATATGTCTGTGTGTATATGGATCATATTGGACAAGTTTGTATTTTAACTACACCGTTCTTTCCCTGTTCTCTATCAATAGCTACATTATTTGGAAAATAAGATTGTAAGCTCACTTGAAAGACAGCACTATCTCAAAGGATGGTGTTCTATGTTGGTGATATTTTATACCAGCAGGGAGCATATTGTATGAAATACTATCTCCATAATGTACTAGCAATCTGAAGGCCCCTTTCAGCTCCAAAATCCCCTGGCTAGCTACAAAGGGGAACAGATATATGAAAACATTGCTGTATGTATAACTTTATTTGTAAAGCACTGTTAGGGAGCCGCACCGCCATACAGGTATAGGATCCCTTATCCGGAAACCGGATATCCAGAAAGCTCTAAATTACGGAATGTCTCCCATAGACTCCATTTTATCCAAATAATCCAAATTTTTAAAAATTATTTCCGTTTTCTCTAATAATAAAACAGTAGCTTGTACTTGAGCCAAACTAAGATATAATTAATCCCTATTGGAACCAAAACCAGCCTATTGGGTTTATTTAATGTTTAAATGATTTCTAGTAGACTTAAGGCATGAAGACCCAAATGACGGAAAGATCCGTTATCTGGAAAACCCCAGGTCCCGAGAATTCTGGATAACAGGTCCCATACCTGTATAATGCAAAGAAGTCACATAATACAATAAATGCATAGTACACAGCTTATATAAGGACATTGAGATTAAGTTCTAGGTGGTATGAGACTCCGTAAGCAGGAAGTTCCTGCGCCGTAGAGCTTACAGTCTAAGTGGGTATCTGCCATTCAGACAAGGGTCTTAGAAAATCTAAAAAAAAAAGAGCTAAACAACTCTGGAGAATTTGATCAGCGTCAGATTTTATCTGATCTTGCCATGCAACGCAGCAAAATGCCACACAGCCGCACATGATTTGTAGGATGCTACAAAATCTGATTCCCCCCAGCTGTAATGTAATATCGGATGGGGCCTTTTGTTTAAAGGTTTATTTACACATTTACTTCTGACTGGCAATGTATTTTAATGAGGGGGAAAAAAGTCTTTCCGACACCATCAATTTTTAGCTTGTCAATTGAAGACTCTGTATTCGGTTTTCCCATCCGACAGGCGAGTAGTTTCGACAGCAAATATTTCATATAATTTATACATCAGATGTCTGTCCCGTTATAATTTAACTCATGTGACTACATCTGATGTGTAGGATGCATTTTATCAATCCAAGAGCATCCTACAAAATCTCTTGTGTAGTTTAACCCTTAGAAAGCAAATAACATTTTTACCCCAAGGTGGACCTCAAACTAATAGATCTCACACTCCCTCAATTTCCCTGTTTCCTCTGTTAACTGTATTAAATATATCTTTAAAAAAAATAGCGATTTATCCTCTACGTGTTTAACCAATCAGAAGAGATGACCGCACACAAATGGTGAAGAGTTGGTTGGCTGAACATCTGGCTGAATTCTTCATGACAAATTCACCTGAATCCCAAATCATAATTTGCATATGAATGCTGTTGGCTTCCGCCCGCAACATGGGGATTGGTTGCCATCCTGCAATGCATAATTTCCAGCGACTCTCTAGAACAGCCTGGGAATGCGGCACGTCAATCGGCCGGTGTGGCTACAACGGTATTTTGAGACATTTTCATTGAAGGAAATTTCCTGTTCCTAATGTTTTTAGAGGTGTACAATAAATGTTGTGTGCCACCTCAAAGCTAGTGACTAGAGTCCCTGGCGTGTATTTATTTACAGTGACCATGTGGCATTACTTTAGGACTGAGATTGTCCCCAACTAGACCACATCTGATACATAGTTCAGTTAACTACCCATGGAAAGGTAGAGAGAGAAACACCACATTTCAAACATGGACTGTTTTTTTCAGAGGTGAGCAGTAAACTGAGGTATTTTATTAGGTTTTACAACCCTTTTTTTGTTTATGCACTCTAAGGAGATAGGATGTGAACTATATGTAAGAAGCCTACACATTGACTGTACACCTTTGGATACCCTTAATCAGCCTTTATTCATTCCATTATTTGCAATTGTACATATTTGTTAATAAAATTGCAGAACGGTACACACTAAAGGAGGCCATACATGGAGAGATCCGCTCGTTTGGCGATGTCGATCCCGATATGCCCACCTTGAGGCTTTCGGCCAGATCTCGAACGGGGAAGCCCGTCGGGGGGGCCCCATACACGGGCCAAAGAGCTGCCAACTCGGTCTGTCGGCAGCTATTATCGGCCCGTGTATGGCCACCTTAAGGCTAGCTGAATTGGCTGTGTATGCGAACAGACTCTACGGGTTTCAAAGAAGAAACATGAGTCTTTGTAATTTGAGCTGAATTTTGTTTGCAACGAGCTGATTCAGAGTGGAAGAGAGAGGAGGCTCTTGCCCGTGCTAGGGCTGAAATCAGACCGCAGATTTCAGCTAGCTGATTCCGGCCTCCATTTGGCCCTGGCCCTGATGGCCATACACGGGGTGATTTATTGGCCCATGTATTGAACCCATCGCAGGCATCCCCCACCAATATCTGCCTGACAATCAGGTCAGGTATCCGTTGGACAGGTTTAAAAATCCAGTCGGAGCAAGGGCTGCATCAGCTCATTGATGTGGTCGTCTATCCCACTGCCTGTATCTCCTTCATTGTGATATGTTCACCTCAAGGTGGGCATATTGGTGAAAGATTTGCTCGTTTGTTGACCTTGTGTATGGCCAGCTTTAGGGCCTGCCCTCCCCTAATTTTTATATATCATAGATTAAATGCAGACTTCATCGGCTCGCTTTATAATCTGAGCAGTGTCCCTTGGTTTACTATAGAGTCCTTATAGTAACATAGTGGACATAAAAACTAATTTTGAAAGAACCTGTAGAAGCCTTGGCATAGATACCTGTTGCAATATTTTGTTTTTGTGCTTTAGTTAATCCCAGTAATGCTCAGTTTGTGACTCCTGCTCATACAGTGTTAGAAAGCAACATTCCATTTCCTCCTTGTAACTTATGGCACTAGTCTTTTAGCTACAAAAGCCAGCTTTATTTCAGATTGAGTAGTCCCTCCCCAATTAAGTTGTTTATGAGCTGTCATTAGTCTTAAGAAAATCACCTCCAAATTCTTTGATATTTTTTTTTTTTTTTTTTAACTTTTTGCTTGCTTTTAAAATCAATTCTGGTGCTAGAAATTGCCAGTGGCTTTGTCACAACGTTCTGCTTATATACAGAGCTATTTAAAAGTTATTAATCTTTCATGATTCTCAAATAATATTAAACTAGAGAAATGAATGTTGAACTTGTTTTTTTATTTTTTATTGAATTATTGACCTCCTTTCCTCCCTCTCTACATTCTAATGCCAGTCCAGTTGCTAGGGTAAGTAACTCCCGAAACAAGGAAGTCAACAATCCGGCTACGTTTTGTATGACTGTTACTTTCATTTCTCTGTAGTCACTCTACTTTCATTTTCTATTCTCTGAGTCTGGTCAATAGAACAGTCTAAAGGACAAATGGGGTAGAGCTAGTAAACAAAAATGCTAATAGTTTCTAAAGACCACTGTCTACAGCATGAACACTTTCATAAACATTTCCTACCCCCTTTTTAAAATCCTCAGTAAAAGCATTTGCATTTGACCCTAGAGCTCATTCTGGTTTGTACTTTTTTCACCGTATTGTAGAAGTGGTTTAACTAGAAATTCTTATTCCCCCCCAGCAAAAAAATATGGGCCTTCTGAATAGCTCCATGTTTGGGGAGCTGTGCTGAGCGCAAATGTGACTATAGGTATGGGATCTGGTTTCCAGAATGCTCAGGACCTGGTGTTTTTTGAAAATTTGAAACTAATAAACCCAATATTAAAGATATTATTTGCTTAAAATGGGAGATGACTTTCTGGAATTTGAATTTTTGCATAAGAGATCCTGTACCAGTGCAGTAATAGCTTTGCAAATTTGCCACTGGACTAATATCCAATGTATTCAATATTCAAGCCTGTTTACTGGTAGGTCCGATATCTTTCGCCTCGCCCCTCTGTGGCCAGCTTTAATCTCTTTTATGGGGAGGCTTATTGTTCCCAGGCTAGAAAGGATTTGTTACTTAGCTCTCTGATAACATGAACCATTAGTAGGTAAGTCAGTTAAAATGCTAATTATGGCATTATAACATACCGTACTAAATTACTATCCCTTTTCTGAAAAAAATAAGAATTGAGTTTGTCTGGTGCTGTGCTATGTCAAAGAGGCAATATATTTGTACAGGTATGGGATCCATTATCCGGAAACCTCTTATCTCCAAATTATGGGAAGAACGTCTCCGGGAGACTCAATTTATTAAAAAATTCAAGTTTTTTTTTTTTGTTTTTTTTTTAATGATTACCTTTTTCTCCGTAATTCTATAACAATACTTATTGAAGGCAAAACAGTCCTGTTGGGTTTATTTAATGCAGGTGTCCCCAACCTTTTTTACCCATGAGCCACATTCAAATGTAAAAAGAGCTGGGGAGCAACACAAGCATGAAAAAGTCCTTGGGGTGCCAAAAAAGGGCTGTGTTTGGTAGCCCCAGGAGGCTCTACTTGGCAATATAGTTTTTATGCAATTTCCAAGCCTGGAAATCAAAAATAAGCACCTACTTTGAGCAACATCCAAGGGGTTGGAGAGCAACATTGCTCACAAGCTACTGATAGGGGATCACTGATTTAATGTTTAAATGATTTTCTAGTAAACCTGGAAAACACCAGGTCCCGAGCATTCTGCATAACAGGTCCTATACCTGTATCGTAAATGTATATCATTATGGGGCAGATTTATTAAGGTTCAAGTGTTTTCATGAAAACAATTGAGTTTTTGAGGTTATTTTTAATTCAAAAACAGATATTTTTTTGGCGGTGTAAAAAAAAAAAAACATTTCGAGGTTATTTAAAAAAAAATACATTTTTTTCAAGATTTATTATACCCCAACCCTGGAAATAGCTAGAATCTGAAAATACATCCTCTAAAACCTGTCATGTAGAGGTCAATGGCAGTGGTCCCTCGAACCATTTGAAGATGTTAATAGCCTCCATGATCAAGTTTTTTTCGGAGGGTTCTGCCCAAAAACTCAAGCGGTTTGAGGGTTTTTTTCAGGTTGTTAACCCCAAACTTAGCTTATTCATTTTCAGTGGCAATGGGATCATTTTAGCAATAGGAAATACAGTATTATTGCATTGCATGGAAGAAATTTGTAAGAAATTTGTTAATTATTTATCCCTCATAATAATGTGATTTCTGCTTCTCTGGCTCCTTGCTTTTCTGATGCTGGCATGAATACATTAAGCTAAACATTAGACATTATCTTGCAGATAAGTGGCAGTTCTACTTATCCTTTAGTACACCTCTGTTTATGGCTGGAATTCTTCGTTGTTTGTGAAGAAGGAACAAGTTATACCTTGGTAAACTGATAAAAACCTATAGAGCTGGAGTTGAACCTGTGTTTCCAAGTCCATTGCTTATTATCGAGCACACCACACCCCCTCCCAGCTGAATTGACGTCAGCCGGCATGCTATGCATTTATGATGAGGGATAGTTGTGCTTGCTTTGGGTGCGGGTTCTGCTCCGCCTGGGGTTGCTATTAGAATAGGAGGCGTGTCCCAACACGGTGACCTGTAACATGAGTGACACACGGCTCACTACACTGCGCTGTTCTCTTACCTTTGGCTGCACTTCACTGTCACCTGGCAAACTGAAAACTGCAGCTTCTCTCTCATCTCAGCACCGAGGAAATGACACTGGCTTGCTCTGGTGAGTGATGGTTGTTAAGCTCAGAGAATCTCTCCATATTAACAGAGAGAGCGATTCTGTGGAGCCTGTTATCAAGAAACCCGTTATCCAGAAAGCTCTGATTTCCAGGAAGGCCTTTCCCATAGACTACATTATAATCAAATAATTCAAATTCCAATAATTAATCCTTATTGGAAGCAAAACCGTTTTGTTGGGCTTACTTAATGTTTACATTATTTTTTAGAAGACTTGAGCTATGAAGATCCTTATTACGAAAAGACCCCTTAATCTGGAAAACCCCAGGTCCTGAGCATTCTGGATAACAGGTCCCATACCGGTAAAGATATTCCAAAAAGGACATAAAGATGCAATTTAAATTCATGTTTAATGTTGCTTTTAGAAATGTATGTCATGTCTGCAACAGGGGTCCTTATAGTATGGATGTATGTCCAACATTCAGTCAGCCCAAGTGTGTATGAATAGAGTATAGTGTATAGGTTGAGCCAAACTTTTTCAAGCTCCCTGCTTTACTTCTGGGAATATCCCGGACTGCAAATGCTAATACGCATTTGTCCTAACTGATCACAGGGGATCAAGATGGTGACCCCATACTGCTACTTGGGCACCTCAGTACTGAGAAATTGCAAATCCATAAGGAGTCAGCAGTGCCTTTAGATTGCTCCTTGGTTTATACTAGAGCCACCATATAGTAAAAGTATGGCATAATGATGAACACTGCATGCAAGGTTTTTCTTCCACACAGAGGCGACATGTACTAAAAATGAACGGTACCTAGAATTTCTTCCCCCAGCAGCCACGTAGTATTTGCACAGTTCTGTGTGTCAGCTCTTACTGGATACAAGCCCAGGTCTGATATTCTCACTGGTGT
Organism: Xenopus petersii; assembly: GCA_038501925.1. Classification (NCBI taxonomy): domain Eukaryota; kingdom Metazoa; phylum Chordata; class Amphibia; order Anura; family Pipidae; genus Xenopus; species Xenopus petersii. The sequence goes on along the minus strand of CM076674.1, from coordinate 50,413,376 downwards.
GCATCAAAACTTCAACTGAGCTCCACTGCATCTTCTTCTGCTCTACTGCTTGCTCACTAACGGTTAGGGAGCCTTCAAACTTGCCCTCCAATATCAGGCCCCCCAATTATCAGTTTACTGATCATTGATTGATCAGACTTAAGGATATATTGGAAATATGCTCTATTGAGTGCATTTATCATATATATATATATATATATATATATATATATATATATATATATATATATATATATATATATATATTTATATATATATATTTATATATATTCTTTTTTTACCCTCTTATTTCCTGTACAAGAAAATTATATTTTGTGGATGTGTATGAAAGAAGATGTCTAGAAAATAATCTATAGTTTTCAATATTTAATATAAATAAATAGATTGCAATTGAAAGCAGTGTCTGTCACAATGTGTCAGAACTTACACCTCTTCAAGACTCCCAGTTCCCACAATGCATTGCATGTTTCCATTGTTTTATTTCTGCACAGAACATGCAAGGCATCCGTGTCGGACTGGGATGCCAGGGGCCCACCAGAAAGCCTTGGACCTTGGGCCAACCAGAAAACCTAAAACTGTGAGCCCACCAGAAAACCTTAGACAGTGGACCTTTCCAAACTATTATTCCTCCTCTACTCACTCACCCACTTTATTTTCCTAGTCTTGTATACAGGGCCACCATTAGAAATCACGGGGGCCCATACAACAAAATTTTTGGGGGCCTCCTGGGCCCCACCCCTGATCCCGCCCACTCCACATCACAATTAAAAGACCACACAGACATCCGCGCTAAAAAAGTAACCCCCCCCACACACATATTGATGGTCAGTGCCCTTTATAAGGTAAAAAAAAACCCATTGGGGCCAGGGCCCCCCATAAAAGTTTTTTTTAAAAAGCATTGGTGCCAGGGCCCCGTTATAAGTTAAAAAAAATTGGGGCCCCAAAAATTAGTTTAAAAAAAAACCTTTTCACCAGGGCCCCCCTTACAAGTTAAAAAAAAATTGGGGCCCCATAAAATATTTTTTTTAAAAAAATTGGTGGCAGGGGCCTATAGATTATTAAAATAAAACATTGGTGGCCAGGGGTTAAAAAAAAAACTAAAAAAAAAAACCCACATTGGTGTCAGTAGAGTTGAATTCGTGGCGTCAGGACTTCAGTTATATCTGTTTTCGTGATTTCGGGTCTTTTCGCCACTTCAGGACTTCAGTGTCGGCTCCTTTTGTGACTTCTGGTCTCTCTGTATGGGTCTCTCCGTATGTTCGGCACTTTCGCATTCTGCCTCTTCGGGACTTCACAAGCAGAGGCACAGCTGCGGAGTGGTCAAGGGGGGCCCGGCTCTTTGAAAAGTGCAGCACTGCCAGGCCCCACTTCAGGCCCGGGACACTTGTCCCCTCTCTCTTCCCCCCCCCCCCCCCCCCTGATGGCGGCCCTGCTTGTATATATACTTACATGATCTCCCATTATTAAGCATTTTCCCCATAAAGAAATAGGGAATGACCATGAAATAGGCCAAATGTTTAGAAACAAGAGAGCCTACTAACACCTGGGCCCACCGGGAGTTTTCCTGGTATCCCGGTGGGCCAGTCCGGCACTGCAAGGCATTGTGGGAATGGGAGTCTTGGCCAGAGGAGAACAGATATAAGGTTATAGTGGTTCCAGTAGTGTGTGAGTGGGATTATAAGAGTCTGAAGATGCTTTCACTTGCAAACTTCATAAATACAATTTTTAATATATATTGGAAATGTACTTAGTTTCTTTCATAATGTAAAATGTCTTGTGGTGTTTTACGTAAAACCAGATAGTAGAGTAATAGCCGTAAAACTTTACAACGATATATTCAGTAATAAGATGCTGATGTTAAACTTTTTTCAGTTGAGTTGTTTTCAGATTGTTCTCCAGAAATAGTCTTTTTTTCAATTTCTTTCCATTGTTTATTTTTTAGTTTTTCCACAATCTAAGTTTAAAGTTAGAAAAATGAAAATGTAATATTAGCACACTGAAATATGAACTTTCTAAATACATTGAAATAAAAATTCTGTGTAGTTTCTTTTGTCTACAAGATGTATTCGAGCTCAATCTATTAAAATCCTGTCTCTCTACATGCAGAATTTGTGCAAAAGGCAGTTATTTTGTTAGATTTTGTTTTGTACTGGAATCAGTTTTGAGTGAGCTCTAATACATCTGCTAGGAAAGGGAGCCCCCTATAAGATATATTGGATCATTCATCTGACACCCAACTGCTGCATGAAGACAGAATGAAGAGACACAGATGCTGAGAGATGAATACTGAATATAAACTTGATTATTTCAGAAGCAAGGTAGAATTTTTAATTGATTGTATTTAGAAAGTTTCTTACTTCAGTGTGAGAAGCTTATATTACATTTTGATTTTCGCAGTAGTTCCACTTTAAGGTCCCTGTCTCTTGTCTTCCAGTCTTGCAGCTCAATAATTCAGGTGCAGATTCTGCGCTGTTACAGTTTTGCAACATTTAGTTGAGTTTTAACAACAATTGTATCAATTCTTACGGCTGCTTTTAATGAAACTAATGATTCTGCTCAGCAGGGACAAAGATAAGAATGTATCAACTAAAAGTAACACACATCGGATATAGAAAGTAATTGGAAAAAGTCTTTATTTCTGGTGAACAATCTGATACTAACTGAACTGAAAAAAGTGTTTGGAAGGTGAACAACCCTTTAAAAGGAGAACTAAACCCTAAAAATGAATGTGGCTAAAAATGCCATTTTTATATTATGAACTTATTGCATCAGCCTAAAGTTTCAGCTTCTCAATAGCAGCAATGATCCAGGACTTCAAACTTGTCACAGGGGGTCACCATCTTGGAAAGTGTCTGTGACACTCACATGCTCAGTGGGCTCTAAACAGCTGTTGGGTCATCACAAATTATCTGGCAGAAAATGAGGTTGGCCTTTAATAAAAGCTGGTGCTACAGGGCTGATTAAATTCTGATGCTAATTGCACTGGTTTCTGTGCTGCCATGTAGTAATTATCTGTATTAATTACTAATCAGCCTTCTATTGTGGCATTTCTATTCTGTGTGTACTGTATATTGTGAGTGGGTCCCTAAGCTCAGTAAGTGACAGCAGCACAGAGCATGTGCAGTGAATCAGCAGAAAAGAAGACTGGGAGCTACTGGGGCATCTTTGGAGACACAGATTGTTACTGCTAAAGGGCTGTATACCTGTATATGCAAATCATTAGCCTGAACCTTTTAAGAATAATCACACTCAGGTAGTTCAATACCTAAAAAATATTAAAATGGTAGTTCACTTTCAGTATGTTCTATTCTTGGCAAGTTTTCATGTTTTGAATTATTTGCTGCATTCTTCTGCCTCTTTCCAGATTTCAAATGGGGGGGGGGGGGGTCACTGACCTGACAGCCATAAAAATATTGCTCTGTGAAGCTGCAATATTCTTTGTTACTTGTTCTATTAATCTTTGTATTCAAGCCTGTTCCTATTAATTTTCCAGTCTCATTCAAACCACTGCATGGTTGCTAGGGTAAATTGTCCCTAGCAACCAGAGAGCCACTCAACAAAAAGCTAAATCGTTTAAAAAAGACCAAGTTAAAACACACAAAAAAACCCCATAAAGATCACTCACCTTTATCTTATTAAAAAGTGACTTTAAAGGGAACGCCATATCTTAACACCAAAAAATGTAAGTGTTTTAAAGTAAATAAAATATAATGCCGTGTTGCCTTGCACTTGTTTGCTTCAGAAACACTACTATAGTTTATATAAACAAGCTGCTGTGCATACACAGGGGCAGCCATTCAGTTTGAAAAAAGGAAAAAAGTCACAAGTTGTATAGTAGATATCCATATCCCCATTTTGCATATACAAATTAGGGTTCGGTATGTGGCCAAATCTTTTGTGGAGGATTCGGGTGTTCGGCCGAATCCAGAATAGTGGATTTGGTGCATCCCGAATTATAAATGAATTACTTAAAAAAACTTCAATTTTTTTGATGCTACTGTTCCTTTAACAAGTTTGCATCCTTCATCTCTATAGAATGGTTCCACGATAGTTTCAACAATGTTTATGTTCTGTTTTGGTGATAAAAAAAAAAATCCCTTCTAGGATACTAGGCTTCAGCTGTGAGAGGCACCTGTTGAAAGTCTCGCTGTACTGATTTGTGTTCGGTTTCCTCATTCCATCACAATTTATGTCTTGCTGTGAACATTCCAGATGTTTCTTTTTAGGAATCTTTGGCCAATTTGGAACAGCAGTGGCTCTGTACACATGCTCCCATCAGTCATTGTGATGTTCAGCAGTTGCACTTTTATACAAGGTCTGTCTGTAAGCACACTGACTTTAGTAGAGTGTTATAATACAGAGGTCTGTACAGCTGTGCCCCGTGAGCTTAATGTTTTTCTTTCCTGCCCTTCCTATAGATGTATGAAATCATTATTTCAGCAGAATGGGCCCCAGATGTGTTAGATTGAATAATTGGCCCATTACATGGAATAAGTTGTTCAGCACAGAGATAAAACAAAGCATGTCCTAAGCCATAGAAGCCTGGATAATACATCAGTTTGGGTCTTTTATTTGGACAACACCCACTGTCTGTTTTAGTGTAGAGAATTTTGGATATTTTGACTCCAGTCTCCCTTTCTAATCCAACAGTTGTTAAGGGCCCCAATTGGTAACATATAAGATGAGGGCTGATATACTACTGCCCACTGCAAATATTATGCCTGCTAATGGGCTCGAAATTTTAGTTAATTTTTTTAATGGCCAATTCTAAGCAACTATTCTATTGGCATTCATTATTTATTTTTTCATAGTTTTTGAAAGATTTGCCTTCTTCTTCTGACTCTTTCCAGCTTTCAAATGGAGGTCACTGACCCCATTGATTGCTCTGTAAGGATATACATTTATTGTCATTGCTATGTTTTATTACTCTTTTCTATTCAAGCCCTCTCCTATTCATATTCCAGTCTCTTATTCAAATCAATGCATGGTTGCTAGGATAATTTGGATCCTAGCAGCCAAATAACTCAAACCACAAATAATAAAAAATTAAAATCAATTGCAAATTGTCTCAGAATATCACTCTGCATCCTACTCAAAGTTAATTTAAAGATGAACAACCCCTTTAAGTAGTGCACAATACATATAGCACTTGCATGTACCCCTAGTGCATTGAAAGAGCACCCTGCAACTTGCCCCTGTTTCACCTGTTAGCACATCTGGTGCATTGCACAGAGTACTGTATGCTGTTTTTAGGAGGTTATTTATCAAAGGTCGAAATTTTAGAGTTTTATATACCTCGAATGAACTCAAATTAATGGTTTTTAAAAAAAATGGGGAAAACCTTGAATCAGCAGGTTCGGGCTTAACAACGCGAGAATTGATCAAGCTTTCAGCAGGAAAAAACTTGTATTGATGAGCAAAACCCTCAGAAAAAAAACTGGAACATCATCTTCATATGGTTCAAGGGACCTCTGCCATTGACTCCTACATGACTTCAACAGGTTTTATATGGTGTTTTTTTCAGATTCAAGCTAATTGCAGGTCGGGATATAATAAATCTTGAAAATTTTTATTGAGAGTACTTGAGTACTTGAGAGTTTTTTTTTTTTTTTTTTTAAGAAAACTTGAAACATTTTTGGGGAAAACTCAACACGAACCTTAATAAATCTGCCCCTTAATGTCTGCCATATTGTCTCAGATGTGCCCTAGGTTCACTAGAGTTCCTATGTGCACATTGTGACCGACACTCCATCCTTTCTGCTAATTGGTTAGATAGGGTCAAGCATCACTTATCTTTATTACCAGTCATATTGCTGCACCCCTCTGTATCTACTACATTTCCCATGGTACTTTGAGGGGGCAGCAGGTGCAAGTGAAGCAGCCATTTACATCTTTTTGCTGCCACTGATTACACAGTTCCATGCTCCTATGTCTGTCATGTTTGAAAAGACTACAAGTCCCATAATGCACTGTAGGGTCTGTTGCACAAGCTTAGCAGTTGCTGCCCAAGAAGATAGCTGTTATTTCAGAGCAATTACGACCTTAAATCCATAAATTCTGCCCGTCCTAGCAGAGTCTTTTGTTGACCATGTTTTAACGTGTCTTCAGACCTGTAGCACTGCAAAACCTTCACCCAACACTGGAAGTTATAAGAGGAGAAGATAAGGAACAATAAAGTCTTGTATTGTTTTTAAGGTTATGTAGGCAAGGATCCCCTAAAAAATAGCAGGTCCGTTGTACCTTTACGTCTGATAGCAAGCACGAGTAGCTTTTTGTGGATCCCTATTGTAAACGTGGAGGTGATTCAATTCCTTATATATTAAAAAAAGAGCTGCGAGTAGCTTTTTGTGTATCCCTATTGTAAACGTGGAGGTGATTCAATTCCTTATATATTAAAAAAAGAGCTGCATTATTTCTATTAATACCCACAGATTAAAACTAGTGACCACACAAAATGATTTCTGTTTTTTTTTTTTGTAATGCTGCACATTTGTATTATACAATATTCTTATGGTTAGTTTAACACAGAGCTAATGTGCTCCCACTCTTGTCTCGGGTTTACAGATAAGGCCGAGTTAAATATTCTTTTGGTTTATTTGTAGACTGGTAATATGCCTTACAGCCTTCTTTTAGGTTTTATCTGTGGACTGTTAATATGCTTTACAGCCTTCTCCTCCTCCTTTTTTCAGCAGGAAGCTGCAAAATAAATGTATTTTCAGTTTCACTGTTCTATCCTGTACAGTGCAATAAATCCACCTTCTCTAGAAAAAATTGCTAGTATTTTCAGCCCAAGCCCCAATTACTGAATTCATGCTGAACAAGGGGGTATGATGCCCTTTATTAGAGATGGGAAGGCAAACACATGCCAATCACCGTTTGTGATGTTGCCTTATATAATTTGTTGTCTTTATCAGGGTATAATTTGTTTTAAAGTTAGTTTTAGCTGGTTTGGCTGATAACTGGTTAAGTTTGTTCCGTGCAGATGGCTGAAGTGGTTAAGAGTTTACAGTGGAAGATTGAGCTTCTAAGTGTTTTCCATGTTGGATGAATGTGTGATGTGGCCAGCAACAGGCTTGACATAATCCTGTTTGTAGACCAGCTTGGTTTTGGGGTGGAGCAGTTTTCTGTCACTGGAGCAGGTTTTATTCAGAGACCAGATGTAAATTTCTTGACATTTAGTACTGGAAAGCCTTGGCTGTGATATACGCTTTCTGAACCAAAGAATTGCACGCAGACTCTCTTCCTTGTAAGCACTGTTACTGCTTTGTCCTTGAAATTCTATCTGCATTTTGTAGCCTGTAAACAATCTTCACACATTTGTTCTCTTTGTGTGCCAATGCTAATCAGTTGTGTGTGTGCTTCCCCGCACCTATACAGGTCTAATGTAAACTTTCTTTAGTCACCCATAAACAATTGCTAACTATAAGCTGGGATGCTTTGGCTGACATAAGCAGCTGACTAAAGGTGACCATACATTATATAAAAGGGGTGCTGAGGTCTCCAATGGACGGACCTTTCACAGATATACACACCTTGAGGTCAGAAAAGTCTGGTTGATTTAATCGTTTGGCCCTTGGGCAAACGGTCTGATTGCAATGGCTGCTATGCAAGTGGTCAGATTGAGGATTGTATCATCGAGCAGTTGCAGACCTCAATACGATGGGAAAATGAAACTCGCCTGTTAAATGCCTGCTCGATTTTTGACCAGATACAATTCAGATGGGCCCCATACACGGGCAGATAAGATGGCAAATCAGTCTGAAGGCTCGTGCATGGCCACCAATGGCATTTCACTTTAAAAACATGGGATTGTTTTCTCTCAGTAGGCTTGCGTGGACCCCTACTATGATCCAGTCATCACCTTGGACTTTGCCAAACTAAACACTAACTAATCTGTGTATGGGCAACTTTATTGTGCTGCTCTAGAATTTGATCTGCATCATTGTCTTTCTTGGTTGTGGCCAATAACAAAATGCAGTTATGTTCAATATTTTCCAAGTGGGACTGCATTTTTCGCAGTACAGGTATGGGACCTGTTATCCAGAATGCTCGGGACCTGGGGTTTTCCGGATAACTGATCTTTCCATTATTTGGATCTTCATACCTTAAGTCTACTAGAGAATCATGTAAACATGAAATTAACCCAATAGGCTGTTTTTGCTTTCAATAAGGATTAATCATATCTTGGCTTGGATCAAGTGCAAGGTACTGTTTTATAATTACAGAGAAAGGGGAAATTTAAAAAAATTTGGATAAAATGGAGTCTATGAGAAGACAGCCTTTCTGTAATTCGGAGCTTTCTGGACAATGGTTTTCTGGATCCCATACTTTTATAAGGATATTAGGGCTTGGTGCAAATGCACAGTACTGAGTAGGCAGATAGTAGTTACAAAATGCACCATGAGCCATTTCCAGAATATTTTATGAGCCCCAACAACTCAACAGCTAATGAACCCCAACAACTATTCATTTGAATGGGAAAATCCTGACCGCATCAGTACTGGAGCTTTTTATCCAGAAAACACTTACTGCCCTGTATTAATGCTGCAAATCACTACTCCTCCTGTTTTTTTTACAGTTGAATTAGAAATGGGGTGGCTGGTTTCAAGTGATTCTCTGCCTGATCTACATTACAGGATAAAACAACTCAGGGCTACTTTACGTTTGCAAGCACAGTTGCAACTCTTGCTTTGGCCTACAGTGAGTTGTGTAGAAATTCATTGTGGGGAAAAAACATGGCAGTTGCACTCGAAATAGCACTTTGCATACTGCCATCAGCCTTAACCTGCAGTTTTAAGATTTCAATTACAGGTATGGGATCAGTTATCTAGAAACCTGTTATCCAGAAAGCTCTGAATTAAGGGAAGGCCATCTCCCATAGACTCCATTTTAATCAAATAATTCACATTTAAAAACAAATAATTCACATTTAAAAACCATTTCCTTTTTCTGTATATAATAATGAAACCGTATATTATATTTGTTTTCGACTAAAACTTGGTTAATCCTTTTTGGAGGTAAAACAATACTATTGGATTTAATTAATGTTTAAATTATTTTTAGTAGACCTATGGTATGGAGATCCAAATCACAGAAGGTCCCCATATCCAGAAAACCCCATGTTCTGAGCATGCTGGATAACAGCCCCATACCTGTATTCTGTTTTGAGTTATACCATTGTGTCCACTAACCAAGTAGCACAATTTACTTGTATCCCTCTGTTTAAAGTATACTTCTCAGTTCGTAAAAAGGGATTCATATTTTTACCCTTTTTTTCTGTTTACAGATCAAATTGGCTTTGTTTTTGACGTCCAATCCAATACTGTGATGGCCCAAGGGGGATCCTACGAGAATATGAAGGAAAAGGTATATTTGTTTTTGTCTAGTTCTCTATGCTGCCAACTGGACTATCATCCCTGCAATTACAAAAGGCATTTTCAGCATTCAGTTGTTATGTCCCTATGGCATTAGCAAACTTGCCTTGTCTAATATCACCATAGCATCCTAAATCAGTGTAATGGGTTTCTTATGCTGCCATAGCAAACATCTGTATCGTGGAAGAAAACAGTTTCCCCAGTTGCTGTGGTGTGGATATTCGCTTAGACTGCTTAGAAATTAATCTTATCTACAATAGCCTCTTGGTTCTTATTTCAAGGGCCAGGTTCACCTTGAAGTGTACTGACTTTTTTTAATGTAAAAATCCCGGTATGTCGCTCTCTGGTGGGTAGTGTGGGTACGTTTTCCAACACACCCTTTTCTGGAACAACTGTGACCCAAAATTCATGACTCAAGAAATCCTGTTGAAAGTCAGGTTTCGGCTTACATTTTTATGCAGAATTGGCAGCAACCTCATTTTCAGTGCTCCTTAGTGACTTGACCCAAGAAGTTCAGGCGGTTTAGCATTGCAAATATGGCAATTAATTTACAAATGCATGCCCCAATATTTCAGACATGGCCCCTTTGAACAAAGTCTGAAATTAAAAAATGAGCTAATTGTATATCCTGTTTATAATATCCAATATATTCCACAGTGCTGTGGGGGAAAAGGACACTTCGTTCCACTGCATTATAAACTCAGGGACAAAATGTTTCTTTAATCTTTACACACTGTTAGAAATCTATTTAGTATGTGTTACAGTTTGCTAATTCAGACAAGCCAGGCATGTTTTCAGTGCCCTCTGAAGGAACAGTAAACGGACCCTTACATCAGCCTTTCCCATCATGCTGGAATGAAGTACTTATCGGGACTTTAAAGTAAAGTAGATTTAAAAGAATATTTTTCTGTTCTTGTACAACTTCACTTAAACCAGTGACTCCACTGACCAGTGACTGCCATTTAAGCAGCAGCAGAATTTGACTGAAGGAAACTAAAAGCAAAAATCCTATCTACAGAATTCATAAGCTAACTTTTGCTCACAGCAGACTTTTGGCACCAATCACTAGAGATGCACTGAATCCTTTGTGAAAGATTTGGCCGTAAAAAGAACCAAATCCTAATTTGCATATGCAAATTAGGGTCGGGAAAGGAAAAAGTGGGGAAAAAAATGTTACTTCCTTGTTTTGTGTCTAAAAGTCACCTGATCTCCCTACCCATAGGGAAATTCGGATTCAGTTTAGCTAGGCTTTGGCCGAATCTGAATCCTGCTGAAAAAGGCAGAATCCTGGCCGAAGCCCAAACCGAATACTGGATTTGGTGCATCCCTACCAATCACCGATCCTTCTTTATTATGAGAGTGGTCAACATTCCCCCCCTCCCAATTGCTTTAAAGGTTTGACACCTGTAAAGTTACAATATCCACTGGAGACCAGCTGGCATGGCACACTGAAGCTCATCTGGAGTTCATACATGATTGCCAAAAGACTCCTTACACAATAGCTGGACTATATCCAAATACTCTCCTTCAGGCAGCAGAACAGTGAGGAAGCAAAAGCAATACTCCACAGCTGATTATGTCTGAAAGGATCTGAGGCAAAGCTGTCAAGGGACAAACCGATAAACGGTGCTGCATGACTTGTGAGAATGGGCAAAGTTCACAGTGCCAGCAAGTGAGGGAAGTAAACAATCTAAAAGGGTAAATAGTTCAAAAACAATTAATGCTTGTTGTAGGAACTGACTTTAAGACTTTAATCCGTTCTTACAATTCACCAAAGCAATGCATTTTAGAGCATTGAAACATTGCCGTTACGCTAAATGAATCCTGCTTACTTTATGGTTAGGTTTTAACAGAAGTATTTCTTTGCTCTATAAACTGTGCCTGTATAGATTGGATATTTCCTGCCACATTTGCATGTATCCCTGTGAAAATCTGTTTCTACAAAATATCAGTTTATGTTTTACCTTGTTTCTTGCTTTTTTTTTTTTTTTTTTTAGATCAATGCGGTGCGAGCCGTTGTTCCCAACAAAAGCAACAATGAGATCATCCTTGTGCTCCAGCATTTTGATAATTGTGTGGACAGGACCGTGCAGGCCTTTATGGAAGGTATAGCAGATCTTCTGTGTTTACCGGCATCGCTAAGGTCTTCATAGGTTAAGTCATGGTTTGTGTTTCAGGATGAGAGCAGTACTTTTTATTTCAGCTTTTTTGTCTTAGATTATTATTCCTGTAATGTAAATTGCTGGGAGCTAATAATCAGGACATGTTTTTAGTGATTATCCCATCCAGGTCTGCAGGGAATCAAATCTAACCCATGACTCTGCTCTATAGGATGATAAATATCAGAGAGCATTATTTCTCCTCCAGCATTTCCTTCATCTGTAGGATTTACTCATAATACAAGAAGTTTAAAATCATTTATATCTGTTATGCAAAGATTGCAGGATTCTGAATATGACATTCTTATGATGTAATAAAAAACTATTAATGCAAGGACAAGTGCATTTAGGCTTACACGCACATACACCCACATATATAAATACGGAATATATCATTTTTCCAAAATCATTTGTTTTTCTTGGAAATTAGGTGATGCTCCCTTTCAGGCAAACTTACTGAATGCCTTTCCTGTTTTTTTTTTTTTTTTTTTATCCTACTATAATCTTCTTTCTTCCAACAGGTAATGCTGTGGAGGTGCTGAAAGAGTGGACTGTACTTGGTAAGAAAAAGGTAATTAAGCAGAATACATATTAATTTTTGGTAAGCCATGCATGAATAGACGACATGTATTTTTATTTGCGGTGCATTGTGTTCTTCTGATAAAAACCAAATTTTTCCTTCACCTGTTTGAATATGGTTTCAGAAAGTATGATTCGACCATTTTTACCTTCCATAGTAACGCATGCCATGTAATGTCAGTAGCAGCAATACTAGATAGAGACTGATAAACTAAGGCTTCCTGATGTATTTAACACACTAATACAGCCTACCGCTCTCATTGGTAAAAGCTTTCTTCCTGGTTATGGTCCAGTGATATTGAGAGCTGTAAATTTTAATGCCATTTATGTTTTTAATATTTTAGCATTTGTTTCATAGTTTTTCCCTTTTTGTAATATATATCCTGTTCGTATCTTTTCTCTCAGAATAAGAAGAAGAAGAGTAAACCTAAGACAGAGGCACTTGCGACCAGTGCCACAGCAGATGCTGGTAAAATGGCACCCACTGATGGAGAACAGAATATCTCAGTCCCCGAAAAGGATGAGGTAAACGGTTACCACCTCAATGGCTCTACCATTGATACAGAATCTGTAGACTCTCTCAGTGAGGGCTTAGACACACTTTCCTTAGATGCCAGAGAAATGGAAGACTCTGAGCCCACCACTCCTGATGTGCCTGAGGTCCCAGGTAAGAAGATTTTGTTATTATATAAACAAATTAGCCAATGCCCATTTATGAATTTGTATGTATAATTGATGCCTTAGACTGAGGACCATTTAGTTGTATATAATTCTAGCCCTGTGTTTTCCAACCTCTTTCCGATCGTGGTCATTCATAGTAGAAATTATTGGAGGCTCAGCATGCAGTTGCTGCGTGGTATAAACTGAACTGCATTACTACTTCTGCTCTTATATCTATACAACAACGGAAAAGCCATTTTCTAGGAGAATTCTTCCAGGGAGCATTACATCATTACATCACCAAGTTAAGAACCTGCTTCATGGCATTTCTCTGTACATACCTGACATGATTTGTCTAAGATTAGAAACTTGTAGCTGATTTTACTGCCATGTGCACAGAAATGTGTTGGAGGAAGTGATATGGAAAGAAATAGGAGTGGAGGAAGATGCACGTATGAGTATAGCATTCATGTTGGGTACAAAAGTGGAGGTGATAATTTGCAGTCACAATGCTACACAAGTGTGGACTTTTGCCATTAAGCAGCAAGTTGTGTGCACTTTGTCAATTTGTATTCAATTAAGAAATATTTGTCTAGCTAAATATACAGTAATTTAATCAGTTACCACTAATTAACCTTCACTTTTTACTAATGAGCACCTGATTATTTTATTTTGCTTCCTGCTTTAAGATACATTACAGATGGTTATTAGAACTCATTAAAAGTTTTACTGGTTTAATTTTACTTTTGATTTCATTCTATGAGCAGTGTTGTGGTTCACTTTCAAGTTATAGAATGGCCAATTCTAAGCAACTTTTCAGTTAGTCTTCATTACATTTTTTTTAATATAGTTTTATTATTTGCCTTCTTCTTTTGACTCCTTCAAGCTTTCAGGTGGGGATCACTGACCCCATCTAAAAACATATGTTCTGTAAGGCTACACATTTATTTTTAAAGGGGTGGTTCACCTTCTGGTTAACTGTTAGTATGTTATAGAATGGCTAATTCTAAGCAACTTTTCAATTGGTCTTCATTATTTATTTTTTATAGTTTATGAATTATTTGCCTTCTGACTCTTTCTAGCTTTCAAAAGGGGGGTCACTGACCCCATCTAAAAACAAATGCTCTGTAAAGCTACAAATGTATTGTTATTGCTTTTTATTACTCATCTTTCTGTTCCGAACCTCCCCTATTAATATTTCATATTCTCATTTAAATCAATGCATGGTTGCTAAGGTAATTTGGTCCCTAGCAATCAGATTGCAAACTGGAGAGCTGCTGAATAAAAAAAACTAAATTACTTAAAAACCACAAGTAATAAAAAATGAAAACTAATTGCAAATTGTCTCAGATTATCACTCCCTATTACTAAAATTTTACTCAAAGGTGAACAACCCCATTAATGTTACTCACTGTTCTATGTAGGCCCTCTTCTATTCATAGCCCAGGCTCTTGCTGAAATCCGTACATGTTTCTAGGGTAATGTGGACCATAGCAACCAGATTGCTAAAATTGCAAACTGGAGAGCTGATGAATAAAAAGCTAAATAACCCAAAAACTACAAATAATAAAAAATTAAAACCAACTGGAATTTGTCTCAGAATTTCACTCTCTAAATCATCCTAAAAGTTAGCTCAAATGTGAACATCCATTTAAGGTTTTTTTTTTTTTTTGTAATTCTGATCATGTCAAGCAAAGTTCATGTACATTTTGGTACAGTAAAATCCATTAAATACAACACTTTTTTTTTTTTTTTTTTTATTTGCAGCTGCTACATACCAGAATGGCCGCTCAGAGTTGGATTTAAAACTCACAGCTTCTCACCTCCCTCACAGTTCCTCCAGCAAGAAAGGTCCATCTGATCATAGGCACAACAACAAAACACGCTCTGGAAGCTTATCAAGCTCCCAGTCTCTAGCTTCATCAGCAGCAGACGATGTCCCTTCATCCTCAGGATCTAAAAAGCTTGGTATGCACAATTTTGTTTGCACAACATTTTCTCTTTTTACTAGCAGTGAATACATTATATTACATTTTCAAGACTGAAACTAAAACGTAAAGTCTTTTTTTATGTTCACCATGAAAATATTCAGAAGTAAAAAGTTAATATTTCAAAACTTCATGAATAGGACTTTTTTGTTCCCCTCCTCGGATACGGCATATTAGACATCCATTTGGGTAAGCATAAACACTGGTGTATAGCTATAAGAGGAAAGGCAGATGGGGCATTTGGTTGCCCATTGAATATCTCTCTGCAAGGCAAAACACCCAAAAACACCTTTGCATGGCAGCACATTAGGATTGCTTTATCCATGTCAGTACTACTTTTTTATTTTACAGGCTCCAATATAGAGAGGTCGGTGAAGGACCTTCAGCGGTGTTCCGTTTCTCTTGCCCGTTATCGCATAGTGGTGAAGGAAGAAATGGATGCCTCTATTAAGAAGATGAAGCAAACCTTCTCTGAGCTGCAGAGCTGGTATGGATCAATAGGCTGGGTTTAAGTAATGAAATAGCAACAGAGTTTGGTCTTTTGCTAACTTCTTGCAAACTGGACTACACAGGGTTCCTAAGCAATAAACAATAAACAAAAAAAGAACCAACATACCAGACTGGCTAGATAGCTGGATATCATAAGGCAGCAATTGCTGTTTTTTGGGGAGGGGGTATAATAACTGCAGCAGTTGGTAGTGTAGTTTTTTAAAAATCTGGAAAAAATCTCCATGAAGGAGTGCATTAAAAATTCAAGCCAAATTATTAACACTTCTAGAACTGAGACAAGAAAGCCTGAAGTAAAATAAATATATGTTTACCTCTTTAATATTTCCATTAGGCATACACAAAGATAAAATAGAAAGTGAATAATACAGTGGCTCTTTGTTCCCTAATGGTCAGCTATAAGTAAATCTGTTTCTGTTCTGCCTTTCTGTGTTTCGTTTCTTTCTATCCGTGTGCTGTGAGTGACTCAGGAAGCCTGACCTTCGGCTGTTTGTTTGTTTCACGCACTTGTTACAGTAGGATTTGATCTTATAAGGGAGTGTTTCTGACCCGTAATACCCTCCACCTCTTCATACTGACAAGGTGAACTGTAGAATGTTAAAGCACAACAAAAACGTGAGGACTTTAACCCCAGATTTCCATGAAATTCTGCTGCTTATTGTCAAAGAAGTTTAGTCTTGATGGCTCAGTTACTATAGTGATGCAAGCTGCAAAGTATATATGGAACCTGTAATGCTCTATTTTCTTAGGTCATGCTGTAGTGATTGGGCCTACTGTTAGTAGGTATAAGTCTTTGTACCTGTACCTGCTGCTGGAGGATAACACTCTCTCATCATGTTAGGGATGGCACTTTGGTGAAACATGAGTTAAATTGCCCCCTTTCCTGGAAATAAAATGATGTCCTTCCCATATTTTTATCTTTCGTTCCCTATTAATAACATTAGCATTGAGCGTCATTTTTACTGGCCACGTGGCCACCGTAGACATGAGCCATTCCATAGGTGGGTGCAAGCCATGCACTACTATTCATAAATGAAGCCAGTGTTCTGGGAGAGTATTAAAGGGATACTGATTTTGCGCTGAAATCCATTTCTCAAAAGAGCAAACAGATTTTTTTATATTCAATTTTGAAATCTGACATGGGGTTAGACATATTGTCAATTTCCCAGCTGCCCCAAGTCATGTGAATTGTGCTCTGATAAACTTCAATCACTCTTTACTGCTGTACTGCAAGTTGGAGTGATATCATCCCCTCCCTTTCCCCCTCCCAGCAGCCAAACAAAAGAACAATGGGAAGGTAACCGGATAGCAGCTCCGTAAACACAAGATAACAGCTGCCTGGTAGATCTAAGAACAACACTCAATAGTAAAAACCCATGTCCCACTTAGACACATTCAGTTACATTGAGAAGGAAAAACAGCAGCCTGCCAGAAAGCATTTCTCTCCTAAAGTGCAGGCACAAGTCACATGACATGGGGCAGCTGGGAAATTGACAAAATGTCTCTTTTGAGAAATAGATTTCAGTGCAGAAGTCTGCTGGAGTAGCACTATTACCTGATGCGTTTTGAAAAAAACATGTTTTCTGATGACAGGATCCCTTTAATAAAAAATTTTCTTGAGGGGCCTTTTTGTAATTAATTTGGTATTTTTTACAAGGTGTCCTCAGACTGGAAATGCTAAAGCATTGTTCGTTGTATCACCTAGAACAGTGCTGTCCAACTTGTGTAATGGGCATGTTCAAGGAGCCAGGTTAAATTTAGTTAATGATGCCATACAAATAAGTCTATAGAGCCCTGGAGAAGCCACATCTGGACCAAGGGCCTCTGTTGGACGGCCAAAACCTAAAAGATTATAGCCCACATGAAGTAACTGTCATCCCGCTTGGCTCCTGTTCTAGTGGCAATTACTTCTCTTCTACAGAGAACACCTGGGCTCAAGTGAAACTGATACCAACATGTAAATGAACCTGAAAAACACATATGCAAACCTCAAAGATTTATAAGGCTAAATCATTATTTAACCAGCCACAGAGAACAACTCGTAGAAGCAAGGCTGCAGTCAAGGTTTTGCCATACAGCCTAGATACACGCAGCAAGAAATCAACATATAAGTGGTTATTTGTATATTTGAGGAATGATCCTCCAGACCAAAATCATAACGTATTAGTCCTGTTTAGGCACTTTCCATCTACCAGGCCAACTGACATCTGACACAAAATCAGACAGATATCTATTGAGCAGGTTTAAAAATTCCACTGGATGAGGACTGCATAAGCATATTGAGGTGACTGCCTTAGTAGGCCCACGAACCATCCATTTTGGCCCCATTCGTAGGTGGTCAAACTGTGCAAAGATTTACTTTTTTTTTTTTTTTTTTATCAATGTCTGTTTACAAGCTTTATGTATTACTCACTGTTACCCCAATATTTGCAAATGACAAAGTGGCTTTGACAGTACTTGGAAGGAGGCTTCTTGTAATTCTGAGTATTGCAAGGCCATTACCACTTAAGTATATACTTTGTTTGTTTTATATAAAGCCTGTCTTTGAACTGTATTTACAGCATCAAGCTTTGCTGTTAAAGGCTACAGACTGGCCAAAAGACTAGTGTATTCAGTTTATATTTGACTGCCTAAATGGCAGGCAACGCATGTACTGTGAATGTGAACCGGGAATCTCAGATCCGTATGGTGGAGGGGAATACAGAACTTCTCCCAGCTGCTTTGGATTGGTGCCAGCTGGAACCTCCTTCAATAAACAGCAACGGAATTACTCTTGCTTGCGCTGCAGACCGGATTTCACAGCAACACCATTCCAGAAAGTGTGTTTATCTGCCCTTTTATACGCAGAGTACACAGAGAAGACAATAGCAGTGTGTTTCGGTACATAATTAAGGTTCTTATTTTTATATTAAACTAATAAAGGAAATTTCATCAGGTCTCTGGCATGATGGAGTAAGTGAATCAAGAAAAAGCAAAAAGCAGAATACCTGCTATTTAGTATTTATTGTGCATCCACACAAATGGGCCCTAGTGTGTTTCAAAGTGAAAAAGTGCTTTAAAGGGTCATACAGGAAGTCCCACCTCTTAATGATGTGAACCACAGTTAACCCTTACCACTGTGGAGTATTACAATCAGGTTTAAATACAATTAAAATATTAGCACAGTGTATATTAATATAAGATTATAAAATTTGTATAAAAAGTCCAGCATATCATAAAAGTTTGTGTAACTGTGCAGAATTCCCGGCACAATCCGTAGTGCCAAAACTTGTTAACCAATAAAATACGATCATCCCAAACGATTTCATGAAATAGTGAAGTCAAACTACACATAAATATAGATAAAAACAATAGAGAATTACTTGTAGGAACTGCTCATCGAAAGAGCATACCCTAAGGTTGCCTTGTTTCAACTGCCTGTACACTAGTTGCTATTTATAAATTGCTCACATTTTACAAAAGGTCTTACCCTTAGCCAATACTCGCAACAATGTATTCTAATCAAAGCTGTGGTCAATATCTGTGAAGAAAGAGATACATGCATTAACAATCTAACTATAAAAAGGGAGATAAGCTCCAAAAATCATTCATGCCTGCAGGAGCCAATGTATTCATTCTTTGTATCCAATACGCTTCCCGTTGTCCAAGGGATTTTCTTACACCGCCACTACAGGTGGCACTTCCTGTTTGACCCTTTAAAGCACTTTTTCACTTAAATTGTACACACTTGAAAAAGGGCCCTTGTTGCCCGAAACATGTCGTGTGGATGCACAATAAATACTAAATAGCAGGTATTCTGCTTTTTCTTGGTTCACTCGCTCTACATATTGAATTTAATCTTGTGGTTGCCAGTGACGGAGCACCCGTGTGAATCAAGACCATTCAACAGTGCTGGGCGTTTGTGTGTTACTTCTAAATGTGACTGTGGCATGATGGCATTAGACTAAAGCAAATTTTGCCGAAACTCAACTTTCCTTTTTGGAATTCTCTTTTAGGGATCTTGCACACAGGCATCTTTCTATCAGTTTGGCACACGTTTGAGATGCATGTTTGAATGCATCTAAACACATCAGCTACTTACATGCATTTAGCTGCAATTTCTGTTGTCCAGGGATTTGGATTTGGTTCTGCCTTGCAGAAATTGGCTTGGATTCGGTATATCCCTGCTCATTATCACAAGACTTATTGTCTTCTTCAGGGCCTGATTTCCAGGAGATTACATTTTTCCCAAAATACCCTTGAATTTTTAAATTACAAAAAACGGCAAGATTGTTCTGGCTCGGTCCTTTCCTGAAGCAAATGCTTGTACATTGTTCTCATTTCAGGAGGTGGTTAAGTGTACAGTACTTTTTGTAATTTTAATCGTTTGGGATTTCTCACCTTTGGCCTATTTTAATACATACAAATAAAGGTTAAGTTTTACTTCCTGTGGTATGGGATTCACTGAATAATAAATGGGGTGGTGCAATTTTTGGGTCATTCTTTTCTCTCCTATGAACAGTTTTTATTAACCCTTGACCCTGCATACCATTTTTGTGCTTTCCTGTTTGGTGGAAGGTGCGGTATACTCCATTCTCTGTATATTACAGTATTCCAGAAATACAAGTTAGTGAGGGCAGATCATTAGGCTCTGTTTTGTAACATAGGTTTGCTTGCTGAGGCAAGGTGCACAGCTTATATATATAGTAATATATAAAGTTAAAGTTGACCTTTCTTTAAAGGGGACCTGTCACCCTAAGAAATAATTTCAAATTCTTTTCTATCATGTTAGTTGAGCAAAATAAATTTACTTACACTGTATTTATTATTTAAATTTTGTTTCCTTATGTCTTGGAATTATACAATCACAGCAAGCAGGCAGCAGCCATTTTGTGGACACGATTATTAAGGGAAATTGTGTATCACCCCAAAATCATGTGTATGCACCAGAATGGGGGACCTAATGTCGATGTGCAGTGCCCTACACAATTATAGAGCCTGAGGAGGGAAGGGGGAATGTGAGGAGAGCAGTGACATCTAGGAAGTGCTGAATGGAAAATGAAAGTAATTCACTGCCCCTCCTCTATGCCACGGGCATAGAGGCGGGGCAGGTAATATTTGATTGACAGTTTAGATATTTAAACACCTTTATAACAGGTATGGATGTTTTAATGAAAATTTTTTTTGGAGTTTCATATTTAATTTGCAAAGGACTTTCATTATGCAGCTTTTTATGTGTAGGTGACAGGTCCACTTTAAGGCAGGTTGTAGTTGCCTGCTAAAACTTGAGTATAAATCACAGTTGATGATGTTATCCAGGAGTCCACAATGGGGCTTTAGTAAATCTGCCTACATTTTAAAACCTTTCTTGAAGAGGTCGTCTCATAAACAGACTCTGGTGTTTTGTGAATTTTAATTCTACGAAACTGAACATAACAAGGTGCAATAAAGTTACTTGTGACTTGGTTGCCCCATCCAGTGAAGTGATACGTAACAATCCTAACGAATAGGCAATGTCCTGTTCTCTGTGGGTGCACGACACGTGAATGATATGTGTTCACGGATCATGACTTTTATTGCAAATCTGCCAGCGCTGCCTGGGAAAGCCATTGTTTTCTCTACCTAGATTCAAAGTATCACATTTTTGTTAACAAAGATAAAAAAAAAAATTCCCCTTTAGTAATGGGGTGATGGTGTGTGTATATGTATGTATGTGTGTGTGTGTATGTATATGTATATATGTGTATATATATATATAATACACAAAAGCTATGAATATCTTGTAAATTATATCATGTATCTTGTATATCTTGTAATTATGGTCATGAAACTCCTCGGTAACTTATAATATCCTTTATATTTTACAAGAAGGGGTACTTTATTCACTATATCATATACCTTGCAGGCCTTGGTCTTTGCTTAGACTCGCTCTCAATCCAGTGGTACATTTATTAGGATATAGTGATCACCTTTGCACACCTGGCCCACCCAGTAAATTGTAGCTACCAGCTCTGAAATAAGAAAGCTGTTGTCTGAATTCTTTGAATTTTACCTATTACCCTGGGTTTTTCCTACTATAAACTACAGTCCTGACTTTAAAGTGATCAGTACCAAAAACAGTCACTCCTGCCTGCTAGTAAACCATACACAAATCAAACAAAGTAATGGCATTGCTGCAGCTAAATAATTTTTGACATCTGCCACGTAGGAGCTTGAATGCTAGAATTCTTGCTCTTGACCTTAAAGTAATGAAAATATAATGTAATGTGCTGCACTGGTGAAATTGGTATGTTGCTTTGGAAATTCTACTGTAGTTTATATACACAAATTAATTCCAAGTCGGAAGGAAACCATAGAAAAGTATTTGGAATTATTTCTTTTGGTGACAGAATGTGATTGTGCTCGTAATTGACCTCTTATCTCCTTTTCTCTGCTGCAGCATGATGGATCGGGAGGTAGCACTGCTTGCAGAAATGGACAAGGTTAAAGCAGAAGCAAGTAAGCACTGCCATGCAGTTTTAAAAGTTCTGTTTTATAGTGGTTCTTTCTTGGCTAATATGTTCTGTTGATTGGCCTGATCATCGTTGCTACGAAGTACTCTTTTTAATATCTCACATTATAGTTGCTTTCTAATTTTATTAAATGCAGTGATATTAAGTCTTCAGTTCCTTATTAATTGTTTGGAAGCTATATAGCATTAACTTGTCATCATATATAAACTGATATAATATCGCCAAAAGCGAGGCAGACATGCAGTCTGCTGTTTCCTTTTGCTTAAAAGAAATCCCTTGTTACTGTCCAGGAAATTTCTGATATTACTATGCGAATAACACTCAGAGGTGAACTAACCAGGGCTGGTGCGTTTTTTTGGGATAAAAAATATGTAATTGTTAGGCAGCCCTTATTGAATACAAATTGACACCACCCAGGAAATTGCACCTTTTTTTAATTTCCAATACTTAATTTTTACAAGTGCAGTGGACAATAGCAAACAAATTAGCTTTGAGCATTCTACTGCAGGTATAGTTTAAAAAAAAAATTCTGATCAGTGCACCCATTTTACCTAAATGACCCCCAGAACCCTTTTATAAATAAAGCACCATGGAAATATTTTAATATGTTAAGGATATGGAAGTAATGAGGCAGTATAGTTGGGATTTGCTGCTAAATTTCCATTAAGATGCATAATCCATATTATCAACTTTCTCAATACAAGATATTTTTTAACAAGTCTGTTTCTGTTTGTTACCCTGTTGTGTAGTGGAAATCTTGGACAGCCGACAGAAAAAGGCAGAGGAGCTTAAAAAGCTGACAGATGTGGCTGTGCGCATGTCTGAAGAGAAGCTATCAGAACTCCGAGCAGATATCAAGGTAATTAAGCTGCAAACAGTTTTGTGCAAATTGTGTGCAAACTTGAAATGTTTCAAAAATCCCAAATCACTAGATCTACCAAGGAGCAATATGTCCCATGTATGATTTTAGCTTTTATTTTCATTTTTATAGTGTTGTCATTTATTATAAAAATCAAATATCTTAAACTCAGACGAATTTTACAGAGTCTAAAACTCGAATCTAATTAGAAATTAATTTGATCAAACTCGATTTTCTCTGAAAAAAAACTCGAATGTTAGGAAGGCTGCAAACATCACAGTAGATAAAAAGTCAGCACTCACCAACGAATTAGTATGTCAATCAGGTGCACGTCTCAGGCAGCCACTTCCAGCCGAAATTTTGCAACTTTTGTATATAGACAGCACCATCCAAAGTAATTTTTCTTAAAAAGCCTTTATTTGAAGGGCTTCAGCTCAGACAAGAATACAGTTCAGCAACGTTTCAGGCTTACACCAGCTTGAGGAAAGGCTGGTGTAAGCCAGAAATGTTGCTGAACTGTATTCTTGTCTGAGATGAAGCCCTTCAAATAAAGGATTTTAAGAAAAATTACTTTGGATGGTGCTGTCTATATACAAAAAAAGGCTGCAAACATCTCCTAATTGCTCACTGGACCTCTCCCATTGACTTATACAGCAATTCAGCATGTTTCTTTTGGTACTTTTTTATATTCACATCAATATGCCACAAAAGTATTTAATTCCCCAAAATGCCTCAATTTAATATTCAAAGCTTTGGTGATCAATTATAAAATGTACTGTTAGAAACGGTGTCTTCTGTCCTTGCATAAGCAAGCAATAACGTATATGCATAGTTTGGCATTAAGCCTTTCTTTATTTTTTTTTCTAAATACTTTTCTAAAGTCTTTATTTTTTTCTAAATTCAGCATTTTGTTAGTGAAAGGAAATATGATGAGGAACTGGGTCGAGCCGCTCGCTTCACTGCAGATCTAGATACCCTGAAAAAGAGTGTAGAGTCTTTTGGTCAAGGTAAGCACGTATCATCCTTATGTATGTAATATGTATATGCTATGACACCTCAGTCTTGTCCAACAGAAGGCCAGGTTTTTTAAGTACCATTATTTTTATGTCTATTGTTTTGTACCTTTGTCCCCTTTTGCTTATTAGCATTTCTGTGGGTCTGCAAATACTCCGAGCATTTACCTTTTGGCTCAGAGAATTAGGCAAATGGTTCAGAAGTAGATGCAAGTACCTCCATAAAGGAAGAACAAATCGGTTATATTAGGGGCATGGGCGCCATGAAATAGTTATGTGCAATGATGATCATATTAAGCATTGTGTAAATTCTGTTGAGATTTGCCTATTCCTTTGTCTGGACATTTCATACCACCCATACGTGCCCTTTCTTCACCTATTCGATCTGTTACAAATAAATACCTTTGCACCTCATGTTTTCGAATTAACTTTGTTAGGAATCCAGGATTCTGCATTTTTCAGCAGGATTTGGATTCGGCCGAACCGAATTTGAATCCTAATTTGCATATGCAAATTAGGGACAGGAAGGGAAATTGCATAACTTTTTGTCACAAAACAAGGAAATAAAAATGTTTTCCCCTTCCCACCCCTAATTTGCATGTGCAAATTAGGATTTGCTTTGGTATTCGGCTGAATCTTTCGCCAATGATTCAGGGCTTCAGCCAAATCCAAAATAGTGCATTCGGTGCATCCCTACTTTTAGTATGATGTAGAGCAGTCATCCCCAACCAGTAGCTCGTGAGCAACATGTTGCTCTCCAACCCCTTAGATGTTGCTCTCAGTGGCCTCAAAGCAGCTGCTTATTTTTGAATTCCAGGCTTTGGAGACAAGTTTTAATTGCATAAAAATTAAGTATAGTGCCAAGTAGAGTCTCCTGTAGGCTGCAAGTCCACATAGGGGCTACCAAATAGCCAATCACAGCCATTATTTAGCACCCCATGAACTTTTTTCATGCTTGTGTTGCTCCCCAACTCTTTTTACATTTGAATATGGCTCACGGATAAAAAAGGTTGGGGACCCCTGATGTAGAGAGTGATATTCTGAGACAATTTATAATTGGTTTTCATTTTTTAACTTGTGGTTTTTGAGTTATTTCGATTTTTATTCAGCAGCTCTCCAGTTTGCAATGTTGGCAATATGGTTGCTAGGGTCAAAATTACCCTAGCAACCATGCATTGATT
This sequence comes from Xenopus petersii, assembly GCA_038501925.1. Taxonomy (NCBI): domain Eukaryota; kingdom Metazoa; phylum Chordata; class Amphibia; order Anura; family Pipidae; genus Xenopus; species Xenopus petersii. The sequence goes on along the minus strand of CM076674.1, from coordinate 50,388,565 downwards.
TGCATGAGAGACTGAAATATGAATAGGAGAGGGCATGGATAGAAATAAGAGTCATAATAATGAACCACTCCTTTAAAAGCTGTGGGGAACAGTTCCAGTTTGAATTTGACAAACTTCTCCCTTGATCTTAGTGCTAGGCGTTTGTTTTCTGGGAAGGTACAGGAAAAGTGACACACCACTCTCACCATTAAGATAGAGGGAGATATGATCAGGGTATAGAGGTCTCTATTAAACCTGATAACTTTATTTTAGAAGTTATATTCTAGCAGAGATCTGAGGATCCTGCTTTCATTGGAAGTTTCAGAGACATCCAATTATTTATATCGGCATATTCTCCCCTGTATATTTAAAAAGATAAAAACAGAAACCCCAAGAATAAAAAAAGTAAAGCACTAAAATACTGTAGGCACCAGCCCAGTTCTAGTAGGAAGGACCATTCACTCTCTCACTCCAAAATTGTCCCTTGCACCTGCTTTTCAGACAGTTTAAAAGGCAATATAAGTGGCGCACTTGGAGAAATGGGGCAGGGCTGTAGATCTGTATATCTGTAAACCCTTGGAGAGCAGTTACAGAGGTCACCCACCTGTTATACACATGGGTGCTGGGGCACTGGCATAATAATGTCATCTAGCTTTCGTGTAGACAAGTGCACTGCCAGGCAAATCATAGACATGTAAAAGTCTGGGTTTTATTGCTGATCTATCATCTGTTTTTTTCAACAGAACAGTGCCTTCATGGGGGAAACTGACTTTCTCATGTGCCCTTTTTAAGGGGTTTTCATTATGTTTTGGATCTTGGGAAATTTGTTCTTGGTGCCATTTTTAGATTTTGACACTCCTCTTTTGCATGAAATCCCTAGAATTGAATATATAATACACCAATGACAATCACTAATGAGACCACTGCTATGTGTGTGTGTATATATAATATATATATAATACACAAAAGCCATGAATATCCTGTAAATTATATCCTTATAAACGGTGAGTTCTGATGTCATTGCTGTGACATGACTCACTGAAACTTGTGTATAATAATAAATAAATAAAGTACCCCCAGTTGTAAATATTAGATATTAGAAGTTACCTCGGAGTCCCATGACCTTCGGCTTCGTGTTTTTATATGGTCATGAAACTCATCGGTAACTTATAATATCCTTATATTTTACAAGAGGGGGTACTTTATATCTTCAGTATCCGCATTCCAATCAAGCAATCTCAGGGGTGCACGGCCAATTCTCAATCATATAATCAAAGTTTGGAATAAAGCATTCCTGGGCCAGCACTTCCCTTAGTGAAACAAGAGTGCGCGCGCACACACTGCTGTAATTCTCTGTCAACGCACATAGGATTGTGGGACTGTTAATAAATAGACACAGTCTTGTGTTTTCCAATTGCTGCATGCAGCAAACAAAATAGTTTCTATTTATTTATGCCAAAACCTTGTGGTTTCTGAAAGTATTATCACCTGTTTAGCAGTAATTAATGTTCATTGTGACTATTTTTACTCATTGTCTTTCAGTTTCCCACCCAAAGAACAATTATTCTGTTCGCTCTCGTGGCTGTTCTCTCACAATTCCTAGTGACATCTCTGCTCCATCCACTCCTGAGCTTTCATCAACCTCCAACATATCCTCAGCCAATAGGAAGCCTACGTCTGCAGTAGAAGCTAACACAGCAACCAACCATTATGGCACCCGTCCAGTCCAGCCACCTAGACAAGTATGAAACCTCAGAAATAGTTTGTTTCTTCTGTTAAATCTTATTGTAGCCAATTTAGATATCCAGTAAAGAAAAATAGAAATGTTCTTGGTATTGTAGTGTTGTGTACTATCAGTATAATTGACCTTATTTAAAAAAATAAAATAACCCAATATAACCTGTTCTTCATTTCCAAATTTGCTTCTCAGGGTTTTCCAACGAATAAGAGACAAGGGCAGGGCTTGAGACCTCAAGGCCCCCGACAAAACTATTACAACAACATGAGATATGATAATGGGAACAGGAACCGTAACGCTTCATGGTATCATCCCAACTCTCGAAACCAGAGCTATCCATCACAAGGCCCGCGCCAGCACAGTGGTAGAACATCTGCTCACCCCTCTGGAATGAATGGACCCACTGCCACTTCAGAGCCTGCCCAAACAGAAGTCACAGAATCTGATAACAAGGCACTACCGCAACGCAAACCGAGGGTGAATTTAGCAAGTGCATCCTGAAACAGCACGAGCACCAATCCTCTAGCCCGCACTTTCGATATACAGTTCCATAACGTGACTTTAGAGAACTGTTATTAACAGAGAAACGTTTACAGCCAGCTGTTCCATGCCACTGTTTTCTTTTCTTTGTCTTCTCTATATACCTTGCATTACCTTGTCTGTTTCTCATATATTTCAGAACCTGCTGCTTTACTTTTCACTTCATTGCTTCCAATATAACAGTAAGCTCTTTGACAAATTTCTGCATTATTTCTGCATTGCCATATTTCTAAGATTTCCTCCCCCACCTGGGATGAATTGAATATGCTAGCTGAGGCAATATACCATAAGTGCAGATGGAGCAGACAATGTTTTTCACCCCTTGCAATGAATGGAACCTCACATGCTTCAGCTAGACTATGCTCTCAAATGCATTTTGTTTCCATTTGTAGTCCCCTCTAACAAAGTTCATGGATACCTGGCTGCTAATGCTTCTTAAATTAATTTAGTTTAGTAAAACTTGAAGATTCATCAGATAGTATTTTGCAGTTATTTGGGATTTATTCTTTTTGCTGTTAATAATCCCAATTACTTTTGACTCATATTATTTTATATATATATACACATACATAGAGATATATATATATATATATATATATATATATATATATATATAATAAAATAATATGTGCCCCGCCCTTCACTTTCCTCACTCTTCAAAGTGCCTTGTTTTTGTACTGGTGTCTGCAAGGTTTTCTTATTCCCTTTCTCTTTTACATTCCTCTAAACACCTTTCATCAGTTTCCTCCTTTGTTGGTGGGGACACAGTGTAATAGAGACGGATGTGCTTTCTACTCTCAATACCATCAATCCGAATAATGGAGGGAAAGAACTCTGCACCAGTAGTGGTGAAACCAACAGCAGCCACTTCACAAATTACCTTTTGGATGTTTGTAGACATTGGTTTAGCTTGTTAATTTAGAAGGCTGACCGTGTCCAATACAGGATCACGTCACAACATGTTGTTTTGTTCTGACTGGAAGTGTATACATTTCACTTTGCAACTTCTTACTGCTCAGGAACAGAAGCATTGTAATATACATTTGGAGCCAAACTAGTCTGTCTTCTTCCTGACTTGGTCCTTCTGCCAAGCAAATGTGCATGTGGACCAAAGAGTGACATTGCGCTGTCCGTAGTTGACTGTAAATGGCAGTTGGGGCTGCCCATTTCTCTAGGATCCTTTAAACATCCTTCAGACGGTTCCCTGTTCCTGATTGCTCTTGTCCAAAGATGCAACTTTAACCAATGTTCATGTGTCAGGTTTCTATTTATAACATTACAATATGTACATTTCTGTTTTCATTTTCACATTGCCGCCATATGTTTGGAGTATATGCTCCAAGAGCTATTGGCATTGTACTATCCAATTCAAACCAATAATCAGTGCAACAAAATGGGTTGCCTGGGCATAGGAAGGTAGCCTCAGGGTGGTAACATTACACAGCAATGGTGGCTCTAGTTACAGATATAGATGAAGCATTTTCATAATGTCTTCTCCATTCATATTCCATAGCAAAACATTTTTTTTATATATTAGTAAGAAAATGACACAGTCTAGAAAGGTTTATAATCCATTATACACAGTTGCCATAGAGCTGAATTTGTTTTTGGTGCGTCTTAGTACTGCTCTGTCAGGAATCAAATACCATGAATGTGGCTCCTGTCCCTTTAAGTATATTATGAAGTTATTCCTGTAGTGCTGTAATCCAATATTAAAGGGACATTCTGGTTTTGGGAATGGGTGGCTTTTTATATTTATTGCTGACCTAGTAAGGAGACTGAACCTAAGGAAACAAAATGGTGTGTGGTAACAGGAGTTTGAGCTCCTGCAAAATAGGAGAGGGGGTATATTTACCCCTTTGGGCAGAACTCCCTGATCCGATGTGGTGTGCTGGGTCGTGCTGTGTGGAAATGCAGGCGACCAGTTGGAAGGGCAGAATATAATGTATGAAACATCGCAGCTGCAATCTTCATGCGTCCAACTGTCTGATGTGAAAGCCGCATGCGCAGGGCAGCCATCAGGGGGGGACAGGGGGGAGAGTTGTAGGGGGCCCCGAGGGTAAGGGGGGCCGGCCACGCCACACTTTCTTGATTATCCAGGCCCCCCTGCTTTCTGATAGCTGCCAACTTCAGGAAGGCAGGGCGGGAGCAAAAGGGGAGGTATCTTTTGTCCATTACTTCTGCTTATTGGTCACAGAGTTTAAGTCCCAGTTGAGCTGCTCAGGGATTGGATAGCTGAGGTTTGAACTTCTCCTTCAGCTCATCCAATAACCATGCAGCTTTACCAGGACTAGAAATTCTGTGACCAATAAGGGAAGAAAATGCTGTCATTGGAAGAAGATGCAGCCACGTGTGCTCCCCTCCTCCCTTCTGTAGTTGGCAGCTCACTGACAGCAGGTGGACCCCACTAATGAAGTAAGTGTAACATGGCAGGGCCCCCCCTAAAGGTAACCCTTTGTGGTCCTTGTTGTGTGGTAGGGCCCTGGGCACCAAATTGTTTTTAAACTTCTGGGGGGGGGCAAGTTTTTTTACATGGACGTTTAAGGGGGACCCTGGCCACCAATTTTCTTATAACTTGGGGGGGGGGCCTGGCCACCAATTTTTTTTTAATGGAGGGCCCTGACCACAAATGTTTTTATCAATGGGGGGCCTGTCCACCAATATTTTTTTTTTAACATTTGGGAACCATAGCCACCAATGTTTTTTTTTTTTAGTGTGTGGTGGGGGGGTGGACCTGGTGGGTTGGGAAGGTGGACCTGTAGGTGGGGCTTGTGGTGGGCGCAGCCCAGGGGGCCCAGGAAATTTTTTCGTATGGGGCCCTGCGCATGCGTGTATAGTTTGTAGCTGCAAAGTTTAATTAACTTACATTATATGGTGCCCCTCCGACTGGTCCCTGCATTTCCTGGCAGCGTGACCCAGCGCATCGGATTGCGGAGTTCTGCTCTTTAACTGAGAAATACAAACCTGTAAACCATTTTAACATAGAAAACTTGTGGGCTGGAGGTGCTGAGTTAACTGTACCCCCATAAGTTATGGCTGCCAACTGCATGTGCCATACTGTTGCAGTGTGCTACTGCATGTGCTTTCTTTTACATGGCAATAACAGGATGAAGAACAGAAAACAACTTAAAAAAAAAAGGCAAATAATAACATAATACAACACAGACTGAGAGTCTGCCAATACATTGTTGTATAACCTTCTGAAATCAGAAGATATTCACATGCTCATGCCCTACCTTTAAACCAGAAATGAGGGAAGCCATATATCCAAACCTGCAGACTGCCTGGCTCAGTGCAAGATACTGGAACGGGACCTCTGAGGAGGTAACCATGATGGTTTTCCCCAATACATTGTTTATACATTAGGAAGGAAAGGCAAATTATAGTTATAATTACACAATCCACTTTATTTAAGTGCTGTAATGTTTATTCTGCCTTGAACATAACCACAAAGTCTTACATTAACTATATAGACAGTTTACTCGCCCTTCAATCACCACACCGTATACATTCTGGAAGTTGTTTAATGATGATCAAAAGAAGGTAGAACTGTACATACAAATAATACAGCAGTATCAGAATACACTATGGATACAGAAGATACAGGTGAAATACAATTAAACATATATAAACATCTGATATGCGTAATACAGTTTTAATGAGGCCTAAAGGTGGCCATACACGGAGAGATCTGCTCGTTTGGCAATGTCGCCAAAAGAGAGGATCTCTCCCTGATATGCCCACCTTGAGGTCGGCAATATCGGGCTGATCCGATGGTGGGCCCTAGGGCCCAACGATCGGATCCTAGCGATGGCTAACGGGCGGTCGGATCGCAGGACAGATGTGGCCGCGATCGGACGGGATTTATAGTCCCGTCCCATTGATGTCTGGCCGACTTGCGGTTGGAAATCGATCGGGGAAGCCCGTTGGAGGGCCCCATACACAGGCCAATAAGCTGCCGAGTTTGTCGGCAGCTTTTATCGGCCCGTGTGTGGCCACCTTTACACAAGTTACAGCTGAGAGGGAAACATTGAGCCACAAACTACAACCTGGATGCACATAGCAGTAAAATACACATAGTATAATGATACACATAGTATAATTAAGGCAAAATGCAAATGTACAAACGATGCTTGGATAGGCCTGCTTGGAAACAAGGATGGATGAGGATTTTACAGACCCTAGTGATGGCTGCTTCCTCTCTGCACCAGGAAGTGATGTAAGAGGTGACAGGAAGAATTTCAGAATTGATAATAAACGGCTTCCAGGCCGGGGGTACCCTAGATGCTCAATACAAATACTTATAAGAAATCATTACATATGAAGTAATTGACAGCACTTTAAGAGTCATAATACATGGAATACAGACAGAACTACTGCTATGTCAGCACAATATGTATGATCACCAAGGTGTCATTTTCTTCAAGGGCCTAGATTCATGTACAAGCAACGCCATTGATCACCATGGCTCAGAACATCTGTAATCTAAATACATGTGTATGGGGCCCACTGACAGGCCTGTCTGACTGATATCAATAACCAGGTTTGAATATCTTATCAGGTAAGCGCATTGATACCGCGGATGTCTGGCAATTGCCTGTAAGCCCCACCCTCTAAGCACATGGGTGGCCAAATCATACCCAGATCCACTAAGTGTGGTGACCTTGCTAAAAAAACATCTGGCTGTTTGGGCAGCTCAGGTCTACATAAGTTGCTTCAGGATAATGTAAAATTCTCATAAAGAAACAAAGCCAAGGGAAACCATTATTGTAGTAGATGCATAAAGATGAACAAGAAGCGCTATTGCACATAATTAATGGCAATGTGAGATTTATCACCCCTCGACCATGTAAACAGTTCTTATTAGAATATTCACCACCTAAGGGTAGAACACAGTGCTGTTCGAGCCGACCCATCACCATGCGATGAAACGCATGTGAAATGTCGGATGTCCTGAAGATACAGGAGGTGGAGGAGAAATCGCAGGTAAGAAGATAAGAATTTCTTACCTGTAAATTGTCTTTTCTTCAGGTCCCCTCAGGCAGCACACCAAAGAGAGATAGGCCCTCCTACTAGGGACAGGAAACAACATAAAAACACCCCCCCCTCCCGTTATTCCCCTGTGTTAGTTAACAAGATCCACACACACAGAGGTTGCTTTGACAGAAGTTTTAATTCAGGGGAGGGATAAATGGTGCTGCCTGAGGGGACCTGAAGAAAAGACAATTTACAGGTAAGAAATTCTTATCTTTCTTCAGGTCCCCAGGCAGCACACCAAAGAGATTTTGAAAAGATCAATAGGAGGGAACGCAGGCCGCCTGTAATACTTTCTGACCAAAAGCAGCCTCCCTTGAAGAAAATATGTCCAGCTTGTAATGCTTGGAAAACGTATGCATTGAGGTCCATGTTGCAGCTTTACAAATCTGCTCTGCTGATGCCACGCTCTCTGTGCCCAAGTCGTAGCCACTGCTCTGGTGGAATGTGGTCTGATCCTTGCTGGAGGAGACAGATTTCTGGACTCATACGCTAAAACAATAACCTGTTTTAACCACCTTGAAATTGTAGGCTTTGAAGCAGCTAACCCTCTGGACGGACCTGAAAAATTGAGACAGACAGGTAATAAATCAAGCATCGTCTGACATCCAACTTATGAAGTTTGCACTCTCTATCTCCCACTGGATGTGGGTAAAAAGACGGTAATACAATCTCCTGGGACGAATGAAAAACAGAGGCCACTTTAGGAACAAAGGAGGGAGGAAGTCTCATCACCACCTTGTCAGGAAATACCTGTAGATAAGGATCTTCAATAGTAAGACTTTGTAACTCCCCCACTCTCCTAGCTGAAGTGAGAGCCACCAATATTATAGTCTTCAGCGTCAGAAGTTTAATATGGATCGAAGATATTGGCTCGAACGGATCTTCGGACAAAACCGATAGGAGAAGATTGAGATCCCATGGTGGACAAACATCCCTAATAGTAGGCCTTAACCTGCTTGTTGCTTTGATGAATTGTTTAACAAGAAGATTTTCACCTAGCGAATGCTTTTCATTGCCCCCAGAGCTGCCACTTGAACTCTAAGGGTAGCTGGTTTCAAACCCATATGAAAACCCTCTAGCAGGAACTGAAGAATCTGAGGAACAGAAGCTTTATATGGATCAATAGAACGATCTCCACACCAAAAAGAAAATCTTTTCCAAATTCTAGAATAGATCTTATTAGTTCCTGCTTTCCTACTGTGAACCATAACAGCAATGACATCGGAAGATAACCCCTGCTGTGTTAGCGACTGCCATTCAGGATCCACGCTGACAGGGCTAGTCTGCTGGGATCTGGATGGTTCACAGGTCCTTGATGAAGCAGAGTTCTGCTGGAGCCCAACAATACAGGATCCTCCTCCGCCAATTCCAGCAGAAGAGAAAACCAGGCCCTCCTGGGCCAGTATGGAACTACCAGAATGATTCTGGCTTTGTCCAGCTTGATTTTCTTCAGAACTCTGGTAACCATCGGAAGTGGAGTTAATAAGTATCCCAGACCGCCTCTCCAACACTGAAGCATAGCATCTACCGCTGCTGGTCTGTCCTGTGGAAACTGGGAATAAAACCTTTCCAACTTGGTATTTTCCCTCGTAGCCATAAGATCTGTGGTCGGATGGCCCCACCGCTGAGTCAACATTTGAAAGACTGATGGATTTAGAGACAATTCCCATGGCAACACCAACCTGCGGCTCAGAAAATCTGCTCTGATGTTGTCTGAACCTTTTATGTATACTGCTTGCAGCGTCTGGAGATGCGTCTCTGCCCAAAATAGAATCCTGAGAGTCAATTCTAGCAAGCTCTGACCGTGAGTCCCTCCTTGTCTGTTCAGATGAGACACTAAAGTAGTGTTGTCTGTCCTGATCTTTATTGACCAACCTCTGGTTGAGTGTGCCGTTGCTTTGAGAGCTCTCCAAACAGCCAGGAGCTCCCGGTGGTTGGACGAGAGAGACGCTTCCTGAGGAGACCACATGCCTTGCCAGACATTCTGCTCCAGAGTCGCTCCCCACCCTTGCCTGCTGGCATCGGTGGTGAGAATAAGACACTCCTCTATGACCCAAGGTACACCCTTGGACAAATTCGGGTCCTTCCACCAACTGAGTGAGTGCTTCACATGAGGTGGTAACGTCATGAGATTGTCCAGAGAACCCTCTGTGCCATCCCAAACTCTCAATATTGCTCTCTGAAGAAGCCTCATGTGCAGTCTGGCCCAAGGCACTGCCTCTATAGTTGCTGTCATTGATCCCAGGGCTGACATGGCCTGCCTGACTGGGACTTCTCTCTGCTGAGAGAGACCCAACAAGAACCTGCACAGGCTGATCTTCCTCAGATGAGGAAGGTAGGTACGGCTCTGATCTGAATCTAGCAGGACTCCCAAAAGCTGCTTCCTCCGAGATGGCTTGAGACTGGATTTTTGATAATTGATCTTCCAACCTAAGGTCTTTAGACAGGAAATCGTCTTCTGAAGATGACTGAGAAGAAGACTGCTGGAAGATGCTTTGACTAGCCAGTCGTCCAAATAAGGAACTATTGGAATCCCCTGCGTTCTTAGAAAAGCCACCACCACCACCAAGACTTTGGTGAAAATGCGAGGGGATGAAGACCGACCGAATGGCAGGGCTGCAAATTGATAATGGCTTGTCTTGTGCTGATCTTTTATAGCAATTCTCAGGAACTGCTGATGCTCCTCCCAAATCGGAATATGGAGGTAGGCGTCCTGAAGATCGATTGTTGCCATGAAATCTCCTTTCTGCAAAATCGAGACTGCTGATCTGACCCCTTCCATCCTGAAATTAATCTTTTTCATGAAGGTATTGAGATAAACTAAATTGATGATCATCCGAAACTTGCCTGACCGTTTGGGGACCAAACAAACGGAAGAATAGATTCCCTTTCCTTCTTCGCCTCAAGGAACAGGAACCAAAACACGGGACTACACAAATTCTTGAACTCCCTTGAGAAGAAATGTTCTCTTCACAAACTCCCTGGGAACTCTTGTACAAAGAAAACGAGGTTTTGGGTAAGAGGCCAGCTCGAGCCTGTACCCCTCCTTGATGATACTTAGAACCCAAGGATCGCTGGTGATCCTTGTCCATTCGTGAAAAAAATAACGTAGTCTTCCCTCTACCGGTCTGCATAATTTGGCATCAAAACTGATCTGTCTTGCGAGATCCCTCTGACTTAACTCCTCCTTTCTGAGGCTTACCTGGTCTGCCACGTACGGAATGAAAAAGGTCTTCTTTCTCTCACTCAACCATTTATACTGACCTGATGGATGAAAAAAAAATTTCTGAGGAAAAAAACGTCTGTCTTGAGGCAAATACTTCTTTGTTTCTCCCAATTTAGAAACTAGTGCTTCCAATTCCTTACCGAATAAAAAAGGACCTTCAAATGGCATGGCACACAGCCTATTCTTTGATGCCAGATCCGCTGCCCAGTGTTTAAGCCACACCGCACGTCTACCAGCCACAGCCAAGGCAGAAGACTTAGCAGCCATTCTAATGCTCTCTACTGAAGCATCACACAAATAATCTGCCGCCAGTTTAATTATTTCCATGGAAGACCTCAAATCTTCACGGGAGACTCCATCTTCCAAGTCTTGATCCAGCTGAGTAAGCCAAAGCCTAATAGACCGAATGACACAAGCTGTAGCAACACCTGGCCTAAATCCTGCTGCAGAAGATTCAAAAAGCTTTTTGAAGGCAGCATCCACTTTACGATTCATAGGATCTCTGAAACTAGCTCCATCCTCAACTGGAATAGTCGTCTTTTTTGCCAGTCTTGCTACCTCAACATCAACCTTAGGTGAAACATCCCAATCGGCCACCACTTTGTCATCAAAGGGAAACAATACCTTTAACTTCTTAGGCAGTGATAACTTCTTTTCAGGCCTCAACCATTCCTTGGAAATGATGCTTGAAATCACTTCATGCACTGGAAAAACTCTAGGCGATTTTCTACAACCCAAAAACATCAAATCTTTTTTTGAGCGAGGCTTATCCTCATCTTTCAGATCCATAGAAGCTCTGACAGCCTTAACTAGATGATCAATATTTTCCACCGAAAATACATAAGCATCTTCTTTAATCTCCTCCTCATCTGATGAATCCATCAAAATTTCATGTATGTCTGGCGCCTCCAATTGGGAAGCATCAGAAGTACCTGCCTGAGGTTGAGGCTGCGCAGCAGTTTTGACCATATCAAAAGTTTGCTGCATATTAGATTTAAACCAAGTCATGAATTGTGACATAGATTCAGGCACTTCCTGTTGAAAATTCTCTTTAAAACAATCCGGACAAATCCTCTTCGGAAAATCCAGAGGAAGCCTGGCCTTGCAAAAAGCACACCTTTCTCCTTCCTGATCCCTAGTTTCAGAGCGGGAAGACATGACTAAAAGAAAAAAAAAGATTGCCTAAACTCAAATCAAGTGTCTAAAAAAACACCAAGACAAAGGAAAAAACACCTACCAGAGCAGTAATGAAAGCACGCAGCAGCCGCAGTGTAGGGAGGCCACAGAAAGCAAGCAAAGAACCGGCGTTTTTAAAACTGACGCTGGGTCAACACGTGACCCGCAACCAGGAAGTGAGCGCAGGGGTTGTTAGCGGCTATACCATTTCTCCCCAGCGCCGTCACGTGATCCGCCTCCACTGGGAACGAAGGAGACAAGTCAGCGTGAACAAGTGCAAGAATTACAAGCGGCCATAACACGCATCGGCAGCATAGATACAGCACCGGCTGGTGCCTCTCCTAAAGGACATTCGTTTACCAGGGAGCGCTGCACAGGTAACTTCAAAGGGTAGTCTACACAAGGACTCAGACACAGCCCATTCCACAGCCCCAGCTAGAGCCTCTTAATTAACCCCTACAAGGGGAATTACACCGCAAACCCGCAGCTACAGGTGAACGGTAAAGGATGGTAACCACCAGCCCAGTCATACCCTAAAAGGAAAGAAAAAAATAGGAATCCTGCTGGACCCCTATAATACTCACCTAACCCTAGAGGACAGGAAACAAAACACAGGGGAATAACGGGAGGGGGGGTGTTTTTATGTTGTTTCCTATCCCTAGTAGGAGGGCCTATCTCTCTTTGGTGTGCTGCCTGGGGACCTGAAGAAACTACATTTATCTGACTGTCGGATGAAAACGCAGCGCGCAGTATTTTATTCCGACAGTGGGATAAATTAGTTCATTTACAAGTCAATGGCAGAGGTCCATTTAACCATCTGAATATGTTAATTGCCTTCCTGACAGAGGATTATTTTTAGAGGAAAATTGGATTCGAATTTAATTGAATATTAGCCATTCAAGTTTTTTCGTAAATGACCTCCCATTCGAGTTGTGAGTACATTCAAATTTATTAGAGTAAAAAATTCACATAAATTAGAAATTCTACCTTTGATAAATAGTGTCTTAGCAAAGGCAATTATCACTATTGTCTATTTTGTAGCTGTGACAAGTTGCTGCTACTAGTAGCTCTGTGTGTCTTCACCTTTAAGCAGATTTATATTAGCAGTGCCACGCACACATTTGTGCAGATATTTAGCACCACTCTGTGATACACATCTTTAAAATATTCATTAAAAAAACAGGAAATTGAATACAAATATATTCAGTGAAAATGATTTTGCTTTCCCAACTTTTCAACTCAGCCGTAGTGCCAATGTACAGTGCAGCACCAGGTACGGGATCCATTATCTGGAAACCCATTATCCAAAAAGCTCCGAATTACGGGATGGCCATCGCCCATAGACTCCATTTTAATCAAATAATTAAAAAACTATTTCCTTTTGCTCAGTACAGGTATGGGACCTCTTATCCAGGGACCAGGGGTTTTCCAGATAACAGATCTTTGGAATGTAATTTGGATCTTCATACCTTAAGTCTACTAAAATATCATGTAAACATTAAATAAACCCAATAGGCTAGTTTTGCTTCCAATAAGGATTAATTATATCTTAGTTGGGATTAGTGATGGACGAATAAATTTGGCTGGCACGAATTCCCGCGTTTCACTGGCAGCGAATAAATTCGCGAATCTCCCGCGAAAATTCACCATTCGTCAATTTCCGATTTTTTGTGAAAACGTTCGAATTGCTCGATTTTTGAGTGAAAAGGTTCGAATTGCTCGATTTTATAGTGAAAAACGTTCGAATTGCTCGATTTTTGAGTGAAAACATTCGAATTTCACGATTTGTTTGTGAAAACGGTCGAATTTTACATTTTTTTCAGGAAAACGGCCAAATTTCAAGATTTCACGATTTTTCACGGGAGACATTCGCCCATCACTAGTTGGGATCAAGTACAAGCTACTGTTTTATTTTTAACAGAGAAAAAGGAAATCATTTTTAGAAATTTGGACTATTTGGCTAAAATGGAGTCTATAGGGTAAATTTATCAAAGAGTGAAGTTCCACCACTAGAGTGAAATTCCGCAGCTCTCAATTCATTTCTATGGGATTTTGATCAATGGGTGAAAGTGAAAGTTCACCCTTTGATAAATATGCCTATAAAAATCCCATAGAAATGAAAGGAGAGTGGCGGAATTTCACTATTAACTTCACTCTTTGATAAATATACCCCTATGGGAGATAGCCTTTCCGTAATTCAGAGATTTCTGGATAACAGGTTTCCAGATAACTGATCCTGTACTTGTAATAACAGAACAGTTCCTTGTACTTGATCCCAACTAAGATATAATTAATCCTTAAGGGAGTCATAACAATTCTATTGGGATTAATTAATGTTTGGCTTATTTTTTAGTAGACTTAAGGTATGGAGATTCAAATTAAAGAAAGACCTCTTATCCAGAAACCCCCAGGCTCCAAGCATTTTGGATACCAGGTCCCAGTACAGATACAGGTGCATCCAACCTCCAATCTCTATAATATTCTCATCTGAGAACTTGAGGAAAATTGCTCCATAGCACGGAACCCCTAATTAAACAAAGGCTGACTGACTGATTTAGTAGTTTTGTGTTTTTTTTGGTAATACCAAAATATACCGCAGGTTTATTATTTTATGTCACCCGTGAGCAATCTTCTTTATTTCCATATCACAGGGGCAGAGAATCTGCTTTGCGCCATATATTTTCTTTTTATGTATAAAAGTCAATCTGGCTTTGGATTCCCGGATTGGATTGGTGTCCTGGGTTTCTTTCTGTGTATTTCCACTGTTATTCCACGTGTCCTGCCAAGTAACTAGACACTAGTGATGGGAATACTGTAGTACAAAACAAACTGTTTGCTGTGGCCTTCAGATAAATTAGTCATGGAACATCTTGAATCACTTCCTCATATAGGATATCATATGGAAGCAGCACATCATTTCATACATTGAAATCATCGGTGATTACAACTTAGCCTTATTTTATATTCTGATACTTTTGTAGAAGTGCATTCAAGCAGAGCAGACTCCCACATTCAACTGTGAAATCTGGGCCGAGCCTCTGGGTAAAGTATTTAGGGTGGCCTTTCTCTGTGTATTTCTATTTTCTTTGCAGCGCTTTATTTGGTATAAACACTTATCTAATACATCAGGGATCTCTGGCCTAAAGCTCAACTGCTACAGTTAACTTATAGCTACCAGAATCCCTGGATAATAAGATGGCATTTGTAATGCAACAAAATCTGAGCGAGAGGGTGATCATCTCTATAATGTGAGGTTACTGTACATTCCCCTGAACAACAAATTGTGTTACCCAGAATCCCTGCTGCTTTATGCTTTTTTATTCTGCAACAAACAAAGATTCTCGTTATGTTTAAAGCCCTAATGGGAATGTTTCTCCATCACCTGATGTAAGATGATTGGTTCTCTTGGGAAACTTAAATAGCTGCTGTCTATGTGTGCAGTGCAGAAGGGCTGAAAGCAAGTGACACGTGACATTGATAACCATGGCTGTGAGCTCCTGTGTCTCCCTACATATGAATTATATATTTAGAGTAAGGATGGCTATTATAAAGGAAATTTGTGAATAACCATATATTAAGCTAGCAGGTCAGCTCCTTCAATGGTAGGGATTTTTGCCCCATAAACTGTAAAAGAACATGAAATGATGTAAGCTTCACACTGAACCATAGATTCCTGGGTAACGCTGACGTTGCAAAGTATTTAATCATTAACATTTGTCTCAACTAACAATTGAAAAGTCAGTAAGGCTGCAGATCCAAATGGAGTCTGTGCTACACTTACGGTAACAGTAGCTAATTGTAGAGATATGAAGTAAGGATTCAGGCAGCACAACTGCAGTATTTCAAACTGTGAATTCCAATTAAAGCAGTGAAGACATACACTACAGGTGTGGGACCTGTTATCCAGAATTCTGAGGATCTGGGGTTTTCCATAATTTGGATCTCCATACTTTAATAAGTCTGCTAAAAAAAAGTATTTATATGGGCAAATTTCAAACTCATGTTTTTTGTTAACAATAAATTTGAATATAAAAAATATAAAATTTTATAATATAAAATACAATATTTTTTAAATAATAATATTTTTAAATTTGAATATACTCACAACTTGAATGGGAGGTTAAGAAAAAATTTGAATGTCTAATATTTGATCGAATAGCAAAATTCAAATTGAATTCGGATAATGTTCAAATCGTGCGAATCGAGTTTTCCTCCAAAAAGAAAACTCAAATGTCAGGAAGGCAATAAACATATTCAAATGGTTTGCAAATTTTAAGTGGCAAATGTTAAAATTAGAACTGTTTCCATGGTCGAGGTGTGATAAATGTCACATTCTAATTTACGTTTGAATTGGGGGATTAAAATTTGAATGTGTGAGTTTTGACACCAAAAAACAATCCTAAAATTCAAATTTACTATTCGACCCTTAATAAATCTGCCCCTAAATAAACCCTCTTGGATTGCTTTGCCTCCAAACAGGATTAATTACATCTTAGTTGGAATTAAGTACAAGATACTATTTTATTATTACAGAGAAAAAGGAAAAATGCTATAAATGTTGAATTATCTGATGAATATCCTGTAAATTATATCCTTATAAACGGTGCTTAGAGATATCATCGGTTATAATCAGAGCTTAGTGATGTCACTTCTATCACATGACTCACTAAAACTTAGTTTTATATGTGTATTATAATAAATAAAGTACTCCCTGTTGCAAAATATGAGGATTTTAGAAGTTACCTCTGAGTTCCGTGATCTGACTTGTGCTTTTTATATGGTCATGGAAGTCCATGGTAACATATATATTTATATTTTACAGGAGGGGGTAGTTTATTCACTTTATAATGGAGTCTATGGGAGATTACCTTGCTATAATTGGAGCTTTCAGGATAACGGGTTTCCAGATAATGGATTCCATACCTGTACATGTTTTAAGCCTAGTCCTTTGTCAAGTGTAATATCAACATTCTCTGCTTTAATTAGAATTTGCAGTTTGAAATACTGCAGTTGTGCTTTCTGAATCCTTAAGTAATTCTGCTGTTTACACTTCTACCTGTTGTGTTTACATTTTATTTTTTCACTTTTTGTATTTCTTTATATATTCTGGTACTCACTCTATATATTGCTTTATATAAAGGTAGCTATTTGGAATTCTGCCTTGAGTAACTTCAAACTTCATTATTTTCTTAGACTTCTCAAGGTCAGAATCTGGACTGATGAAGTGGAAACAGTGGCATAAGGTGCCGACATATTGGCAATCCCCTATACATAGGGGCCTTTTTATCATACTGTGTAAAAACATGGCGACCAAATACACCACACATCACCAGGCATCACTATGTAACAAACTGTATATTTATCAAGCTATGAACTGATTTAAGTGACCGCTAGTGATGTGCCCGCAAACCCGCAAGGGCCCATCGATTACCACCTGTTGGGTGGGTTTGGGTTGGAATTTTGGTGACTATAGCGGGTTAGGGTTGGGTCAGAAGAAGTGCACTCCTCCTCTGCTCCCAAAGATTCCTTGGAACCAATAGCATGAACAAAAGTAGCGTACCAAGTGAGATGACGTGGATATGATCTAGGGATGCACCGAATCCAGGATTCGGTTCGGGATTCGGCCAGGATTCGGCCTTTTTCAGCAGGATTCGGATTCGGCCGAATCCTTCTGCCCGGCCGAACCGAATCCGAATCCTAATTTGCATATGCAAATTAGGGGCAGGGAGGGAAATTGCGTGACTTTTTGTCAGAAAACAAGGAAGTAAAAAACGTTTTCCCCTTCCCACCCCTAATTTGCATATGCAAATTAGGGTTCGGATTCGGTTCGGTATTCGGCCGAATCCTTCGTGAAGGATTCGGGGGTTCGGCCGAATCCAAAAAAGTGGATTCGGTGCATCCCTAATATGATCCATCGTGCTTTTTTACACTTTTTTTTCCAGAGCAACTTCTGTTGGAACTTACCTGACGATTGAATTTTTCCCATTGACTTTAACAGATTATGCAAGGTCTGAAGTGGTATAAAATAATGGCATCAAATGTGCCGTCAAGGTGGCATAAAATAAAACACACACCTTAAAGGAGTGATTCACCTTTATGTTAACTTTTAGTATCTTATAGAATGGCATATTCTTAGCAACCTTTCAATTGGTTTTTATTCTTGCTTTTTCATAGTTTTTGAATTATTTGCCTTTTTCTTATTACACTTTCCAGCTTTCAAATGGGGGTCACTGGCCCCATTTAAAAAGCACATGCTCTGCAAGGCTACACAGCTATTGTTATTGCTACGTTTTATTACTTGTCTTTCTATTCAGGCCTCTCCTTTTCGTATTCCAGTCTCTTATTCAAAACAATGCATGGCTGTTAGGGTAATTCGAACCCTAGCAACCAGAGTGATGAAATTGCAAACTGGAGAGCTGCTGAATAAAAAAACGAAATAACTCAAAAACCAAAAATAATTAAAATAAATGAAAAACAAATGCAGTTTGCATCATACTAAAAGTTAGCTCAATGGTGAGCAACCCCTTTAATAAATGTGGCATTTATTTTACACAGTTTTTTACACTGTTTTCCTTAGGGTCAGTCATTTTACACAGTATGATAAATATGCTCCATAATGTTACCCTCCAGTCTTTCACCCTCAGGCCGTGAAGGCGGAGGGTGTAAGGGGGGGAGGGTTCAGGTCCTTAGCAGGGTCACATTAAGGGCTATTCCACACGGGGAGATAGCGACGCGTTTGCGGTCGCGGCGACAAAGCGCCGCGACCGGCGCAGGCGACAGTTTTGTATGGGAGCCTATGTCAAAACGCCTGTGCTAACCACACGAGGCGATGCACTTTTCAACAGTCGCCTGAAAATGCCTCGCCAGGCTTTTTCAGGCGACTGTCGCTATCTCCCCGTGTGGACTAGCCCTTAAAGTACAGGGGGTCTGTTCCACCACTGAAGAGACCTAGATGTTGTGCTGCTGTTTACAGACAACTGCCCCACTCTTATATAAAAGAGCATCAGTGTTAACATTTCCATTATTGTCCCAGTAGCAAGATAAATGTATCCCTATATTATAATATGTTATAATACACAAAAGCCAATATCTTGTAAATGATATCCTTATAAACGGTGAGTTCTGATGTCATCAGTTATAAACGGTGAGTTCTGATGTCATTTCTGTCACATAAATCACTGAAATGTGTGTATTATAATAAATAAAGTACCCCCAGTTGTAAAGTATGAAGATATTAGAAGTTACCTCGGAGTTCCATGACCTGTATAAAAACACTCGGCCTTCGGCCTCGTGTTTTTATATGGTCTTGAAACTCCTAGGTAACTTCTAATATCCTTATATTTTACAAGAGAGGGTACTTTAGTCACTATATATTGTACAATAAGGGGTACTTTATGCACTATATTATGTTATATTATATTATATTATACGGTGAAGTCTGGATTTGCAACTCAGTCTATGCAGATGAATTATACACGTTTCATATAGTAGTTGTTGCTAGACTGCAAATCCCAGTATCCCTAATAATGATTGTTAGGGGCTGATGGGAGTTGTAGTTTAACAACAGCTATAGAGATCCCTCGCACACTTGTCCATGTGTTTAGACCCCCATATCACTAAAAGCAAAAATACATATGCATTACTTTCTGCATATTTTGTCTTTATATGATTCTTTATTTAGCTGTTAGAAAAATATAAATTGCTTCTCTGTACCATGAGGAATTAATGGTTTATCTCTGATACAGCGTAACCCCCATCTGCTGGATTAATATAAGCTATAGCTACTTTATTTTTCCTGTGCATTGTTCCTTTAAAGGAGAAGACAGGGTGTGCCATGAGTAACTATGGAAACTTCAAGCTGGGAATAAAGACAAATCTGCTCCCAACCCGCTAAGAAAAGACAGCAGAGCTTACAGAGCCAGAGGGATGAGGTAGAAGAAGAGGCAGAGCTGGGAGAGACCTGATGGAAGGGCCATTGCCATAGCCACATTATAGGAGTCAACATCATTGTGCCTCTGCTGTTCCACTGGACGGGAAACTGGATGTCAGGTGAGCAGATTTAGTCAGAGAGCTGGGGCAGATAACTTTGAGAAGATGGCTTGGCGTGTGTGCTCCCTCATATTGATTCATGCCATCACTCACGTCTCTCAGGAAAGTGAATATCCTCAATAACAGGGTCTCTTACACTTGTCTGAGCCGTGAATCATTTGTTGGAGCCTTAATATATAACTCTATAGTCTACTTAACATGAAGGTTGTTTATAAATTTTATATATTAACTTTAGGCTCTTTCATAAAACACCTGGGCATGGATACCACTGCATAAAAGTTATTGAGATCATCGTTGGCTCGTCTAATAGATCTGCACTACTGAGATGTTGCCCATTTAGCTGCTGTGGATTGTGACTCCCAACAACAACCGGTAGTACCACAGTGGCACCCAAGTCCTATATTTTACTTACAATAGCAGTGTCCTTTCCCAAATCTGTATGTACTTTAGAAAAACTGTCAATGACACTAGCTTGCAATCAATGAAGCCTTACATTCAATAGCATATCATGGGAATGGTCCGAACCTTGCTTTGAGTTGAGACATTATTCATATTCTCATGTTATTATGCATAAAACAGGTATGGAACCTGTTATCCAGAATGTTTAGGTTTTCTGGACAACAGATATTTCCATAATTTGGATCTTAATACCTTAAGTCTACTAGAAAATCATAAAAACACGAAATAAACCCAATAGGCTGTGGTTTGCTTCCAATATGGATTAATAATAGCTTAGTTTGGGTCAAGTACAAGCTACTGTTTTATTATCATGGAAAAAAAGGAAATGATTTAAAAAAAATTGGATTATTTGAATTAAATGAAGTTTTTCTGGATAACAGGTTTCCAGATTATGGATCCCATACCTGCAGTTTGTAACAACTAAGGCTCAGATTCCTTGCTCCCAAATATGTCAGCATCTGATTCAGTTTCAACACAAAGGGGCAAATTTATCAAGGGTCGAATTTCGAAGTAATGTTTTTTTTTTGAAATTCGATTAAAAAAAGACCAATCGAAATTTATTTAAAAAAGTTTTTTTTGCGGGTGAATAGGCTGTATTCGATAGTTTGAATGGCAGTAAGATCAAATTTGATCGAATTCGATGTATTTTCAAAAAAAACCCTTTGATTTTTCAAAGTCTACCAATTGACTCCATATCATTTCTAGGAGGTCTCCCATAGGCTAAAACAGCAATTCGGCAGTTGGCGAATGGTCAAAGTTTTAAAGAGACAGTACGAATTACAATGTTCGAATTCTCAAAATGTTTTCAAAATTGAATCAAATTTGGACTATTCCATAGTCGAAGTACACAAAAATAGCTCAAAATTTTAATTGATTTACTTCGAATTTTCACTTCGACTTTTGATAAATCTGCCCCGGAGTGTATATATGTGCAAATCTATAGAACAATTTTGTTTATATCTATATTGCAACAGGACCTAATGTAGCAGCCAGGAGAGCTCCTACCAAGCCCTTAGCTTTAAGATGCAGTACATGTTGAAGTTTTGGTTGGTTTGTCGTTACAGAAGGACAGATAAACAATAGTAGTTGCTGTGATGTAATGACACAGTGACATTATAAATAAATATATAAATATATATATATATATATATATATATATATATACTATATATAGTATATATAATATATGTATACACACACACTCATTTTGATAAGGATTCTGATTTAAGTGACAGTCTGGTACCCTCTTAATGCCTCTTACTATAAATTAAATGCTATGTTTTCTTTTTCAGTCCAGCAATGAAGAACTGGCATAGAGAGGTCTAGCTTAACACCAACCATGAGAGGTCTTCTTGCTCCACAAAATACCTTCTTAGATACCATAGCGACAAGGTTTGATGGAACTCGTGAGTCATATTTGCTATATTACAGATGCTCTACTCCTCTCATTTCATAAATTAGCACTTCGTTCTTTCCCACACATAATATAGTGCGGGCTCTTTTTGCATCGCCCTGTTGTCTAAAATTAGAAGTTTGCACCTTGTAGGAATGTATTAATGAGGATATTATACAGCACTTCAGGCCAATATCAGCTTGATAAAGTGTTACTATTGGCCTAAAACACTGCTTGGATTGGTTATAATTATTTTCTCCAAAATAAATCCCTTTTCTCCACAATTGTACTTCTTCCCATAATGCTGCTCATATACAGTATATTTGTGTCAAACTTGGATTTCAAGAGGTTAAAAATTGCACACTAATAATTTTTTATAAAGCTTCAGAGCTGAACAATAGGAGAGCGGTTTAATCACCGAACACCTCCTTAATTATATGTTTCCTATGTATTATATGTGCAAGCGCTGGTAATGATGAGGGACCTTGGCAGGTGAGCATTGAGTCTATTCTGAATAAAGACGATGCAATGTAATCAGGAGCTGGAAGCGATTCTTTTTCAGCAGCTTCCACATAGCAGAGACACATTCAGCTCTGCACATTCTGTCCTCCTCCTGTGTAACCAGCAGTGCCAGGGAAGGCTGCATGCAGCAATAATGACACTCTTCAGCTCTCTCCCTTCCCCAGGAGAACATTAACATGTTATTTATACAGAGGGTGGCAATGGGTAACAAGCTCAGCAACTAGATAACTTGGGAAATAAGCCAACAGCGTGATGAAGCTTGATTTTATCGTTGTGAAATAAGTGTGGGTTCTTTTTGAAAATATAAAAGATAGCATTCTTTTTTTTTTATTGTATGTATTTTAGTAGTTAGGCAAAGTGTTACTAAT
Source organism: Xenopus petersii (assembly GCA_038501925.1). NCBI lineage: Eukaryota > Metazoa > Chordata > Amphibia > Anura > Pipidae > Xenopus > Xenopus petersii. The sequence continues at coordinate 50,366,078 of CM076674.1, read as the reverse complement.
TTAAATAAATAACCAATGCCTGGAAGACCCTAGAGCCCAGCCTTGATTTTTTTACCCCTTTGAAAATTAAAAAAATGTAATTTTGTAAACTATTACTGCAGTTGATAGCGCCGATAGCAGCCAGTTACCCTTGTCTTCCAACTAGTAAATGCCTCTTTTGCCATGCGACCAATGACTTTGACGTAGTTGGCCAGCTTATATTGCAATATATGGACAAACAATCCCAGTTTGTTTAAAGGGGAGGACATTTTTAGTAGCATAAGGCACAAATTGGGGAATGTAATAACACTCGGTAACAGAAAACATATTCGCAATGCAAAAAGTTATGCTTCTGTGCAAGAAAATTTCCTTTGCGCGATTTTAATATAGCTTTTACCAACCCGAAAACTGTTTAGCGACCACTTCCGCTATATATAGCGCCAATGTACTTTTTATAGTTTACGCCAATGTACTTTTCTTACTGAAAAGGTTGTTACATTTTCTCCTAAATATTACAATACCTTCAAGCACTTCTTAAAAGTGGGCAATGCGCAATGAAAATTTGCAATGCAGTAACAGTTTAAGGAAGAATATTGCATCGCAAAATGCAAAATTTTATTCTTATCTGTTCAAATTGTTTTGCTCTTTGCGACTTTTATTACATTTCCTGCAAAAATGTCTCGTGGGTTGAGTGCAGAGAACATCTTGTATTCCCCAAATTCATTGGTCAGGAGACACATTTTCCAAGATAATGCCATACATTTAGGGAGGTCCCCAGCCTATGATAACCAGAGACACCATATAGGATTTGCCTTGACATAGGAGGTCTATCTAGCTTTTTAGGGCAATGACACACCCAATGTTTTGTCGCCCATTATTAATCTTGTCTACAGCACAAGATAAAATGTCCATTGTTTCCTCTCTAGTGGCTGACATGAAAATGCTGCTGGGGAAGCATATGTGAAAAGTGATACTTCGGAAGTAGCATGTTTCGTGTGTCATTGCCCTTAGGGTATGTTGTAATATTTGTAAACAAAAGAAACTTGTTCCTTTTTAAAAAAAGGAACATTGCTTATATTAAAATAATTCTCTATGGTACCATAGAGATGAAAGGACATGTGATATTCTGCTTACTTAGACTGAATGAATGTAGTGTGACTTATCCTATAGACTTTAATATGTTAAATGTCTCTTATTCTGCAGACAGTAACTTTGTCCTTGGGAACGCTCAGCTTCCTCCATCCTTTCCTGTGGTGTACTGTTCAGATGGATTCTGTGAGCTCACAGGGTTCGCCCGAGCAGAAGTCATGCAGAGATCGTGTGCCTGTACCTTTCTCTATGGAGCCGACACCACTGAGCAGATTCAGCACTGCATCCAGCAAGCTCTCAGAGAGAAACAGGAGCTCAAAGCAGAGCTGGTTCTGAACAAGAAAAATGGTGAGAATGCTGTTGCTAATGTAACCATGTACTGTACAAATAACAGTACATCATCCAGGACATGATACAGTATCTAGTAGTATGATATACCAGATATGGGTGAAATTATATATATTGCCAATGATGTGATGCCACATAGATTGGTAAATGGAGGACATAAGCATGCTTGGGCCAAAACTATTTTGAAGGCCACATCCTACCCATTGTCCTCCGGTTGATTATTATAATAAGGAAAAATCGAATTTTCTGGTTTTAATAGATTGTTCCTTTTGGTGCCTACTGGATGTTGTGCCAATCAAGAATGAAAAAGGGGAAGTGGTTCTCTTTCTCATCTCCTTTAAAGACATCACAGACACCAAAGTTCAAACAGGTGCAAAACGCTGCAAGGAAACAGGTATAGAAAAGAACTTTTGTCTGTTTAATGAGACATTCTGGGGCTGGGCTGATAATATCAATTGGGATTCATCAATATTGTATTGATTTGTATTGTGCCATAACTATTTAGCTGTTAAAGCATGATTAAATGCTAATTTAGAAATATACATTTTGGACATGCCACTGTTACTTTAGTACTTGCTGTTTATGGATTGTTGTCTTGACAGAAATCAAGAATCAGGAATATCCAGCAGGCAACGGATATAAAGCAGATCGCAGGTGGAGCAGGACCATTCTGTACCACCTCTCTGGTCAACTGCAAAGACAGAACAGGACCAAAGGCAAATTTGGCAAGGTATTAACTGATTTTTTGGATATGGATGGAACCTACAGTGTGGACCATGTTGTGTTATTGCATTCTATCCAGCTTGGGCCCCTTGGCAAAATGCAGTTACCAAGTGACCCTTGGGCCTCAGGACTTGACAAGGGCCCATCGATTTAGTTGTATGAAACCATCATTTTAATACAATTTATTCACATTTGGTGTTTCTGACACACCAGATATCTTTGTATATACATTTTGCAATAATAATCACAGCTACAGTATTTCATAATATTTATTTAGAGGTTCTTTTTAAATAAGCTTTGAGCAATTATTATTGTTAATATTTATTATATCACCACTCAGAAAATGAGATATAGAGTGCAATTGTAACATTATGATCAGATTTACAAACACTACCATGTTACTATGTCAGGCCACAAGAACCTTCTTATTTATGAGCAAAACAACCAGCTCAGCTTACAGTACAAGAGATACTGGCCCAGTACAGAAACCCCATTCTTCACTTTGCATGTAGAGATTATGATTAAACACGGGCTGATTCCAGACCGATGACTGCCTTTGAAATGTACCTTTTTCCTGCTTCATAGGGAGTTTTTGGTGAGAAGCTTCAAGTTCCAGAATACAAGGTGGTTTCTGTTCGAAAGTCTCCGCTCATTTTTCTGCACTATGGAACCTTTAAGGCATGCTGGGACTGCTTAATTTTTCTAGCCACTCTGTATGTAGCCGTAACTGTGCCATATAATGTCTGCTTCAGCGACAGCAAAGAGGAAGGTGCAACCATTCCACGTTGCCCACCCACTGCATGTGACCTTATTGTGGAAATCCTCTTTATTCTAGGTAACTATTTCAACTGTTATTCATCTGTTCAGTGATTGGTTGACTACTTGCTAGGAAACAACGATACCAGTTGCTAAACGAGTTAATCAAATGCATAAGCACATATTGCATGCTCTTATTGTTGATCCTGCAATAAATTGTAAAGAGCTCAGTGTACAGTACATGATCACAGGTCAACAGAGTCTGTTTCTGATCCCAAGGCCATTGTTACATAACAAAGTTAACACAACCTGCCAGGCTTTTTTGTATCAGGCATCACAATCTTGGGGTTTGAAACAGAGCAGCTAAGATTTTTCCTGTCTCAGAAGCTAGAACAATTCCACGTTCTGGGAAGTTTCTGAATCATATTGCTCATCTTTAGAAATGCGAAATAATATTAGCTACCATATTCATAGGTGTCATTTTCACAAACTTTCCGTTAATCAACAGACATAGTCCTGAATTTCCGAACCACGTTTGTCAGTCAGTCAGGAAAGGTGGTGTTCTCACCTCGGCTCATTGTATACCACTATCTCAGGACATGGTTCCTGCTGGACCTGCTGGCGGCTTTGCCTGTGGATTTGCTCTATAGCTTTAATGTCAATGTGGTAAGTTAGTCATTCATTTCTCCTCTTATGTCTCATAAGTTTCTCCTTTTACCTTCACAACTAAAAGGTACTGACAGGAACACACTCAGAATATCTTGTTTTATGAATACAAAGTGCACTCATTGATGATCTTAACCAGGGGTACCCAACCTTACCCGTGAGCCACATTCAAATGTAAAAAAAAGTTGGAGAGCAACACAAGCATGAAAAAATGGTTGGCAATTTGGTAGCCCCTATGTGGACTGGCAATCTACAGGAGGCTCTGTTTGGCCAAAAATCCCAATGCACAATGTTGACCATTTTGACAGTACTCATTAAGCTAATGTAGATGGTATATTATTATTATACATCAGAGCATAAGTGTGAGCTCTAGGCTTTAAAAGCCTTCACTTGTCCACCATTAGAAACAAGGCCAATTTAAGCTTCTTCAATCACTTGACTGCTTAATGAGGATTTATTGTTCCCAGTGAGATAGCCTATTCTTACTGTTACTTTGTACCCCAGAGGGTTAAAAATGTTCACTTGTGCTTGCATTCATAAATAAGCCATCATGGGTATTACCATAGGAAACAATAAAAACTAAAAATAGGTCAGTCATAAGTCTTCATATGTCACTATGTTAAATATTAATGATGCTCCACCTATTTTAGGATTTTAATAATTCCTGGACTTCTATTACTTTTGCCTTTCCCTTGGGGCCACAGTTGTTTCTGTACACATGAATACATACTAGGTTGAAGTTCAGTCTGAGCAGAAAATAATACAAAAAGAGATAAAGTATCTGTTCTTAAACTCTTTAAAGGAGAACTAAACCCTAAAAATGAATATGGCTAAAAATACCATACTTTATATACAGAATGTATTGCACCAGCCTAAAGTTTCAGCTTGTCAATAGCAGCAATGATCTAGGACAGGGTGTCACCATCTTGGAAAGTGTCTGTAACATTCACATGCTCAGTGGGCTCTGAGCAGCTGTTGAGAAGCTAAGATTAGGGGTTAGGGCAAATTATACAGCAGAAAATAAGGTTTGTCTGTAATATAAGATGACAATTAAATTCTGGAGTTAGTTGCACTGGTTTCTGTGCTGCTGTGTAGTAATTATCTGTATTAATTACTAATCAGCCTTATATTGTGATATTTCTATTCTATGTGTACTGTATATTGTGGGTGCCTAAGCTCAGTAAGTGACAGCAGCACAGAGCATGTGCAGTGAATCAGCAGAAAAGAAGATGGGGAGCTACTGGGGCATCTTTGAAGACACAGATCTTTACTGCTAAAGGCTGGTATAGAAGCCCAAAACATAATGTACAACATTTCTTGCCTATGTCTACAGTTAAGCTTTATTTCTCCTTTAATTGGGCAGCTTTCAATTAGAGCTAATCACACAGGAGCCAACCTTTTGGCAGTCCAGTCATTGGCTTGTAGTCAGATTACACGAGATTTGCCCATTTACCAAATTCAATGCAACTGTGCAATAGTCAGACTCATGGAATTCGGGAATTGTGCCTCCATCGCCAATATATGACAATTCCATGAATATTTTGGTATATTGGGTGGAGATTAGTTATCCGAAGCCACTTCACAATTTCAGCTTTCAAAGCAACTGTTTTGTGGTGGATAATCGGTTTGGTGAAAGTGTGGAAAATTCAGCATGGTTCTTCTGAAAAGCTGTCCTGTTTTGCAGCACGGCTTGATCTATAAACAGGCAAGTACACTAGGTGAAAGGCTAGATACGTTAAAAATGATTTTATATCAAGCCACAGAATGTGTGTTTCTTTAAATCATTTTCTTAAAGGAAAACTATACCCCCAAAATGAATACTTAAGCAACAGATTTATATCAGTTTATATCAAATTGAATGACATATTAAAGAATCTTACCAAACTGTAATATATATTTACATAAATATTGCCCTTTTACATCTCTTGCCTTGAGCCACCATTTCGTGACTCTATCTGTGCTGCCTCAGAGATCACCTGACCAGAAATACTACAACTCTAACTGTAACAGGAAGAAGTGAGGAAGCAAAAGGCAGAACTCTGTCTGTTAATTGGCTCATGTGACCTTACATGTGATTTGTATGTGTGCACAGTGAATCTTACGATCTCAGGGGGCGGCCCTTATTTTTTAAAATGGCAATTTTCTATTTATAATTACCCAATGGCACATACTACTAAAAAAGTATATTATTATGTTAATGGTTCATTTACATGAAGCAGGGTTTTACACATGAGCTGTTTTACTCAGTATCTTTTACTAGAGACCTACATTGTTTGGGGGGTAAAGTTCCTTTAAGCTACAAACTGTAACAAAACCTGCTTCCGTTTTTTTTCTCTCCTTCATATGAAAGTACTTTGGGGCTCACCTACTGAAGACCGTGCGTTTGCTGCGCCTGCTCCGCCTCTTGCCGAGACTGGATCATTATTCTCGGTATAGCGCTGTGGTTCTTAGCCTTCTCATGGTAGTCTTTGCTCTCCTAGCGCACTGGGTGGCCTGTATCTGGTACTTCATTGGTCAGAAGGAGGTTGAGAGCAATCAGTCAGAAGTGCCGGAGATTGGTAAGACATACAGAATATACAGTGATTTGTTCTGAGACGGTTGTTCTTATGATAATCAGGTATAAAGACTTTTTATTTTATTGTCTTTACTGCCTACATTGTCTGTCATCTTAAAGGGGACCTGTCACCCAGACATAAAAAGCTGTAAAATAAAAGTAATTTTCCAATAAAACATGAAACCGAAATTTTTTTGTTTATTGAAACATCCATATCTGTTATAAACTCATTTAAAAGTCTTAGCTGTCAATCATATATTGCCTGCCCAGCCCTATGCCTCAGGCTAACAGCTGGGGCAGGCGATTACTTTCACTTTTTATTTTGTACCTCCAAGATGTCACTGCCTTCCTCACATTCCTCCTCTCTCCTCACTGTCTATAATGGTGTATCCAGTGCATGGGCATCACGTCCCCTGTTCTGGATTTTGAAATGATGAAAAGCATGCCTTAATAACAGCATTCACAAAATGGTTCCTGCCATTCATTGGGAATTCCAGTAAGATTTAAATAATGTATACAGTGTAAGTAAAGTTTTACTTGATTGGCAAAATATAAAAGAATTGAATTTGGAAGTATTTCTTAGGGTTACAGGTCCCCTTTAATATATATACATAGGAATATGCCCTGGCAGGATGGGAAAATGAAGACTTAAAACTGTACAACTGTCCTAACTTTTTGCAGGATGGCTGCAGGAGCTGGCCAGACGTTTGGAAACGCCTTACTTTGTGGGAAAAAGAAACAGCAGCCAATATTTGACTCCCCAGAATAATAACAGTGAGGAGGCAGCAAACAGAACAGAGACGGTGTTACTTGGAGGACCCTCACCTAGGAGTTCTTATATCACATCCTTGTACTTTGCGCTGAGTAGCTTGACTAGTGTGGGATTTGGCAATGTATCTGCCAACACTGACACAGAGAAGATCTTCTCCATATGTATCATGTTGATTGGGGGTAAGATTTGAAAAACGAACAAAAGAAAATACAAAAACACATTTCACAATATGCTATAGACTGACTGTTCAGCACTGGCTTCCAAACTGTTGAACTGCCTTTTTGCAAAATATTTGAAAACCTACATTGGAGGTCAGTTTGGATGAGATTTGTAGAGAAAACATATTTGCTGTTCCAGATGTTTTTGAAACTAAAGCTGAATGAGAGGCACAACAATTTTTTTCTATATCTGTAACCTTGTTATGAGCTAAGGGGAACTCTGACCAAAGTATAGACCTCCAATGGGGCCATGAAAAGAAATAGTTCTACAATCACTATTACCTTTACCCAGAGTTTAAAATATGATTTAGCTGAATTACAAATGTTCTGTCTACATTATATATATATATATATATTTATATATATATATATATATATATATATATATATATATATATATATATATATATTATATATATATATATATATATATTCACCTATTCAAATATTAACAAAATATATAGGTATGCTAATGTCTTACTCACCCCTCCCCCACTAGAAGGACAGAGATTTGGGCTTTACATTTTCTTTCAATATGGAAAAAAAGTTTTAGGGGGGACATGCTCTTTAATAAAAAAAACATATCCACCCCAAAACTTTTTTTGTTATCTAAAACAATATGTAAAGCTGAAATATTTGCTCCCTTCTAACTGAATGTACCTTGTGTGACCATTTGTTGGCTAGGTCTATTTGGGTACCTTCAAGATAGGCAAGGCAACCAAGGTACCATTAACCCAAAATACAATTTGCAGGGAGACAAATTAAAACAGTAACATGGATTTAATATTTGGATCTCACAGAAAGATAGGCAAGCTTTGCACGGATTTTATAATGGGAATGAGAGTTCGAATGGGCTTTAAGGATTTGGCCAAATCTTTATCCTGGATTTAATGCATCCCTTGTGGAGCTATGCCATGGGCTTCACATTTCCACTCAGAATCTAATTAGAGCTAATTTAAAAAGATTTCTATATGAATGCGAGTAAGTTAACTTGAATCCAAACATGCCAGGAACTTTACATTGCTGCAAAGCATACTGCAGTTTTGTAAAAGGTTTGTCTTCATTATACTTTGTATATATATATATATTACACAAAAGCCACGAATATCTTGTAAATTATATCCTTATAAACAGTGAGTTCTGATGTCATCAGTTATAAATGGTGAGTTCTGATGTAATTTCTGTCACATGACTCACTGAAACTTGTGTATTATAATAAATAAAGTACCCCCAGTTGCAAAATATGAGGATATTAAAAGTTACCTCGGAGTTCCATGACCTGTGGCCTCGTGTTTTTATATGGTCATGGAACTCCTTGGTAACTTATAATATCCTTATGTTTTACAAGAGGGGTACTTTATTCACTATATATATATATCTATATATATATATATATATATATATATATATATATCTATATATATATATATATACCTTAAAGTATTGTACATGCAGCATTTTATAAGCACAGGGTTTCAATTGACCTTCTCAGCAATGGATCTTTTTATTTGCAGCATTGATGCACGCCCTGGTGTTTGGAAATGTAACTGCAATAATCCAGCGCCTTTACGCCAGACGCTTCCTCTATCATAGTCGCACCCGGGATCTACGAGATTATATCCGTATCCATGGGATCCCAAAACCTCTCAAACAGCGCATGCTGGAGTACGTGCAGACCACATGGACCGTGAACAATGGCATTGATACTAATCAGGTGGGAGCAATTGTTGCGTTAGATATATATATATATATTTATATATACAAATCTCAACATAAACAAGGCAGTAATACTGTGGTCCTCACAACGCAGTGAAAGAGCTACCCCAGAGAGATCTTTAATATGCGATGGTCAAACCACTGTTTCCATTTTAATAAAATATTTCATCATTTCACAGCTCTTGCAGAGTCTTCCAGATGAACTGCGAGCTGATATTGCCATGCATCTCAACAGGGAGCTCTTGCAGTCCCCACTGTTTTCCCTGGCTAGTCGTGGCTGTCTGCGGTCCTTGTCGCTAAACATCAGGCGTTCCTTCTGTATCCCAGGAGAGTACCTAATCCGACAGGGTGATGCTTTGGAGGCCTTATACTGTGTGTGCTCAGGATCTATGGAAGTTCTCAAGGATGGAGTGGTGCTGGCAATTCTAGGTCTGCAGGAGAGCAAGCCTGTGCTGTGTTGTTGTAAGCCTGTGCCTTCTATTTGCAGTCAAATGTTAGGTCACTGATGGATTCTTGCCACTTGCAATCACATCAGTAATACAGAGACAGAGCAGTCAGTATAAGGCTAGGGCCATACTAGGCGATAGCGCCGCGATTTGACTCGCGGCGACTTTTCGCCGCGACTTTTAATCCGCAATCGCTGGGGAAACTTTTGCGCTGGCGTCTATGGGGAATCGCGAAAAATCGCCAGCGTAAAAATACACGCGGCGATCTTTTTTCTACTGTCGCTCGAAATTGCCTCGCTAGGCGATTTCGAGCGACAATAGAAAAAAGATCGCCGCGTGTGTTTTTACGCCGCGATTCCCCATAGACGCCAGCGCAAAAGTTTCCCCAGCGATTGCGGATTAAAAGTCGCAGCGAAAAGTCGCCGCGAGTCAAATCGCGGCGCTATCGCCTAGTGTGGCCTTAGCCTAAGGTAATGGACCAAGCAGCTCAATACCAAGTCAGATGATGCTGAAACAATCATTTGGCCTCAAAGCAATTTGGTCCTCATTAATAGATATCTGGTCACGATTCCTGACCAAGTATCCGACAGGTGATAGGACTATAAAATGCAACTTTGGCCTAAAGAGGTCACTTGCCAAATAATGCTGGCTGTACAACAAGCTTTAATATTATAGCCCTCTAATGATCATTTGTTCTCTTTAATCCTGTTTTAATGAATTAGAATTCTCTGTGCATACAGCCCTGAAGATTCTAAGAGATAAAGTGATTTGATCCCTGCCTTGGGCAACATTTGTAACCTTAACAAACAAAGTCATTAAAGTTTTAAAGAGCAATCAAAAAAGAGGCCTCAGTGCTTTTACTCATTAATAAGTATTAGCTGCCCATAGGCATTTTAACTGCTGATCACATTTAATTCAGGATAAAACATATTTTATTATTCACCAAAATTATCTCCCCAAAAAATGCACAAATATCAAATTCATGACCAAATCTTTTTACAGTTTTCATATCTAAGCAACCAATAAATCAAACACAAGCTAATGTTACTGTCACCTTGCTTCATGCATTGTTTGTGGCACCAATGATTGAAGTTGAGCAAAACCTTTTTTTCTGTTTCTGTTTATAGATGTCGTTACAGGGGTTGTTCACCTTTGAGTTAACGTTTAGTATGAGGAAGAGGGTGATATTCTAAGACAATTTGCAATTGGTTTTCATTTTTTATTATTAGTGAGGTTTGAGTTATTTAGCATTTTATTATTCAGCTCCCCAGTTTGCAGTTTCAGCAATCTGGTTGCTAGGGTCCAAATTATCCTAGCAACCATGCACTGATTTGAATAAGAGAATGGAATACGAATAGTAGAGGGCCGGAATAGAAAGATGAATATAAAAAGTAGCAATAACAATAAATGTGTCACCTTACAGAGCATTTCTTTTAGATAGGGTCTCTGTCCCCCATTCGAAAGCTAGAAATAGTCAGAAGAAGAAGGCAGATAATGCAATAAATATAAAAAATATATAATGAAGACCAATTGAAAATGTTCTTATAATTGACTATTCTATAACATGCCTAAAAGTTAACTTAAAGGTGAACCACCCCTTTAACACCTCTAAGCCATTGACAGTTCTCAGGTATTATTATACCTGCAACATTATTATACCTGCAATACAACTTCCATAAATTATTTTGAGGGCTTACATTGTGGATAAAGGGAACGTAAAGTCTAAAATAGAATAAGGCAAGAAATTCTGTATTTTGTATACTAAACATAAACATGAACTTACTGCACCACAAGCCTAATCAAACAAATGATTTATGCTTTCAAAGTTGGCCACAGGGGGTCACCATCTTGTAACTTTGTTAAACATCTTTGCAAGACCAAGACTGTGCACATGCTCAGTGTGGTCTAGGCTGCTTAGGGATCGTCATAAATAATCAAAACAGCACAAGTCAAATAATATCTGCCAGAAGCAGATCTAGCAAGACAGATTAATAATCGGAATATGCAGATGGCACTGGGTCCTGTGTTGTCATGTAATCTAATGTGGATTTTTTTATTGTTTAATATAAACTTTCTCTAACTCTGCAGAACCAGTGGCTGCAGCAGAATAATCCTCCAAATAGAATCCCAGTTTATCTGTTTAAATCTGGCTCCATGATCTTTGTCCCTGTAGCTGGAGTTGGAAACAGGAAAGGGGATGTAAAGGCAAAAATAAAATCCAATACAAATTTCTACAGATGCCGACTGCTCTACAGGGAAATAAACAAAGTCTGCTTGAAGTCTGCATGGCTGGGAAGTAAGGCGGGGGCTCCCCCTACTGTTTATAAGTATGATTGTTTCCCTGCAGAGCAGTAGCAGTAAATGAAGGGACAATTTCACTGCATACAGTCAGGTTTCTTATAAAACATTTTTTTTTTATTGGAGATAGGTTTCTTTTTCATTAAAGTAAAAATGGGATTTTTTTTTGCATTTACATGCCCTTTAATGTCAGGGTTCTGCCTAAGAGTTTGATCACACTGACAGCTAATTCTATAGGGTAAACTACCTTCAGCTCTGTACGTCCAAAATTATTTGATTTTCCTACACCCTGTCTTAACATTGAACATCATTAGTTTGGCATGACATTTGCCAACAAAGCCAGCACTGGCCTGTTGTTTCCATCTATAGGTCTCACTCTGATGTGGCCTTTCTTTCTCTGCTGTGAATAAACACAGACACATGTAGTTATGATGCCATTTTGAATAGTTGTCTTATAGCAATTATTTGTTTCTGATCTGATGATGTCCTTCATAAAGGAAATATATATTTTCTTTTTGTCACGAGGTAAGACTTGTGAAGATAGAATGAATACATTGGAAATACAACATGGATGAATGCAGTGTTGATGTCTTTTAATGTTTCATAACTGCTCCTTTTTTTTTAATGAAACGGAAAAATATATGTTGCTCCCAAAAGCTGAACGTAAAGAGCTGTAAGTGGTTCCTCCTGGGCATAGCTCAATGATTTGCCATCCCTGTGCAGAACCATTTCTACATCAAAGATACAAGTATTGATTTGTGGGAGTTTTCATTATTTTTAATGTCAATTGTTTCATATCTTATTGATATGGAAATTTTTTTTTAGTATTATTAAGAAATGTTATGGCCACAATTTTCTTTTCACGAGTCCAGTTCATGTGAATGTGCCAACGACAACTTGACTTTTGTGAAAATTAGGTAGGGGAAGTACATTTTCCCATTTCTGGTGAAGAAATATACATAAGTTAGACATATAGTATATATGAATACATATATATATATAGATATATACAATGTGGCAAAATGTCATTGATTTGTTAACTTAAATCTTGTAGCTTTGATATTTGTTGATGATAAATGGCTTTGCTCAGAGTGAATTTTCAGTACAACAAGTCATACAGCAAAATGTATTTCTTTATTTCTCTGTTTGCTTAGGAAAGGGAGATTTAATTGGCTGTGAGCTCTATTCTGAGGATGTAGTAATTAAATCAAATGCTGATGTCAAAGCATTAACCTACTGTGACCTCCAGGGGATCAGTCAAAGGGGCCTCCGTGACACATTATCCCTTTACCCTGAATATGCCCAGAAATTTGCATGTCAGATCACAAACCAACTGAGCTACAACCTGGGAGGCAGCAAGTGTGCACATGAGGTGAGACTGAAGAACACAAAAGATTAACATGTTAAGGAAAACATCTCTGTTCTCTTCTCCACTCCAGTAGATCTCCCTCCTCCTTTCTATCTTTCTCTCTTGCATTCCTATTCTCTTTATTCGCAGGTGGCAGTTAGTAGACCCATAAATAGTTTAGAATTAATCAACTTCCCCATTAAATAGCCCTCAAAATGGGTCCATCCTTTTGGGTGGTGACCCATAGGTTAAGAAACCTTGGTTTATCTCTTGTTTTTACTACTACCCTCCTTTCCTTCTTAAGTATTTTTCTTTTGTCTTCTCTCACCTTGTTTTCTATTCACCCCTTTATTTTGTATGCCTTAATGTTTATTCTCTCCACTCCACTTGTCTTTTTCTCTCAACTGTTTTCCTTCTCACAATTCTCATATATCGAATTTTCTTTCTATTTTTGCATTTTCCTCCTCCTTTGCGTCTCCCTTGCTATCGTCTTCTATCCAATTTCTTTCTTTTTTCTCATCCACCATCTCTAGGAAAGCAGGTCACAGTCAATTTGCAGGGAATTTAGTAACCGTATTTGCCAACAGATATACATTATTCCAAATCTGCAGGAAGGTGGCAATACTGTCAAATAGTAATGTTTATCAGGCAGTTAATTAACCAAACAGTGTGCTAGATCTGCAGAAAAGTCTGCTAATTGCTGAATTCAAAAGAAGACACATTCAGAATAAATACAAGTTACATTTGTTGGGAACTTTTTTTTTATTAATAGCAAGCTGCTGATTTAATTTGGACTCTGCATAAAAATATGAATATAAAGAGACCACAACTGCTCTCCATTCACAGCAACATTAAGGGGCTGATTCATCAACATTTGAATTTGGATTTTTACCACGATTCAAGCTTTTTTGATATTAAAACTCACAAATTCAAATCAGACTCAAATTAGAGTTTCAAAACCTCAAATTTTAAAACTTTATTAAGCACCAAAAAAACTCAAAAATTCAAATTGGAAAATACGGCATCTAAAAGCTGCTAAGTTCATGTAGGTAAATTTAAAGCAACTGAATCTTTTCTGAGCTTTAAAAACTTACAAATTCAAGGTATTTTAGTTTTTTTCCATGAATTTATTCAATTGTGTATTTTAGATTCAAATTTTGTAATAAATAAGCAAACATTAGAGGTTTTTAAAAATGTGAGCTTATTCAAAGACGATAGTACCTAAAACCCTAAAAAAAAACTAAAACATCGTAAATGTGAATTTATGATATTTATCTAAACTCTAACGAAAAACTTTGGCATCTAAAAAAGCTTAAGAGGCCATGTAGAAATCAATGTGAACTGTCCTAGCCAATATCTAAACTATTTCTTCAATTTGAGTTTTTCAGATTCTCTTGAGCTTGAAAACTTACTAAAATGATGAATAAAAAAAATGGGGGGTATTTTGGCTTTTTTATTAAATAAGGTAACATTTGTGTTTTTTAAAATTGTCAATTTATTCGAAGAAATTACACAGAAATTACACAAATCTAAATTTTGATAAATAAGGCCCTAAGTGGAATAGTTGGGCAAGACTGCAAAAAGCTTTCTTTTCGTGAGATTACAATGTGGTTTTCTTTCGTAGAGTGAAGTCTGCACTCAACAATCATTTGGAATTCAGCACTCTCATTTCAAAGAACAAGAATCACCAAAGTTCAGTGTGTCCCTCACGCCCCGTAAATCGCCTCATCTGTGCTCCTCTCCATCCCGGTTTTCTCATTGTAGCCCTCAGCACTCTGCTAAAGAAATGACACTTAGCCACACACCCAGCAAGGCTTCTGCTAGAGAAATGGGCATCCAACATGTACCCAATGCCAGACCTACAGAGCTGAGCCCAAGGTAGGAAGTCTTTCATTTGTTGTCTCGGCTAGTTTTGTTCATATTTAAAACATTCCTGGTGATATTCTTCTTTGCAGGGTGGTAGATGGGATAGAAGAGGAGAATTCCATTTCAGTCCAGGAGAGGTTTAACTTTCCAGCTTGCAACAACCCTGCAGCTACTTCCGGAGGTAACTGCACGCAATCTGTTGTGTAGGCATTTATTCAGGAGCAGACCATATGCCTACTGGGGGTGTAGCTGTAGCCACGAATATGAACATATTTTTAGTTAAGCAATATTTTATCTCTATTTGTTCACCATTTGCTCATTCTGCTAACAGCCTTTGTTTTCATCCACAGAGCCGAGAGCTACTGACAGTATGGACAGACTTAGCCAAGCGGTGAGTGCAACGCTCTCATAAAAGAACTTTAGCATTAACATTAAAAATTCCAGTACTGTATTAAAACTGTATAAAATGTATCGGGTTTGAATATGTCTCTTTTTAACTTTAAAATATGATAGAATGTGTTACTTTTGCCTGGCTACTAACCCATAGCAACCAATGAAGTGCTTGTTGTAACCAGTAAAGGCTTTCTAATGATTGGCTGCTCTAGATCTTAAGCAAACTGAAGCAAATATTCCTACTGTGAACATTTATATTGTTCCTGATTGTGTGCACATATACATGTTATTAGAGCATTACGCACATAAAAAATGAAGGCTTTTTAAATTCTATTACATAGTTTATGAGGAAAAGTTGATTTACTCAAAATAACTTGCTTGGCATACCTGTTATCCAGAATGGTCAGGACCTGGGCTTTTCCAGATAAATGATTTTTCCATAATTTGTATCTTTGTAAACCTTAAGTCTACTAGAAAGTCATGTACACATTAAATAAACCCAATAGAGTGGTTTAGCTTCCAATAAGGATTAATTATTAGGGATGTAGCAAACTGTTCGCCGGCGAACTAGTTCGCGCGAACTTCGACTGTTCGCGTCCGCCGCAAGTTCGCGAAGTCGCGCGACGTTCGCCAATAGGCGTTCGCGTCAAAATCGTTCGACCATTCGACCATTCGATCGCTAAAATCGAACGATTTTCGTTCGAATCGAACGATCAAAGCCATTGGATTGAATGAAATCATTCGATCCAATGGCTTCGATCGTTCGATTCGAACGGAAATCGTTCCATCGAACGATTAAAATCCTTCGATCGTTCGAATCGAACGATTTTCGGATGTTCGAAGTTCGCGAACTGTTCGCGAACGGCGTTCGCGAACACATTGTCGGCGGTTCGCTACATCCCTATTAATTATACCTTAGTTTGGATCAAGTACAAAGTACTGCTTTATTATTACAGAGAAATAGGAAATCATTGGATTATTTGGATAAAATAGAGTCTTTTGGAGACAGCCTTTATGTAATTTGGAGCTTTCTAGATAGCGGGTTTCCTGATAATGTATCCCTTACCTCTATGTGAAACAGGATCATATCCTGTTTATCTCCAGGTTATTGTTCCTGGTGAAGTTATTTTGGTATTTTACAAGTGACATTCTTTCAGCGACTTTTTTTGGGCAGCACATTGACTCTGCAGGTCAAAAGACATTCCTTTTCTAACTTATTCCTGTTTTAGTGTATAATGTGTCCTGTCATTATATCGTGACTATTGGCCACCATCCAATTTCTAAATTCACTAGATACATTGCTAAATGTCATTATATTTTTTTTATTCATATTTGGGTTTATACAAATGTACAGTAGTACTAACAGCTTGCTATGAAAGGCAGCAAGTGTGTCAGTATCACAAAAATCATAACATAGGAATAAAGACTGAATGAGAAATCACTTTATTCCCCCAGGTGTCAGATCTGTCCTCCCAGGTGCAGGAGCTGAGGGAAGGGCTGCAGGCTCTACGTCATGCAATGCATCTATCTCTCATGCCTTGTAGTGCCTCTCCTTGCTTCCATGGAAGAGACTTACTCATGCAGTGTGAAGCCGGTGCACGCGCTACTGGAGATATACACACATGCCCATCACTCTTTCATCCTCCAAGCTTAGAAAAGACTTCCCATGTTTGCTATATAAGTCCTGTCCCATCTTGCTCAGAGAGACCTTTATCCTGGCTTTGGGCCCCACCTACCCCATTGTGGCTCCATTATAGAGGATTTGAACAGAAAGACCTGCTCCATTCTGGGCCTCCATCGACTTCAGTAGAAGATCCAAATGACAGAACTGTCAAGCAAGAATATATGACCTCTGATCCACAAGCTCTAGAAATGCATCCCATCCCTTTTCAGAAAGGAGGTGACACAGAGTCAAGCTTCTGTACTAGAGACAAAGGAACAGGAGTATGATATGATGGCCTCACAGTATAGTGCCTATTCTGACTATTTTAATATCATTTCTCAGAATGTTTTAAAGGACAGGCATGAGCAAGGAATAGCTAATATATGAGAGAGGTCAAGAGCAGCCTCCAATGGCCTCTGCTGTGACTCTTCGCCAAGTATGGGAGCTAGGGCCAAGGAAAAACCTGGAGTCAGGGGTGCACAATTAAATCAGAGCTCCAGTACTGATGGAAATTCAATGCGCATGTGTATAAATTGTTTAAACTGTGCTGTTGTCTTTGGCGCAGTTATAGGAAGCTGCATCCTCAGTGGCTTATGTAGTTACAATAAGCTAAATATAATACATGTTGAATAAATGAATCCTGAGCACGTGAACTATATTGACACCAAGGTGAAAAGCATTAATTGAATATTTCTGAGTAACTGGTCTGATGGCTACAGACCAGCCAGGCTATTTGCTACACAAATATTACAATAGGTGGGTATTTACCCAGACTCAGGGCCCTCAGCACATCAGCATATACACAGCCAGAGGCAGCCACAATATATTTCTATTGCAGCATCTGTGCGGAGTATACAATGAGAAATACATTATGGAGCAGGCCACAAGACAACTGCCATTACTGAGTGAATGAGCTAGTGTTGTAATTTCAGACAGTACTGTCCATTGCTAATTACCAAATCCACAATTGCTTCATTATTTATGCATGAGAATAGCCCTTAAGTTCAGAATGTTCAGGAAACTTTGCAGCTGTTTCATGTCTAATGAGCTTTGAAACTTGCTCTGCTGCTGAGCCAAATAAAAAAGGGCTAATAAATAAATTGCTGCTTGATTCTACGTAGGATTTGGTCCAGGATTTGGTTCAGAGGTCGTCAGAAATCAATGAATATTTGTCATGAAAAGCCAGAAATAACATCCTAACCTTTTTTAATGAGTTAAATGAGCTTTGTGCTAAACATACAGTATATTTTGTCTATTGTTTTAATCACAAAAAAATCACTCTTATTAAACACAAGAAATAACAAAAAATGTTTGTGATCAGAACAATAGGTGAAAAGTAAAATCAGCACATATGCGATTCATTGCACTCCTGTTGAACAAAGGATATACTGCCCCTTTAAATGCAAGTTAAGGATAGATTTAATACTTATATAATTTATAATAAGAATGTAAGTGCTATTGGGTAGATATCACTTCCCATAAAGTCTTATGTTGTGACTCAGTCTCCGCATTGATTAGCAGTTCTATTGCTGTTTGCCTGTCCTGCTTCTAAACCATCCTAATACATATCTCAATATAAACATTTATGTACCATCAATTATATGTTTAAAATAGTAGCTGGCCATGTGTCTATGTAAACTCTCTCATATAACCCATGTAGTGGACTTTTTGGCCTTAAAGGGGTGATTACTTCTGCTCTCCATGGATCTATAAATTGTAAATACGATTTAAAAAAAATATTTCTAATTAAAGACTCAAATGTATGTATATTATATATAATACACAAAAGCCATGAACATCCTATATGGTGAGTTCTGATGTCATCAGTTATAAACGGTGAGTTCTGATGTCATTTCTGTCACATGACTCACTGAAACTTGTGTATTATAATAAATAAAGTACTCCCAGTTGCAAAATATGAGGATAATAGAAGTTACCTCGGAGTTCCATGACCTGTATGGTCATGAAACTCCTCTGTAACTTATAATATCCTTATAATTTACAAGAGGGGGTACTTTATTCACTATATAAACTGATCATGTGGCCACTTGAGCTTTGCTGTCACTGCCCATGCACTCCCTGGATAGTCACTGAATGTGGCCACTAAAGGTAGATAAAGATAACTAATATCTGTGTATTTAGGAATAGTTTTACCATAGGGGACCAAAGACCCCAGAACCATTGTTTTCTGCTGTAAATGGAACTATTGTATTTTTTCCTGCACCTGAATGGAATGAAATCTGTATTATTTGTTTCCCTGCTGCCTAAAATACCAATGGAAAGTTCTGTGGCTTTTCTCTCATCTAGACTATTATGTGTAGGCAGGGGACAATGAGAACACAGAGGAAACTAGAAGAGTTCCCAAGTACTTGTAAGTATGTGAAATGGGTATCCAGCCTGGGCCCCCATGTATGACAGGACTGTGTCAGGTGGAAAAACCTTTCTTCCCAAATAATATCACCTATTATTTTGTTAAACAGTGCAATAAATACATTTGTATGCCCCTGCCAATTACTTTAGTATCTGTATACTAGCTTAGTCTAAAAACAAGTCACTTTTGGTTGATGACTTTGTCCCCCCTTGGAAAATCTTCTGTGGGTGCCCGTGTGTGTTTATGCTTTGACATGTTATTTAATGTAGCATTTCAGCCTGTTCCCCAGGATAACAGCTCTCAGTTTAATATGCATACAGTATTTTCCAAATCCTCCAATCACAAAACAACTGGCATTTAGCACTGCAGTACAGACATTATGGATTAAATCTCAACCTTTATTGTTTCCTAGGTTAAAATGTACACAAGATCTGACGCATTTCAAGGCATTTTCAATTTCAAGGTCCGTTGACAGATTGCACACAGGTTTATATTCTTCTGCAGGAGTCTATAAAAGGGTGTTTTTGAGCTGGGTACTTGATGTTTGGCCAATAAAGATCTGATAGCAAGCAGCTGCACGTGACCATAAGGATGGCTGTATTTAGCTGGGACTAGGGTAACTAGGAGTTCAGTGTGCCAGAATAACATCAGAGATGGTTAGGTAGCTGTTAGTTAGCAAGGGCAATCTTTGGTGCCATTGGGGAGGTAGTGATTGGGGTTAGTATCCTGGGTGATTGGCACTAGTTAGGGACTGAGTGTTCAGGTATAGGTTAGTAGGGAACCTAAGGACTGTAGTGAGACAGCTGGGAGAAGTTTATGTGCTGTATGTGGACACAACAAAAAAGGGGGAGCAGTGAGATAAGGAGAGGGGAGTCATCAATGGTTAATTGCACTCTGCTAGTGTTCATGCATATGACAGTGGCACTGAAGGCTTCACGAGAGGAATGCTGAGAGAGGGTATATGAGAACCCTTGTAGTGAAGCATGTATTTGATATGTATGTAACTGTAAAGCAACGAGTTGGATCATCTGTGTTTGGCTTTGCCCTTCAATATGAGATAGCTACGTTGCACAATTAAGGCCTTCTTTTTTCCCTTCTCTGTAATGGAGTGCTGTCTGAGCTGAGTAGCCCCGTTATATATTTAACTGATGTCTGAAATGATCAAGTAAAGGAAATACGGTGATCTAGTTCTATATACAAAAACTAAAGAGATAACAGAGAACTTCAGAACAAACACACCAACTTTCAATGGTACAGTGATAGATCTAGTTAAAAACATCACATTTCTGGACTGAATATTATATAAGTCCTTTGCTTGGGAGACACTATAAGAGACACCAGTAGAACTATAAGGAAGGAGGCTGTGTAGAGGCTTTACTAGCTCAAAAGATTGAAAAGATGTGTTCTACTAAGCAACCATTGAAAGCACACTCATATAATATATCCCTGTCTGGTCTGGCAGCACAATGCATAAGAACACTCTGCAAAGCCAAAGAATCATCAAGACTGTAGAGAAGATCCAAACCTACACCATCTGCGCAGTCTAGATCTGGCATGCTGCAGTATCAGACTCAAACTGATACAAGGGATAAAGCACTCCCCTCACCTCACCTCTTGATATGGAAGGATCACAAATATAATCTAAAGGAACAAGAGGACAGAAAATTTCTTTAAAGGGGAGCCTTCACCCCAACAAAACTATTCCATGTTCGTCAAGCAAAATGAACTTTAATTACACTGTATAAATTGTTTCGATCTTGTTTCCATCAGTCTGGGAATTCATAATTATAACAAGCAGGCAGGAGCCATTTTGTGGACACTGGTATTAAGACAAGCCTTGCATCATCTCAGAATCTTGTTTGTGCACCAGAATGGGGGACCCACTGTCCATCCCCATGCACTGGCTACATAATTAAATGGTGAAGAGAACTGGGGGAATGTGGGGAGAGCAGTGACATCTAGGAAGCGCTGAATAGAAAGTGAAAGTAATTTCCTGTCCCGCCCCTATGCTAAAGGCATAGAGGAAGGGCAGGCAATATTTGATTGACAGCTGAGATTTTTAAATGATTAATAAAAAATGATTTAATAAAAAAAAAAGAATTTGGATTTCATGTTTAATTTGAAAAATACTTTTATTATATGGCTTTTTATGTCTGGATGACTGGTCCACTTTTTTTTAAAAAAGAAAACCAGCGGTAAGACTTATTGTTCCAGGAATGAATCACCCAATGCAACTAAAGAACAAGTTTGCTACAAAACACCAATAAGTTTCTCACTATATAAATTTATTTGAAACTGTTGTATATTACAGGCATGCATATTCATATCTATTATTCAAGAAAATAAATATCTATTAATTATGACCATGTTCCACCACAAGTCTACCATGTTCACTGATCCAGCAAGATAAATAAAATACCCCCTCTTGTAAAATATAAGGATATTATAAGCTACCGAGGAGTTCCATGACCAGATAAAAGGCTGGTTTTTATACCGGTCATGGAACGCCGAGGTGACTTTTAAGTTTCAGTGAGTCATGTGACAGGACTGACATCACTAAGCCCTGATTATATCCAATGACATCACGAAGCACTGTTTATAAGGACATCATTTCCAGGATATTCATGGCTCTTGTGTATTATATTAAAATAAGTGTTTCCTTGTTACTGTATCTTATGTTATACCCCTGCCTGTCCACTCAAAAAGCCAGCTGCTAGTAGGGATGCACCGAATCCACTATTTTGGATTCGGCCAAACTCCCGAATCCTTTGTGAAAGATTGAATCCGAGCCCTAATTTGCATATGCAAATTAGGGGTGGAAAGGGGAAAAACATTTTATGTCACGCGATTTTCCTCCCCACCCCTAATTTGCATATGCAAACCAGGATTCGGATTCGGTTCAGCCTGGCAGAAGGATTCGGCTGAATCCCAATCCTGCTGAAAAAGGGCGAATCACGAACTGAATCCTGGATTCGGTGCATCCCTAGTTGCTAGGTACTAAGTACTAAGTCAATAAACCTGAACTTGACTTGACTTCACCCACCACCAGTAAATCTAAATGACAATCGGAAATGTATTCCGAACTATGGGTAGCATGGGGTTAATTCTGTAGTTCCAACAATTCCAGACAGTCATGGTTGTCTTCTTTGTGCATGTAAAAATGCATTCAAAATTCTAATGTCTTGTTTCCTGCATTAATACACCATTAAGATCACAAAGTCCTAATTACCAGGCAGGAGGAAATTGAGCTAAGTGCTTATTGATTTACAGAGAGCCAAGAGTAAATCTGCCAAAAGAGGCTTGGAGTGAAGCTTGGAGGCAGTGCAGGTTGGGTTTGGCTGGTGAGAGGGTCTGGCACTTCAGCTGGGGATGGATAATACACTGAAGCCCCAGGGTACCGCTACTTTGTCTGTAGATGCCAGGTAAAGTATTTTTACTGATGCTTTAGTTATTTTATTACCTTTCTGCTAAGAGATAACATGTTTGAACGTTAATGAAATGTTCCATTTGCTTATTATGGAAGAAAACCACCTAGAGAACACAGAATTATTGACTGGATGGGTCAAGGGGAAATATTGTCTAGCAGTGGAGCAATGAGTTTGTTTTATTCCTACATAGAGAAGGATCCCTTTAGTAGTGCCCCTACTGGGCATACGTTAAGAGCCAATACTTTTGGTATTAAGTAATAGGATTTCTTCAGCCGAAGCCTTTCTTCAGGGTCTCTGGGATCCTCACTGTGCTGGGGAAGCTTTTAATAAGACAGCTCTCTTTTGCTATTCTTCTGAGCATGATGATTGCTTTGATTGAGCTTTGCAGAGTCATATTCAGACCTCCACCACTATGCTGTTTTGTTCACCAAATAAGACTGGGCAAAACAGGGTTTATTATTTAAAGGGATTACTTACTTTCTGGGCTTCCTCCACCATGAGACCACATGCCAGCATTCCTTCAAACTTCTGCACAGGTACAACTCCAAACCTCTGTCTAAAGCTTTTTCCCAACACTGCACTGATTGATGAATAACAGTGACCATTATAGTGACCAATGGGAACAGCATTCAGAAATTGTCTACACCACTCATTGGCCTGTAAGGGAAGTGAGTGAAGGAGAACTTACTAGCTCCTGACCTACTGTATAGAAATATTTCAACCAGATAACTGCAAGCTAAATAATATCGGTACTATAAGCAAATCTGAGGCAACAATGCCAAACAGGTGCAACTGAGGAGGAAGGTTGCTTAGTTTTGCACAGAGTAAATATATTAATGTGTTCATGTTTTAAGTCATGAATTTCCCTCTTCCTTTCAGACAGGACCTGACAGAACTTGAAAACTCCATGGTGAATATTATTGAGATCTTCCATTCTTATTCAGGGAAAAACTGCAAGCTGAAAAAAGGGGATCTGAAAGAACTTATCAACAGTCAACTGTCTACATTCGTTAAGGTAAAGGCAGAGTGTGGATTGGATATTTGTCTAAGGGCTAAACTACATGGGAGATTTTGATCAGATTTTGTGAGTCATGTAACAGCACAATATTTTGTAGGATCCTACAGATCAGATCCCCATAGCTGTAAGGTTAAGTCAATGGTGTGTTTTGTTCATGCATCTACATCAGACATTCAAACTATGCCAAAGGAATGGAATATAGCTATAGGATGGGGAGTCTGAGCGGTCTCCTAGGAGAGACAGAGTAGCCTACATCAGACATTCAATGTATTTCAAGAAGGAAAAAGTTAGTTTGACACACTGAATTTCATCTCATCATATGCAGCATGCAGTGTTCCCTTCCAACAGCAATGTTGCGTCACATGGCAAAGCTTCCATGTAGTTTACACATCAGAGTTTAATATCAATTCCACTATATTGTGACCCATGAGACTATACGTGATTTTTAGGATGCGTTCTGTTGATTCAACACCATCCTTCAGTTAAGTCCTTAGGCTATGGACACACATACGATTAACCGCGACGGTCTGGCCCGAATATGTGGAGAGGCCACTAAGACACGGGCCTAGGGTGGCAGGATTTTAGGGGGCAGCATGTTGACCAAGCACACCCACATTGGTTCCAAAACACTGGGGAGGCGCAGGAGATACAATAGTTTTTAAAACCATTGCTCTGGTCCTGATGATGAAAATTTGATTGAATAAAAGGGAGGGGACAGGGCGATGAACAACAGTGGGCCTAGGGTTGCCTGCTATGTAAATCTGGCATTGGTGACAGTCTGCGCCCCAATTTTTAAAAAAGCCTACCGCAGTTTCAAGTTAAGGTTATGGCACTTCCGCTAGCGTATTTACACATCGGTCGGCCTTTTTAAAAACTGCCTTGATTAAACATATGTGTGTCATAACAGAATTGTAATGTACTAACAGATGCACAGTTTGCTCATGTGTAGTAATCCATAACAATCAAGCTGTTTACTTTGACAAAGGTGACCAGGAAATGTTTCCTGCTGACTGGTTGCTCAATTTGAATAGATCTATTACCCCCTAGCTCTGTAAATGAGATGATGGTTTTGCAAAGGGTTTAAATCTCCGGAGTGTATGTTTACCATAATTACACCACACAGCCTTCAGCGCAACTATACGACACTGACCTATGCACAGCAGGTTGTTGTTGAGTTTGTAGATATAATATTTGATGGCCCCCAGCATAAAACTGAACTCTATATCAATGCAGTGCCAGTGCTGCCCTAACATTTATTTATGAATGGCCACAGCTGTAGAAATCCACTTCCAATGATGGAGTGGCAAACATCCAATGATCCCCAATGAAGAATGTGAAAACAATGGTCTATAGTGGCTAGATTACAGGGCTCACTTATGATCACAGACACTATTGCAGTTGCTCAAAAATGAATGCAGTTGTTGCTTGCATTGACAGAATTGTGCAGACTTGTGCGGAAAGAAAAACATGTACATGTCCTTTGAATGGTGAGCCCACCGTTGTGCAATGAGCCCTTTTCTTGAGTGTTAGTTTCCTTTAAAGTTCTGCATCTGCTTTTCTTTTTTTTCTTTTTTTCTTTTTTAAAAACACTTGTTTTTTTTTTTTTATTTTCTTGTTGCAGATTTGATGTGTGTATATTGGAGCTCTGCCCTGGGGTTATTTGATAGGGGAGTGTGAGCTGGAAGTTATTTCTAAGGAGTTTTGTGTTTCTGCATTAGGCGTGTATGCTAAGTGGGGCCTCTTGCAGTCACTAGGCCTGAATAGTCATCCACTATACATGCTTTTGTGCGTTTGTATACAGTGGATTAAAGGGAAAGGAGGGGCATCAATATGGTCTATGTATTTGGATATATTCACAGTTACAAACTGGTTATTATATTTGTGCATGGGATTTCAATATTTATTTTGCCAATCACACCTGTACAACCACTGATAAGTTGGAAATACTTCTGAGATGCTGAGGGAGAGAAGTACTCTGTTCTACACACACTAAATAACATACTGCTTTGGAAAGTATTCTGTTTCCTGAACCGACTGGGAAATAATTGTGAAAGAATCCGCTGCTGCTGGTGCTGATGGTATAAGTTCCCCTGGCTCAGACACCTGCAAGACCCAACTGGGCCCTGTATGTTCTAATGGCCTAAGGCCAGCTCTGCAGGTAACAAGAGCAGTAATAGAAATGAGTCATAGGAATGACAACTACCTTGTTCAGATAGACATGCATTCTAATGTAAAGAATAAATATGAAGTTAAGCACCTTTTACACAACAGTAGCATGTGGTTAGTAGGTCATTTATTATCTACAGATATAAAGTCATACCGTTTCTGTAGATTGACTGTACAAGTATGGGACCTGTTATCCAGAATGTGCGGGACCTGGGGTTTTTCAGATAACAGTTCTTTCTGTAATTTGGATCTTCATACCTTAGGTCTACTAGAAAGTCCTTTAAATGTTAAATAAAGTGAATAGAATGGGTTTGCTTCCAATAATTATATCTTAATTGGATCAAGTACAAGTTAATGTTTTATTATTACACAGAAAAAGAAAATTATTTTTAAAAATCTGGATTATTTGGATAAAATGAAGTCTATGGTAGATAGCCTTTCTGTAATTTGGAGCTTTCTGGATAACGGGTTTGCCGATAATGTATCCCATACCTGTACTTTGCTGAAACGGCACATTTGCTAAAATTTTAATTCTATATGCAGCAGATCCAAGATTCCCAGACACTGGATGTCATCTTCACAGACCTGGATGAGAACCATGACCAGGAGATAGACTTCAGTGAATATGCTGCACTCATTGCTATGGTCACATCTGCCTGCCATAAGTCATTCCATGAAGACTGAAGAACAGTAGCCAAGTACAAAATGCACAGCTTGGGTTCATCTGAAATATACCATGAAGGCACAATTCAATTATAATATGTTATTAAATATTATTCCAGAATCTAAATTGAAGGTTGTTAGACTTGTCCTTTGACACTGAGATAAGTAAGAGTATTGGAACCAGATGCTGGTGAGTAGAAATCACAGATTGGGGAATGGCACTGGCACCTGTGTGGATGACTAAGAAACAGTCAGCATTTTTTTGTTGGTAGTTTTGTTCTCTTTAAATTGAGACAGAAACCCATGTTGTGCTTTCTGTACCTTATGGTACAAACAGGAAATTTTGGACGATATGGACATACTTTTAAGCAAATTAGGGGGAAAGTGTAAAAGTAAATAAAAGCTATATTACACCTTAACAGCTCTTGCTGACCCATGACTAGGGCCCTCTATTGGTAGGGCCCTGTTAACTTGTAGGCCACAACCTGAACTAAATATCAGAAGACTAGTGAACAGACATTGTAGGCCTCGCGTGAAATACCAATGAGCCAGGATGTTATTATTGGGGGTAAAAGAGATATTCCAGTCAGAGGTAAGGTTACAACAGGATCGGCACAGGATAAAATGATTATAGTGCCAAAAAATAATGAAAGATGTATTATAATTTTAGTGAACTTAGAAAATATCCCCCCATTCACAGGTGGTCTATTTCATTTACAGATTGTTAACACGCATCTCCTAATTTTATTAGTGTAAGTGAAGTTTAGTTCGATAAAATAGGATTTGGAATTTTTTCCTTAGATAACCGGTCTCCTTTAAGGTGGTATCACCCTCCCATGTCAATAGCAAAGCAGTTATAGAACAACACAAACAACATTCATCCCATACTGGGCTAAGCAGGTTGTAAAGTATGTGTTAAAGGCTACATTAAATGCTTCCTTTATGCAAGGTTTGCAGCATGGTTACCATTGGACATAATCCAATTTGAAGCATGGTACTGTCATTCACCCATGTACAAGTACCAATACCATGATATTTCTTATCAAGTTCCATAAATCCAAAATTTACCATTTTACCAGTCAAACTTCTTGTACTAGTGAAAACTGGGATCTATTATAAACACTGGGTAAATTGGCACTAGACAGTAATCGATGGCAACCAATCAGATGATTGCTTTCACTGTTCAACCTGCAACTGACTGAAAAAAGGTAATCACTGATTGGTTGCTATGGGTTACTGCCCTGATGCAAATTTGCCCAGTGTTTATAAATAAGCTCCAATGTTTGCATACCAAAGGGGAACTATCACGAAAATTTAATATAAGCTTCTTCATACTGAAGTAAGAAACTTTCTAAATACAATCAATTAAAAATTCAACATTGTGTCTGAAATAATCAAGTTTATATTCACTATTCCTCTCTCAGCATCTGTTTCTCTTCATTCATGCAGCAGTTGGGTGTCAGATGAATGATCCAATATATTTTATAGGGGGGCTCCTTTCCTAGCAGATGTATTAGAGCTCACTCAAATAAGTGATTCCAGTACAAACAAAATCTAACAAAATAACTGCCTTTTGCACAAATTCTGCATGTAGAGAGACAGGATTTGAATAGAGTGTCTTCTAATATATCTTCTAGGCAAAAGAAATGATACAGAATGTTTAACTTGATTGTATTTAGAAATTTCCTTATTTCAGTATGCTAAAGCTAATATTACATTTTCATTTTGCGCAATAGTTCTCTTTTAATATACAATTAAAATTTTCACTGTTACCTCCCACCATGTCTCCTTAAAACATATAATCACTCCTAACATTTAGAAGGGTCTCTGTGCTCTAACCAATTAAATCAGGAACAATGCTAGGCCTATGGAGCAAGATTGTTTGCAGCAAGACCTAAACCTGTAGTAGCATCTTATCTTTGCCCCAATCCCACCACAACATTATTCCACATTACCGGTACTTTTGGATGCAGGGACAGTGGTTCACATTTATTCCAATAATGACAGTCTTTAAAATAATTAAAATAGAGGCCCCGGTGCCTTTATTGCAGAAGAAACGGAAAAAAAATCATTATAAATAAATGCACTTTCTTTGGAAACAAGGCCACAGTTTGCTCATTGTGGGGCATTGCATTGTGTTGTTTTTTTTTAGGGTCTCGAAAGTGGATATTCGCCAAGGCAAGTGTTTTTATAGAGAGAAAGAGAGAAGCATGGGGTAATTACAGTGAGCAGAGCAGTTCTGTCCATAACTGGGAATGAACTTCCCATTGTCCTTATACTGTAACTGACAGAAAGCGCAAAGAGAAGTCCCACATGCAGTTTGTGTGCAGACTGAAAAGTAAGGTGGTGCATCTTCCAGCAATTTATGTATATTGCCTCATTCAGAATGGGATCCTGGCTCTCTATTATGCAATTTCTTCCTACTCAATTGGCCAGCTATAGGGGATCAAGCTTAGTTACAAAGCCCCAGGTCACTGTAGCAGGAACAAAGATGACTCCCTGAATTCTTAATTCAGCACCATGGCTGCCAAGCTTTAGAGAACTTCCTGATGTAGGAATCCGAAGATAATTAGTCAAAGGCTCTGAAATACAAATATATATATTTGAAATTCCTTGCTGGATGTTAAAGTTGAAATGCATCACCTCCATTATTTGTTAGTCACCTTAGACTGCCCTCAGTATTTCTACTGGAGCCATATTAGAGCCATATTGGAGCCATACCGGAGACAGAAAAGAGTGAAAATAACCATGGGGGCGCCATATTGAATAAGCTGCAGTGAAGTTCAACAAAAGAGGACATGGGTTTGAAATATTGTCTTTTGCTCAGAAGCTAATTCACTCCAACCCCTTTAATGTGCTGATGCCACAGCAGTGGCCCCCTGAAGCAGAAGGGGTTAAGCGTCAGAGCGCGGGCTGAGGATGAAATGTTTCCGGTTGCAACTTCTTATGTACAAAACAGCATTAAAATAAAATATAGGAAACACCCCCAAATCAGAGGGATTCAGCCTTCTTGCCACACAGTTCCTTGAAAGAATCAGAGTTTGTGGTTGGGGGAGGGGAGTGCAGAGAAGGTTAGGAGGAGTTCTGCACCGTGCCATCTTCACTCCAGTTTGTCACCCAGTCCTTTTTTTTAATGGTCCCTGTCTTCTCCTCCCTCATCATTGGTCTCTCTTCTCTTGGGATCTTCACGGCATGGTGCTGCGGCAGCTTCTCTTCTTGAAGGCGTTTCCTCTTGAAAAAGCCACACTAGGAAGAGATGAGAAATGTAAGAAAGATGTGGAAATGAAATAAAGAAGCCATAGGAGCATAGAAACTAATAGAAAATCCTTATAAAAGATATATTTATATCAAAGGATACATGGATATACTGGAAATCGAAGCATAGAAATAGCTCAAAGGTGAAAAAACCACATGGAATATGACTCGTAAGTCCACACATCATTTAATAAATGAACCTATGACATTTTTACTACACAATGATATATTTACTGTGTACCAGTTGGCAATGGAAACCGTAACTTCCACAGATCTTAGGGAGCAGAAACATTTCTTTTCTCAGTAAATTAATTTTCAGATGACAGTAACCAGTTGGCCAAAATGACCATCACGTGGCACTGTTTCACATGAATTATATGAGCAGGTGAAAAAATGTGTTTTGAGGGATTATACCCCACATCAAACAAGACACAAAAGCCAACAATTATCCCTTTAGTTTTCCCATTGGATCAGTTGTTTTCTATACTGCATACGGTTTTTAGTTCACACATTCTATTTATATACAAGACAGATGTACAAAACAAACTTTTATCTATTATTATTGGAACAGGAACAAACGCAAGAGAATATAAACATGCTGCACTTCCACTGCTCACTTTGCTGTTAATGAATGCTAGTATGGTAACAGGCCTTAGTCATGTTCTTGTCATTTATTCTGACCATGCAATATGTGAAACCAATCATATCACAATTTTGGGTTAAGCCAAACCCCTTAAAGGGTAAATTAGTTCACCTTAAAATTAACTTCTAGTATAAAGTAAAGATAATTTGCTGAAGTTCATGTTGTATTCTCAGAAAGCCAGGACAGAGGTCCTTATGAGTAGTGATGGGCGAATTTATTTGGCAGGCGCGAATTTGCGCGTTTCGCTGCCAGTGAATATATTCACGAAACGGCCACAAAATTCGCCGGCGTCAAAAAAATTGACAAAAAACGGATGCTAGTGTCAAAAACAAGACGCCAACGCCGTTTTGCAAATTTTTCGCCATTTCGCGGGAAATTCACAATTTTTTCTGCGAAACGGCGCAAATTCGCCCATCACTACTTATGGGGGTAGCTATGTGTTTGGGAAAGGGGACCTGAGCAATGTGGGTGGAGCTATTGGTTACAAACAGAGGGTGGGAAGTTTTGTTCTTCCTTTAATTAGTAAGCTGGAACCCTGAATCGGGGCTCTAATATGCATAGCGCAAGTGGGGAGAAAGGACTCTGGCCTAATTATCAAATTTGTGAAATTTTTGAATTTTTTCAAATTTAAAAAAACCCCGAATGTTTGCTTATTTATTTAAAAACTCAAATGTAAAAAACTTGATCAAACAAAACTGTGGGGAAAAAAACTAGAATGCATCAAATTCATTTTCTACATTTACATCGAGTCTACGAACTATTTAAAAAAATTCTAAAAGCTCGAATTGAAAAACGTCACATTACTCCCTTCGACACAAACTGGGCAGCTTTTAGATGCCGAATTTTTAAATTACGGTTTTGGAGGTTACCAAATCTACCAAAATTCCAGTTTTTGAATTTGTGAGTTTTAGTGGAATACATTTGAACTAGAACATTGATAAATCAGCCCCTTAATATTCTTTCCCATGCTAAACAAATCCATCCAGTGCAGAAAATAAACATCAGGCACTGCTAAATCGCCAACTGGAAGTTAACTTAAAGGTGAATTTACAGTACCTAGTAATACCCCTTTAATAAAAACATGAGACTATTAGTATGTAGCTTAAAACACACACGTGCTGGTGTTACCAGCTAGGCCTCATCCTCTGCCTGCCTGTCTGCTGCCTCAGAAGGCTGTACCCCCAGATGAGCCCGGTAGTAGTTTGTAGTATACTTCTCCTGTGCAGTGCTCCTCTTGAAGAAACCACACTGGAAGTCGAGAAAAGTAATGAAGTTGTGCTACATATCTTGCATGCCACTTATAGCTTATAGGGGAACATGAGCAGGCACAGTACATAGATATATGTTTAGTGAATGGTGAAAATGTATTCAGAAATAGATATTTTGCTGGAAAAAAAAAACGAGGAAAGAAAAGTTTGTTCTTTTTTCTTATTCATTACTAAATGTCAATCAGACCAGTTGCTACATCAACACTGTATATTGAGGCAGAAGTCACCATGTTTTACTACTAGAAAGGAATCCAACCCTTTCTTAAAAAGCCAAAATGTATCTGTCACGACAAACCTTTAAACAGCCCTCCCCATAAATCAGTGGTCTGCCTGTTACATTAAACTAATAGCGTTTATATGTGTATTACTATTCTCTTTTCCACAGATCTTTACAATTCTATATTTACAGCAACTTTCCCTCCTCTTTTGGCTATTAAATTATTGGATTTGGTACTTGCCTTTCCCCTCTTTTTTATTACTGGAGTAAAGCTATCAGCAGTTTTACTTTGGGCTAAAATGATTATTGGCCTCTTTATTGGAGCTCCATATAGATGTGCTATTGTCCCTGTACGTCTTTCAAATGAAGTGTGGGGTGTCCTAACAGTTCCTGCAAGAAATCACAGCCCTGCACTCACACAAGACAGGCTTCAGTTCTCTATCAGGTCAGTCTAGCTGCTGATTGGTTCCTATCCTACAGTGCAGTATACTGAGTGCCACCACCTCCCCTGCACAACCTGAGAAAGAGGTAGCAGAAAGTGGAACACATAGGCAGGTCTGGTAGGGTTTTTTCCAAAATACTTAATAAATCAGCCCAAAACACTACTTTTTTAAGCACATTCCTTTTATATTTTAAAAGGAATATGTTTTTCACACAATATGTCTCCTTTAATCTTGCTATAAATTCTTGCTTTTAACTACCCCCCACTTTAATCCCCTATTCATTATACAACCTGTTTATATCTTCCCTGTACTGTACTTATCTTCAGCAAGGGTTTGGGCTTCATGATATCTCCCATAAGTGTTATAAAGAGGGAGATTGGTAATGGGGGAAAAGAACCTCCCTGCCAGAGGCTTCTTTCTTTGCATTGCATCCCCGGCCCCAATCACAGCCACAGGAAGAATACAAGGTACACACAGGAGGGGATGGGATTGTGGTGGTGTACGGCAATTGCAGTCCGACGCTGTATCAATGTAATGGTTTATTAATGAGGATCCATACATTACCTTCCATAAGATGAAAACAAGAAGAGCGAGCAGCAGTATTCCAGCTAGCACCGCAATAAGGATAATCCACCAGGGAATGCCAGCAAGAGCAGCCACGCTATATTCTGAATACAACATCACATTAATCTAAGGGGATACAAAACAGGAATTAATGTTAAACAAAATTGTGTAGTTGTTCAGAAATAGGCCTATCAATCCTGTTACAAGGAGCATCTACTAATATCCACATGTGTAAAAAGCCTAAAGTTGCACTAAGTTGTACACATTTTGGTTGCAGAGAACTCTGAAAAAACAAATGTTTAAATGTGTATAATTATATATGTAGGGACCTGTATTGTTAATCCTATGGTATAAGACCTCATGGTCTGGGAATTCCCCTCTTTGGCTGAGAAACAGGGTTACCTAAGGGGCAGAGCCCTTGTGATTGGTGCAGCATGGCTGATCCCAAAGGCAGCCACAAGGTGTCGCTGTGCAGCAATATAAAAAGAGATGCCATGTGCTCAGTCAGCCATTACAGATTACAGTTTTACAGTTTTGCTGCAGAACCGTGTTCTACTGTGGAGTGAATCCTATCCGGCAAAATGAAGGCAAAAGGGAGTTTGATAGGCCTGCCAAAGCTGGGCAGGATCCTTCAGTGCCTGAAAGCTTAAACCAAGGAGGGTTTGGAGTTTGGATTTCTGGATTTTTCTGTTCACACTATGGAGAGTGTTGAGAGCTGCAGTTAGCAATGGATGTTGGGAGAGCTCACGCTATAGACAGTGTTGGGAGCAAATACCCGAAGGAGTCAAGCCTTGTTATGTGCTCGACTGGGAGAGTCTGGAACCTATAACAAGATGATTGCTGTGGTTGCCTGTCAGCTCTGTGTGAGACTACCTGTCTCTGTGACTCCTTTGGGGTGAATGTACCTGAGGGAAGGGGTAGGAAAGGATAAGGATCCAGCGATCTCCTTTTTGGAGAAACAGGCTGTTTGTGTGCCTGCCATGTGGGAGCAAATACTTTCCATCGGGAATTTGGCCAGGTAACGCTACCTAGGACTGGTACTCTTTTGGGGACAAGGGATGGGGACTCTTGGGCTGCCAAAATGGAGTTGAGAGACTTTTCCTTGCAGGGAATTACCAGAACTGGACTGCTACAGGTTCCTAGGGTAGTAGGTCATGCTTTGAATGCATTTATGTGTACAATTTTACAGTTTACTTCCCCTTTAAAATTGCACTTCTTTGTATAAAGTTTATATTTTTATATAATAAAGTGTGTGATTGATTTGTTTCCTAATGGGACTATCCTCAGGTGTATTCCGGGACCCCATTAGGTAGAGGCACTGCCAGAGAGGAGTTTCCCGGTACCTTTCACTTAGCAAAGGGGACTCAGGACCTGCATCGGTAAGAATTATGTGATGTACCACCTGGCCAAAAATGGGTTACATATATGTTTCCAAAAATACTATAGAGAAGCCAATGCAGCTGAATTCACACTGTAGTAGTTCAGAAGGTTTACCCTAAACTGTCAGTGGTGACACAAAATATGGTACTTGAACATTTAGCAAAGTAAAGATGAACAAGTCTCTGGTTATTGGTGCAATACAGGGTTCTACATTGGGTCTGCTTTATTTAATCTGTTTGTTAAGAACTAAGTTATTGAAAACAAGGCATTTTTGTTTGATGAAGACATAAAATATTTGCATAACAACTGAAACCATCCAGGATGTGTTATCCCTGCAGGAGGATCTGGGCAGCAGATGAGATTCAGCATAATCATTGTAAGGTTATCAATTCAGGCAGGTTCGTAACAGCCTGTCATGGTTTGTTGGTGTTGTTTTAATTTCTAAATTACACTGTTTACATTACATATAATTCACTTTACCAAAATTGTATTCCTGAACCAACACATGTATCTTTTTTTAATTATAATATCGGTCTATAGGCAGCCATGTCAGGTAATTTTGCCTGGCCATGTGCTTCCAGAAATAGTCAGCACTTCACAACAGAACTGCTTCAGATAATCTATTGCTTCTCCTACTCAATGTAACTGGAAGAGTTGCAGAGGGACTTGCTATTGCAGTGGGAGTGCTATTCTCAAATCTACCAGGGTACTTTTATCTTGTGTCAGGTTGCTGTTATCTGGTTACCTTCCCATTGTTCTGCTGAAGGGCTGTTGGGAGAGGCGGTGGGGAGGGGATAATATCACTCCAACTTGCAACACAGCAATAAAGAGTTCACAAGTCACATTTCTGAGGGAAACTGGGAAACTGACAACATGTCTAGCCCCATGTCAGATTTCAAAACTGAATAAAAAAAAAACGTGTTTGCTCTTTTGAAAAACTGATTTCAATGCAGAATTCTGTTGCAGAAGTACTATTAACTGGTGCATTTTGAAAAAAAAAACATGTTTTCCTGTGAAACTCTTTAATTTTGGCCAATAAAAGAAATTAGGCTCTGTGCAAATTGCCAAAGACATGTAGCTTCCCCCATGAATACAGCACTGACTGCATTAATCAAGGCTGTACTGGTGATGGATGGGCGGGTGGAGGCATTTAGGTATCCCACCTAGTGATGGGCAAATTTTCCTTCGGAATTCGCAAAACAGCGATAAATTCGCAAAACGGCGCCGGCGTCACATTTTTTTTGACCCCGCGGCTGTTTTGCGAATTTATTTGCTTCCGGCGAATCGCACAAATTCGCTGCAAATTCGTGCCTGGCGAATAAATTCGCCCATCACTAATCCCAGGAAAACCCAAGGGTTTCCTTATTTTAAAATCTAGGTACAAAAGATATAACTAGATTGATGAGTCTTATTTTTTCAGCTACTGCATATGGGCAGAAAATAAAGAAATGCATATTGATGGATCAGGTTAACAAGTTCAAGGCAGGCATGGTGGGAATTAAGAGGAGGCTGTTAAATAGAATAAAAAGAGAAATCTATTCACTGATACCTGTGTGGTGGCATCTCTCAGAACCAGGTTCTTGATAGAGGACTTTATAGTAATGTTTGCTCTGACAGCCACTTCCAAGGAGCTAACAGATGGATATTCCTGGAGAAGAAAACATGACAACAAGGGCACAAGGTTAAAAAGCAAAAATGTTTCATATTTATATCTGCAGAAGTGGGCTTGCCTATATTAGTATCATTCTCCTGGGTTGGAAATATTAGATGTTGAGAAATGTAAATAAGAAAACAGTCACCACAGTGGTGTAACTTGGGGGCCCAGGCTTTCTCTGTAGTATTAAAATCCCCCTCATGTGACCAGGGGGCGTTACCAGCAAAGTGGGAGAGGTCATGTGCACTGGGTTCCTCCAGATTTTTTTCGGCAAGAGGTTCTGGCGTGGTCTTGTTTTGCAGCTGGGCCACCACATCATCATGCCTTTAGCTCATCAAAACTATAGAAACAAACCTCTTATCACATCCGGGAAATGATGGAATTAGGGTTGCCACCTGTCCGGTTTTCAACTGGCAGCCTGGTTTTCGGAAGTTAGGAAATCCGGACAGGACATTGACATTAATGGCAAGGTGATCAGCCAAGCTCTGATCAACATGACATTGCCATCATAACCCCACCCCCTGATGCAATAGACCTGCTTTGAATGATCATACACCTCTCCCCCAATGTCATCCATCCTGCCTCCTGCCCAGAGTTCTCCACCAGAAAATGTGACAACTATAGATGTAATTAATAATAGAATTTTAAGAAAGGCATCTGCATCCCCTCATAACTTTGTAAATAAAAAAACGTTTTTACATGCACATACATACATACATACACATGCACTTGCATATATACTGAATTACTTATGAGACAGGGGACCAGGGAATGTGCACTGATTAATTGGCCAAATCAGTAGCACTTCCATTGTACTTAAATATATTTTAACCTTTAAAGCCTTTTGAGTGCTCCCACAACCCCCACCCCCTTTTTCAGCATCCCCTTTTTTGGCTTCAAGAGACCAGTCAAAACCTACTATATATGATCTACTATATATGATTTTATTTATGTTGTAGCAGGTCTTAAGTCTCAAAAGCCTCTCACTGTGGAACTCATTTACGGGGGCAATCCTGGCCCCTGGGTGCTCACCTTTTTATGCCGGAGGGGGTCGAGGGTCCATGATGTTGGCAAAGGGGTCCAGGGGGTACAGGATGCTACTGCAGAGAGCACAAATGCGCAACGGCTCTTAAAGTTCCCAGGAGCAGTATATTTCATGCCCCGGGTAACCAGTGGTGTTCGGCCGCCAGAGGCGAGTTTCTCAACTCTCCTAATTGGCATTTATGAATACTGTAGAAGTTTTACTAAAGTATAACAATCAATCTGTAAATTACATTATTAGACTTCAGATTAATATCATATTTGAGTCTGGTGTTAAGGGCATGTCACAAATCACAACAGTAAATCCTGAGAGTTCAACTTAAATGTCCTATGCTGATAATCTAAGGTTTCTCACCCTTGCAAGGTACATATAATGGGCTAGATTTAATTTTATGAGAATTCCATAATACCCAATAGTGCAATAGTTGCAATAGTAACCTAACCTCCTTCTACCAGTCTTTTCAGTTCTTATTTGCTTTTCTACCCATTATTTTTTCACAACCCAGTTGTTCTTCTGTCTTCTAAAAATGAAGTCTATTCTCCTATTCTCTTCTTATTCTTTATATTACCTTGTCCAGTTGATCACCTGCCTTCCCTATTTCTCTGCCCACATCCCTTCTTTTGTTCTTATTTTATTTTGTTTCCCATTCTATATCCCCACTTCTCTTACTGTTCTCCCACCCCATAACCTTCTTGATTCCATTCTATAACATTCTTTATTCCCTTTCTTCCTTTATCTTGTTTATAACTTTTCTTTCGCTTTTTCTTTTTTTTCTTTTTGCCATATGCATCACACAGTAGCCTGAAGTTGTCTCTATGGGAAGCACATACCCATTAATGCCCATAGGAAGGGAACTTTGGACAAGATTCAACACAGGCAACAATATTCCCCGAGTGCCATTGCCCTTATATTCGCTGGCAGTCTGCAGATACTGCTTATTCTTTATATTATTTACATGAAGTGTAAGTGCACTAAGGCGTGCAAGAGTAAACTGAAGAAATCTAATTGCTGATAGGTTTTTACTGGTCACTGCATTAGGACAACTCTGCCACGTGTTAGTCAATAAGCCCCTGTAAGTTTTCCCATTGTTGTTTCCATTATATAAGAAGTTAGAAGTCACAATGAACAGACTGGTAATAAAAATTTGACAAGGGATCAATCTGAGAACTCGGTATGGCTGTACTAGAAACTGGCAGCCACCTACCCAGTAATCTCAATAACAGGCCATTTTAGAACTGAGGGGAATATTTATGAAGGATCAGAAAGGATTCTCTGAAGCACAGCCATTATGTTTTCCCACCAGTTCAGTGGTTCTTTGCATTCGACTAGTTAAAAGAAAACAATGTACAGTAGGTTATAAAAAATATATTGCATAAAACAGCTCATATGTAAAACGCTGCTTCATGTAAATAAACCGTTTTCATAATAATATACTTTTTAGTAGTATGTGCCATTGGGTAATCATAAATAGAAAATTGCGATTTTAAAAAATAAGGACCTCCCCCTGGGATCATACGATTCACGCTGCACACATACAAACCAAACAAACCATACATGTTAGGTCACATGAGCCAATTAACAGACAGTTCTGTCTTTCGAAGTTTTTCGACAAATTTGGCAATCCTGCGGTCGAATAAAAATCGTTCGAACGATTTTTAGCGATCGATCGAAGGATTTCTATTCGACCAAAAAAACTTAGAAAAGTGCTGTGGAAGTATTAATTTGGCAAAGTATGAAGTCTAAGTTTTTTTTTAAAGAGACAGTACTTAGATTATCGAATGATCGAATAGTCGAACGATTTTTACTTTGAATCGTTCGGATTGAAGTCGAATGGTTGAATATAGCCTATTCGATGGTCAAAGTACCCAAAAATGTACTTCGAAATTCGTACTTTATAACATTCGAACCATTCACTCGAGCTTAGTAAATCTGCCCCTTAGTGTAACCACCAAAGTGCCACAGAGAAATGCATAAAACAGGAAGAAAAAACAAGCCCTAGAGGGATTTTACCTCCAATAAACTGCTGTTCCAGAGCCGTCCATGAACTTTTAGCACCACCTGCTGGTCAAAGCTATACAATGGGCATTGGAAGACTACACATTGGGCAGTACCTCGAGAGCAATCCTGAACACAATGGAGAAACAGAGTTAAAGGCACAACTTATGCCCTGACACATTTTTCATAGACATCTATATTTCATTGTCACCTTATTTTGGCAAAGTTTCCCATTGTAAGTGAAACAATCCCCTAAATCCAATTCTTTAATAATTAAAAATTATTAATTTGAAGCACAGAGGTTGCAAGTGAATCTTTTCAACCTATTCTTTAGCAAATGAAGTTGCACTGTTTGTTGCACTGTACAGAAAGATGGGTTAGTGCAATTTAGCACCTGTGTACTTAGAAGTTATTTGGCAAGATATTTTATAAGCAAAGCCTTCTGATGATTTTACTTCTCATGTAGTAGAATATGTCAGTTTCTAAACACTGTGTAATGCATAAATAAATATATAACTCCATAGGATTTATATTTCATTTTCCTAAAAATACACTAGGTAACTACATACTGGCTGGTGTCTCTGGTTGGTAGTAACTGCTACTTGCCCAAGCACCACAAAATACATACAACAGTGAACTTGTGTAATCTGAAAATGTAATATAAAATATAAAATAATGTAATATAAAATCTAGCATTGACATAAACCAGTGTTGGCATATATGAGAAATACACAAA
The DNA here is from genome assembly GCA_038501925.1 of Xenopus petersii. Taxonomy (NCBI): domain Eukaryota; kingdom Metazoa; phylum Chordata; class Amphibia; order Anura; family Pipidae; genus Xenopus; species Xenopus petersii. Next base: position 50,326,400 of record CM076674.1, on the reverse strand, counting down.
AGCTATATTTGGGGTGGGAGATACAAACACCAGGGATCCTCTAGTCTAAATTGTCTCTTTTACCTCTCAAGATGCCAATCTTTTCTCCTGTTATCTGATAGTACACTGCCTTTACCAACACTGTGTAAAGAGTTGAGTGGTGTATCTTAAAACTGATTAGGATTAATCCAGCACAAAATCAGTGGGTCATTAGACATTCTCAGAGTCATTCTCTCAGAGCCTCAGGGCCTTCAAATGGTCCATTAAAACCCACCTTTTATTCAAGCATATAAGCTAAACCCTCAGCAACTCAACCACTGACCCAGCCCCCTACTCTCTGTTCAAACTCACACTAACTATTAGAGATATATCTCTCAATCTGCACTTATTATTACTATCCCAACCAATCACAATATTTACCCCCACCATTTGGGTCAGTTCCTCTCCCTTTTAGAATATAAGCTCTTGTGAGAAACTTACCCCCAATTGTCTTCTAACAATATCCAATTGTATCTGTAAGCAATTTTGGTGAAATTCTTTATCTTCATAAGGGATGCACCACTGCTTTGAGTTTGGCTGAATCCTGAATCCTATTATTCCTGGTCACACCAAGAGATTCAGTTCGACCAGGCTCTTGAAATTCGTCAATTCTGAATCCTGCTATCCCTTTTGCACGGCTACGAGATCTGCATCATCTCCCGCAGAACCAATGGCTGAACTATTTTAGACTTAGCCGTGGCCTTAAAGCAGCTCACAAACATAGTAACATTTCTCTCTCTACTCACCCATTCCTGGCTTATATTAACAGGGGACATACTAAAGGTCTAGTCACCATGCTGTATGCTAGGCTACAACAGGCTGCCCATGGTAATAATCTTCAGGGGCTTTGTCACAAGTGGGAGGCTGATGTGGGTGATATATCTGATGAGGAATGGCAGGAAGCGCAAGAATCTATCCTTTTGGTTTCCCCTAATTATAGACTTTGCACCATCCAATTGTATATCTTTCATAGAGCATATTATACTCCTGTCAGGTTACATCTTATTAATGCTGACACTCCTGATCTTTGTACCAGATGTGCCCTAGAAAAGGGGTCTCTTTTACATATGTTGTGGAGTTGTAATAAGATTGTGTCATACTGGGGATCTATCTTAGACACTTTGGATATGGTTCTGCACATAAAGATAGATAGGTCACCAAAAGTGTGTATTTTGGCTATTTTACAGGATCTTAAACTTACTCAGCCCCAGCTGCTCTTCTTACAGGAGGCTTTATTATTGGCCAAGAGACTCATTACTCAGAATTGGAGAAACATCGCTCCCCCTACATTTGCCTGTTGGAAGCAAACCATGATGGATATTTCCAACATTGAACAACTGGTCTATATTAAAAGGGGGGTCCCTACTAAATTTAGTAAAATTTGGGGTCCTTGGTTGGATGTATTCCCTCTCCCACATAATCGCTTGCTTGTTGGGTAAATAACTGTTTCAGAGATATGTTGCTAATATGACTGTGCTGCTTTTCGCTACATGTTCCCTGATATTCATGTATCATTGTGCTTCATGTTGCTCTCCTATGTGGTGCTTAGCAGAGATGTTGATGTATAGTGCATTATCCTTATACTACATGTATGTATTCTATACTTGACTTGATGAACAGCGATATGTTTTCTCTGTGCTTTTGATGTAAGAACTTCTATGATTTTTTTTTTGTCTCTTTATGATTTCAATAAACTACCTGAGTTTAAAAAAAAAATCTGAATCCTGCTGAAAAAGGTTCAGATTTGGCCAAATCCCAAACAAATCATATATTCGGTGTATCCCTAGTCTGTATATTTAAACTGTTTAATTTCATACTTGTCTCTTTACCATGTAAAATGCTACAGGGCATGATGGCCCTATTTAAATAATAATAATAATTAGGCATCAAAGAAAAACAACACAGAAGGTATTTTCTCTGCTCAGCAAACTAATATATATATATATATAGGCCATGATGCTCATGTTGTTTCTATTACATCTCACACATACAAAGCCACAAAGAGCAATTACCAGAATGATGTCCTTTTTCTTTTCTGGGTACGTTAGAGACCACCGACTAGCAGAACTTGGTGTTTGATCCCTCTGCACTGTACTTGCAGCTCCCGTGACTGTGTTCTGAGTATGAGAGAATCAGGTGGTTTGGACATAAGAGATCAGTTAGGTGTCATTTACTCTATACTATAAAATCTAAAGGCCATAAAGGGCTTGTCTCGCCTACCAGTTTTAGGGGATTGATGGCTTTGAGTTGGGTGCAGTCCATGCTGCGATTAGAGTGCTCCTTTTCCTTAAGCTGGATTGCCATTGGGTACAGAAGCCACTTCCCATTCATCATTTCATGTGGCCACATGAGGTTCAGAAAGGCAGAACCAAGTGTTCGTAAAGATTTCCCTCTGTTAGAGACCTGTGGAACGAATACATACAAAACACAGGAAAAGTTGAATGCAGGGCTTCCAAGGTAGGGACTGTAGAGCACACATCAGTAAATCAGTTCAGTATAAAAAGAAATGAAGACATTGGAATACTGCAAGTCACAAGGTTGAACCTACAGGTACAGTACTTAGATTTGTTTTAAGAGGAAGGGGGGGGATAGCTTCCTTAAAAAATAAAATTAAAATACGTTTTTGCTGTCTACAATGGAAATGTAGTGGTACATATACAGTATTAGAGTGGATAGTATATGTATATTAGAGTGGATAGCATATACATGGTTTTGTGTTCTGTTTCTGCCTGTATGGCTATAAGCAAATAACTTTAAGAGAAGTAATGACCCCTAATTGAACAAGAGACCACACCTGCAATGTCTATTATTGTAGGAACCAATAGAACTAATAGTCCCATCTGGGTAAGACAGTCCGGTGTGACCCATGTTCTAACATCACTCGCTGCAAAGGGCTTTTTAGGCCAAGGTGGTAGTTAGATTTTTCATTAATTATCATTTATTTTTCATTTATTATTTCCATCAGAGACTTCCTCAGTCAAGGCATGCAATATAGCAGTTGCCATTTATGTGTATAACTGTTAGTATGTACAGTAAATAAGAAATATTCTATGTCTATGTCAGACATGTATTTTATAGCTTCTAGTTTATTATAAATAACAGGAACACAAAAAGCCAGTATTAATGGGTAACTTCCCTAAACTATGTTTACAATATCTGGGCTTAGCTTATTAAAATGTAAAGTTAGTGGATAAGATGCACAGAAAAACCATATACAGTGAAACCTCAATTTTATACCATTTTCTGTGGTCCTACCAACATATAATGCATAAAGCATTTCCCTGATTTTACATTTTCCTAGATTTTTACACATTTTTTTCTGACCCCCTGACAAACTTAAAATGGGGGTTCTGCAGTATATAAAATAATGTATAAACCTACCGTCACTTCAATATCTATTGGGCTGCCCACATCTTCCTCTGTGCGCATGGCGGATTCACCTCTCACCTCCCCACTGTAAAACAATCTGTTTGGAGTTGCCACCCTGCAACAAAAAGAGCAAATACTGTATTAGACCTTAGCAAATAGCATAGAAATAATTTAATGTTCTACCTACAAGGAGCTTATAAGAGAGGCCATAATATGACATCCTTGCTGTTGCCCATCTATAACTTAATATTCATACCTAATGTCACGTTTCATACACTATATATATATATATATATATATATATATATATATATATATAATCTGTCGGTTCAGTGAACGCACTCCTTCCGGATTAGTTACAATCGATGGTGGTGCGTTGGTCAAAGTGTAATACAATTCAGTAAGCAGGACCCGCACTCGTTCATATTCAGTGAAATAAAAGTGTCTTTATTCACAGGTTCATTTTCCTGTGAATAAAGACACTTTTATTTCACTGAATATGAACGAGTGCGGGTCCTGCTTACTGAATTATATATATATATATATATATATAGTGCACTGTGTCACAGAACATTTTCAGGGCCGGATTTACATAGGGGGTGCCCCTAGGCCTGCTGTCATTCGTCACCCTCGTCCCCTCCCCTTTATTCGCACAAATTTTTAAAAATTATTGTATCTCTTGGTGGCCTTTCTACAAATCCGGGCCTGAACATTTTGCAACTTAACGGATGATGTTCCAGGTTTTAACAGAAACATTCCACTGCACCCGAACCCAACCTGAGCCTGCGTCCACCCACACCCAGCTTCCCCCTCCATTTATAGACCTGCGTTGACTCGCCCCACCAATGACATCACAAAAGGGGTGGGGCAGGCGTGCCCCTATAAAACCAGATGCTGTCCGTCTAAGGTTGGTGGCGCGGAGAGCAGACAGAAGAGCTTAATCCAAATCCACCCACGACCCTCAAAAGGTGCAGAAAAGTCGGCCCAAACCCATGGGTCTCGCACATCACTACATATACCTATAGCGCTGCTATTCTTTTCTACTGAAAATGCCGTCTGCCTCCCCCGACTCACCCATTATTATTAGGGTCTGTTAATGCTTGAAGTTGAACAAATTTGTGAGTGAGGGCACCCCCTTGGGGGCAGGACAAGGTTAACGTAAACCAAGAGGGCTGCTCAATTCCAAGCTATGCCAGAGACCAACACAGGTTAGTTACTAGAAACAGATATACTATTTCTGACATGAACGAGGACTTACCCAGACACAGACAATGGAAGTTCAATGATCACCATGGCTCTGGCCTGTACTGCTGGCAAGTTGGTCTGCTCACTTATCCTACAGTAACAAAGGCACATTTACATTTATGACTTGCTGGATTTTCTCCATAGTATTATTACATAGTCATATAATGGTCGGATAAATGATGAAAACAATATAGAGCTAAACTAATTCAAAAACACTGGGGCATCTCTAACAGCGATTCTCAGCCTTGTTTGCATATGAGTTACTTGCTGTATTATAACTTTGCGCCTTTGCATTTCATGTAGTTAAAATATAACCTAATTATTTTTATCTGTAATTTGTCTAATTCACTTTGAGGGTAGACTATCATTTTGGATAGTTAAGTCTAATAATAATATATAATCGTATGACAGCTCTCTCCCATATCCACCCTATGGAGCTTGGAAATCCGGATGATGTTGTACTTCCATGGATCTCGTAGAAATAAAATTAGCAGAGGTTATCTGTACTGAGCCTTGTGTGCTTTGAATGAATGCAGAATTGTTAAATTTCAGGGCAAATGGTCTTCAGCAGGCCAGGGATTAGGATTACACTCAATTAAGAGAAAAGTGAGTCTGTGAAAATCAGTGAATCACTAATGAACTCACACACAGTAAGGCGGGGAAATATATTCAGATATAAATTCCCTATGGGCTGATCTGGACTGGACTGGATCTATATAGCAGCCTGGCAATCCATAGAAGTAAGTGGCAGTTTAATTAGAGCATGGGAGGGAGTTCAATTAGATTTGGAACTCAAAGGGGCATACTTTTAGCAATTATATATTTACAATCCATTTACTCTCACAGCTCTATTAGGCTAACCCATAATCAAATGAAATACAATATGCCATTTATACGAATATTATTTATTCTTTCTATTCATGGGACAAGGATTAAGGAGGAAGGCCTGTTATTATTATTTTTGAGGGTGAAATTTGCTTTCAGGAATATCGTCCTTGAACTGTATATAGAAGGAAATAGATCTACTCATCGATAAATCTTTAGTTCATTGTGCCCCTTAGTGATGTAGCACTTGTGGCCTGGCATTTATACAAAGGCTCCTAATTTTTTCATTCTTGATGCTCAATCCTGTTTAGCATTCAGTAGTAGGCACTGTGGAACTTTGACTGTCCATGCTATATTGTTTCCCATTGTCAACCCAAAACAAATTTTATTTACCGAATAAGAGAAAATATTTTAAGCAAGTTTGCAATATACTGTACATTCATTACACATTTTATCTGATTTTTAAGTTATTTGTATATGTATTGCCATTGAAAGCAGTGTTTGTCCCTTTCTATTCTTTATCCTGCTGGGTCAGACTATTGATGGGAGACAAGGCAAAAGACCTGTCTTTACTAGGGAACAAAGAGTTTTGCAACATTGTTTAAAAAGTAACAACTAGGAGTTAAGCAAATGCTGCTTCCATTAGCAATTGTTTTTACAAATAACTCTAAAGGCACTGAACATTTTTAATAAATGTACAGTATATTGGAAAGTTGCTTAGAATCACACTTTCTTTTATTAGCCAAATTTTTATTTCGGGGTTGACTTGCCCTTTAAGAATTCCAACTACTAAAACACCTACAGGATCTTTCTATAATTTGGATCTTCATACTTAAGTCTACTAGAATATCATGTAAACATTAAATAAACCCAATAGGCTGGTTTTGCTTCCAATACGGATTAATTATATCTTTGGATCAAGTACAAAGTTGTTACAGAGGAAAAGGACATCATTTAAAAAAAAATTGGATTAATTATGATGGTCTATTGGAGGCAGCGTTTCCGTTATTTGAAGCTTTCTTGATAACAGGTTTCCAGATAAAGGATCTCATATCTATATATTCAAACGTCATTATAAATTTAGTACAAGGGTAAGGTCACACTGAGCATTTTGGGGAGATTTAGTCGCCTGGCGTTTAATCGCCTCGTCTTTGCGGTGACCAATATCCCTGAACGCCTTCCCTCACTCTGCGCTGGCTAAAATGAAAAATCGTCGGCACTAATCACACATGGTGATTCGTTTTCCAAAGTCGCGTTCCCTCATGAGGCAACTTCGGACAACTTCGGAAAACGAATTGCCGTGTGTGATTAGCGCTGGCGATTTTTCATTTTAGCCAGCGCAGAGTGAGGGAAGGCGTTCAGGGAGATTGGTCGCCAAAACGCTCAGTGTGACCTTACCCTAAAGAATGACTCTGTAAATGCAAACATGTTCAAAGGTTTATAATTACACATATCATAAGATAACTTGAATTAGTAAAACCTTACGTGGCCAGTTCAAGTTTCACCTCCAGATCTGTAGTCTCTATAGTAATTCTCGGGGCGCTGACAATCAGGTAAAAAGTGATCTGTAGAATAGAAACCAGCTATTGAATTTGGCCAAACAAAGCAACAAGAGACAGTTAAAAGAAAGAGAGCTAAAGACAAAGCTAGAATTAATGTCACACCCAGAGTGAACCTGATACTTATGTTGCAGATTCTGGGTAAACAGTTTGCTCTCTGATTCTAGCTTTAAGGAACCTCTGTACAATACAAGCTGCCGGGCATGAAATGGTCCCTTAGGAACACTTTAGCCTTTCCCAGAACTATGCTGATAATTGTGGTGCCCATTGAGTTAATTAACAATAAGGGTCATAATGAACACAGCCACACATGCCGTCTTTCTAAAATTGAAGCTTATGATGCTTTTGTTGCAGTCATTCATTATGCACTTCCATACTGTTAAGAGGCATTGCGTCCATCCTGCCTCTGCTGCTGAAAACAAGTATGGAACCTGTTATCTAGAATGCTCAGGACCTGAGATTTTCCGGATAACAGATCTTTCCATAATTTGAATCTTCATCCTTCATCATGTAAACTTTAAATAAACCCAATAGGCTGGTTTTGCTTCCTGTAAGGATTAATTATAGCTTAGTTTTCAAGTACAAGGTACTGTTTTGTTATAGAGAAAAAGGAAATTTTTTAAAATTTTGATTATTTTGATAAAATAGAGTCTATGGGAGACGGCCTATCCGTATTTCAGAGCTTTCTGGATAACAGGTTTCCAGATAATGGATCTTGTACCTGTAATGTATAAGTGTACCTATTGATGCTGGGGAACCACGTTTTCATTGCTCAGAGTTTATTGGTTGTCAAGAGTTTAATATAATCCAACAAATCCAGCCATTGTAAACAAAGCAGGTCATAGCACCACTGTGATAAATGCAATACAACATTGGTATTAGTATGTAGTTGGTGGAGGTCTCTTTGTGAGTTGATAAGTAGCATCCCATTCAGGGCAGCAATATACTGTAAATGTAAATGCTAGCCCAACTTGATCAGACAACAATGGAGACATTATTTAGATTGAAAATAAACAGGCTACATACAGGTTACATTAATATTTGTGTTGGGTTGTTACTACAAATTGCCCATTGATATTATCACTTGTGCAAACAGCCTACCAAAGCTTTTACTGCACAATTAAATAGAAAAATGGACAGAATGTAATCAATGTAAACTGGGCTTGTTACATATAATCTGATATTACTCTGATCAGGCAAAACCCTTGTGTATATGAGACTGTACTCAATAAACATCCCAGTAACTTGAACAGACAGTTTACTGCTCATAATGAACCAGGGGAATTGAAACACAGTTTTAATCGTAAATGAAAACCCAATACATTTGTAATAGATTAGTGCTTGATGAACAAATAGAAGGTACAGGTATGGGACCTGTTATCCAGAATGCTTGGAACCTAGGGCTTTGTGTAATTTGGATCTCTATACATTGTCTGCTTAAAAATCATGTAAACATTAAACCCAATTGGGTGGTTTTGCCTCAAATAAGGATTAAATTATATCTTAGCTTGGATCAAATACAAGGTAATGTTTTATTATTATTATTATTATTATTATTATAGAGAAAAGGGAAATTATTTTTAAACAATTTGGATTATTTGGATAAAATGAATTCTATGGAAGATGGCCTTCCTGTAATTTGGAGCTTTCCAGATAATGAATCCCATGCCTGTATGTATGTGTTTGTGTACGCACATGGACTATTTAAAGGTATACTGTCATGGGAAAAAAAATTTTTTTCAAAATGAATCAGTTAATAGTGCTGCTCCAGCAGAATTCTGCACTGAAATCCATTTCTCAAAAGAGCAAAAAGATTTTTTTATATTCAATTTTGAAATCTGACATGGGGCTAGACATATTGTCAATTTCCCAGCTGTCCCTGGTCATGTGACTTGTGCTCTGATAAACTTCAATCATTCTTTACTGCTGTACTGCAAGTTGGAGTGATATCACCCCCTCCCTTTTCTCCCCAGCAGCCAAAAGAACAATGGGAAGGTAACCAGATAACAGCTCCCTAACACAAGATAACAGCTGCCTGGTAGATCTAAGAACAACACTCAATAGTAAAAATCCATGTCCCACTGAGACACATTCAGTTACATTGAGAAGGAAAAACAGCAGCCTGCCAGAAAGCATTTCTCTCCTAAAGTGCAGGCACAAGTCACATGACCAGGGGCAGCTGGGAAATTGACAAAATGTCTAGCCCCATGTCAGATTTCAAAATTGAATATAAAAAAATCTGTTTGCTCTTTTGAGAAATGGATTTCAGTGCAGAATTCTGCTGGAGTAGCACTATTAACTGATGTGTTTTGAAAAAAAACATGTTTTCTGATGACAGTATCCCTTTAAGTTAGTTTTTATGCTACACCATTCAGCAACCCACAATAAGAATGTTAAGAAGTTGTTGCTGTAAACTAACATAACAATAGGCACTTATATCAAGAAAAGCCAACAATAATACTGAACGGGAGAAGATAAACTGCTAAAGAGAAGAAATAGTAGACTCATAGGCTGCAAATACCTCAGCATCACGCTTCATGGGATTTCCAAGTTCACATGTCGCCTCAGAAGCATTAACATTGGAAATGCAGACTATTTCCTTGTCCTGAGTGGAAAGAAACACAGGAAGGTGAGTAACCCTGAAGCCTCATTGGCACTGCAGGCTCTCATACAACATTTGGGATTTTTGTGAGATTTCCTTTAATGCCAATGGGACTGTTGCTCCAACTTTTTTGGTCTCAGAAATGTTTCCATACTGGCAGATTTGCACTTTTTAATAGAAGCTACACATGGGAGAATGTAATAAAAGTCCCAAAGAGAAAAACAATTCACATCAATAAGAATAAAAATTTGCATTTCGCAATGTAATACTCTTCCTTAAGGGTAAAGACACACGCTCAGATTGGGAGATTAGTCGCCCGACAAAAAATCTCCTCTTCTTCGTGGCGACTAATCTCCCCGAACTGACTTCCGCCGTCTAGAATGTAAATCACCGACGGGATGGCACTCGGAGCACTTCGTTTTCCAAAGTTGCCTCACGAGGACACTTCTGGAGACTTCGGAAAACGAAGTGCTTGAAGATGGCGTAATCTTTTGGAGCAAACATAACAACTGTTTCAGTAAGACTTTTTATTACATTCACTGTGCATTGGTGCAAACTATAAAACCTGCAAACTTTCTTCCACTGTCGGAAGTGGTCGCTTAACAGTTTCCAGGTTCGCGAAAACGATATTAAATTCACACAAATGAAAATTTGTTCGCACAAAGGCACAACGTTTTGCATTGCCAATAGTTTTTCTGTTATCGACTTTATTTAATATTCCCCCATTAATGCCTTACATAGGACTGGGATTTGTTGCACCAGATCCATCAGATCCATCATCTGTTCCAAATTATAAGAAAATCTGAGACCTAAAAATGCTGCCCCCTGGATGTTTCTATGTACATCAGAAAATATAACAGAAACCCTGTTTTTATTTCACTAAATCTTTTTTGGAAAGTTTTTATTTTATTTGCACAGTGCAGACTGATTTCTGGTGTGAACTTATGTGCATTAGCCATGAATTTGCTTGAAACCATTGCTGACCAATGCATGCTTCATAAATAATTTAAGTATCCCTTTAATGTGCTATAGAGAAATCATTATAGCTTAATGCATTGTGGGAAAGCTTGCGAGCAAGAAGTCAAAATACCAGAGATGTGCCTGGGCTGTCAGTGGCTTGGCGCACACCAGAGTAGGACAGAGTATCTGGAAAGACTGCAGTCAGCAGAGCTTCATGAGCGTCATCTCCATCAGCCATTGGATTCCTGGGGTCTGATGGAAAGTTAGTGACAGTAATCTTAAGGGCAAAGTCATTCTGGTCCGTCAGCGAAAACACCGGAACCTCGTTTTCCCTGAAATGTGGGAAGAGAAGATGTAAAAAACCTGATTATTAAACATGCATTGTACAACATGTTCTTGTACTATAGGAGGGCATACTTCTCCCACAGTTGTGATGAGGCTTCTCAGAGCATGCAGTCCCACTCACATACATAGGCACATACAAAATGTTCTCTCTGTGGAATACTCAACTCCAATATGTTTAACTGACAGGTACAATTCACCCTTATTCCTTATTTCAAAATATAAATTACAAAAGGGTTAGCATTCTGTTAAAGATGAACTCCTTTATAAAGCATTCTGCACTGGAAACAGATAATTCCAGAACCAATGGTATTTAGTAGTTAAGGTGGCCATAAGGTAGTGAGGTCACCAAACGAGCAGATCTTAACCCGATATGCCCACTTACTTCAGGACGATATCGGGTGAATCTGAACGTTTGGCCCTGGGGCTGAACAATCGGATTACAATGCTGCGAATGGACACCGACGGGTCACAGGACTGCATCTACTAGCCAATGCGGTGCTGGATCGCAGAAAAAATTCAAACTTGCCCGATCGTTTGGGCTGATATCGATTGGGAGGTCCTGACGGGAGCCCCCACACATTGGCAGATAAGCTGCAGAATCAGTCTAATGGACCAATATCGGCAGCTTTGATCTACCGTGTATGGCCACCTTTAGTGCTTAAGTTATATGCAGAATCAGGCTTCCTTATGTGATTTATGATAATATACATTAGTCAGATCCTATACGTACACTGGCAGTGGCACAAACTGGTTGGTGTTTCCTACACGGGAACAGAAGGTGTAGCTGAGTTGCAGGTTACTTTGGCAGATCTTGTCTTCTCCACAGCCTTCTTTGAGGAAATTCACCTGAAATTAATTTTATAAAGATCATTTCATAGTGCCGTTTACTGTGGTAGCCCCACTTACTCTATGGTAGCAAAGGAGATATACTCTAGCGGTACTTCACTCCCTAACGCCTGACGAATTCACTTCAGTTGGCACAGTAACGCTAGCGCAATTTCGCCAGCATTTGGCACCCTGGAAGCAATTTCGAATTTTAGTGAATTAGCGTTGTCCTGACAAATCTACACCCGCCAAAGTGTTGTGCTGTGAGCAACGCCGTCGCTGTCGAATTTTCGGAGGTTAGTGAATTTGCCCCTTGTTTTTTTGTTACATACTGGAGTATAAGAAGGCTGCAATTGTTTAGATGGAGGCACATAAAACCTATTGTTCTTGGAACTAGACGTTACAGAGGACATGGGGGGTAGGTGACTTTCCAGTAGGCAGGGCCCCCTGGCAGGTGTGAAAAGTTAGAGCTTTCATGGACTTAAAGATGAGGACTGGAGGGAAAGGGGTCAGATAACCTTTTGAAAAATTTTAACCTTTTGAAAAATAATTACATGTGATGTGAATTGGGACGGATTTGGTGACGACGGGGACTTCTAAATGTTAATAAAATTGTGACCTCTGGCCCCTATTAATTGTTCCAAAACATTTGGTGAATTAGAAACATTTTTTGTGTATTAGGTTTTGTTGGTGAGGTTATGCAAGGAGTAACAGATAAGGAACATTTCCTCTTACCTCTGTGGTATAGACATTTCTTTCCACGTCACTCAGAACAGGCATGAGTGGGGGTAACAGGTCTGCAGATGGCTGGCCCCTGAGATGTGCATTGTGTATGTTGTACGTCAGGGTCACTGGAATGGACCGAAGCTTGTCTTTGATACCTTCCTAAAATGGACAAGTAAAGATTAGTCTACAGCTGTCCAGGTATACTCTATGCAAAGGTGGAACTGTATTTGTCCAGATCTTTAAGTCTGAAAACTTTATGGGTTTGGCAAAACAGAAAGGATTTGGCTCCCCACTGAGATCCAACTGTATCCCAAGTGCATGCATTTAGTCTAGTCCTGGCAATGGAGTCCCAGTGGAGTCCCAGTTACTGGCTTGGTTAGTGTTGCAAATAGATACAATGTCCTGCCCAAAAAGTTGGAAAGTTGCCTCATGTGGCATTTACTGTTAAGCATGAGTAAGCCATCGCTGCTACTACAATTGTTTAAGTGCTCCCAGGAAAGGAAGACGGCATGATTCCAGGGGGACACTCACTAGAGTGTTTTCAGGCTAATAAAGTGTCACTGCTGATGTTTTCAGGCATTTCACATTTATCTCATTGGCAGAGGTGAACATTTGGGTGCCACTTGCTTCTAGATAAGCAACAATACCATGTAGCAGAGTGCCTCTACAGACTTCTCAGGTTTATCACGGACAGTGTAGAATTGTTGGGTGCAAGGGAGCCCTGTATTGTCTGCCATATGGAAAATGTACAGGGCTTCCTAATACCTTGAGTCAGCATTCCTCATATCTTCTTAAAGACACTCAAGCAAGGAGCATGCAATGGAATGGCCAATATAACATGCACCAATGCAATCAACCCGAGTACAGAATATCCCCACGTCCTTTGAGTTGAGCAGATCACTGTTTCCTCTATTGCAATAGTATGGTCTCCTTTGCTTGGGTCTGTCTGTCCTCCAGGATTACTTGAACTAGGGAACTATACTGTACGGACCAAAAAAACAATGTGCAGGTCACCTGTAGCTGGAATGTGGCAGTAGTACAGTGGCGAGCAGATTGCTTGTGCAACTCAACGGTGCTTGTATGTTGGTATTCTAAGTCACTGGAATGGCGCTTTAGGAAAATCACTCGGCTTGACTTTCCTTGAAGTCTTCTGTCTGCTTCAGCCTCAAGGACACATTTAAGAGCTGCAAAGACAAAATATATTTGGATAGTAAATGGTATGTAAAGAAATGGCAACAAGATTGAACACTTATATTATAGTATAGCTAAAAATGCATAGCAACTTCTTTTTCAATTAAGTTTTCTAGAAAGTGTTTATTTCACTATTGGTTTGGCAAATCCCTTAATCTTAAATTTATATCCCATTTGTGCATTTGTTTCTTTTACAGTTACTTGGTTTCATAATCTTGGTTGACTTTTAGCTCGAGACAATCCTTTTTTAAAGTGGATGTGAATTTTAAAAGCCAAATTCTGTCCTATTACATAAGATCTGCAGTAATAGAAATAACTGTACTTACTGATTCGAGGATTGTAATTTGCAGGGACAGCAATGTAACTGAAACATGCTCTTAGTTCCACGCTGCAGAAAAACAAAACAAAGATAACAGTGAATTTATCAAATGTGAAATAAAGGCAATGGAAGTAGACATGGTTAACCCAAGACTTCTTTATGGGAACCTCAAAACTCAAAAATGGACTAATATCTCGCCATAAAACAGATACAGCTATGTGACTGTTGTGCACTCTGCAATAGTTTAAAGGCAACAGTTATTGCTAAAGATTGGCACACCAAGTAATCACCAATAAAGCTGGCCATAGACGGAAATATATAATCATACATAATGAAGGCTTATACGATTTTCAGACCATGTGAAGTCATGATAATCATCCTGAGATTTTTTGAACCATGGCGATCGGTTGTTTAGCTGATCGGACAGGTTAGAAGATTTCTGTTGGATAAATATCTTTGCATGTATTTTGCATCACTATGTAGTTTGTACGATTGCTGTCTGTCAATTAAAGGGCATGTAAAGGCAAAAAAATAAAATCCTATTTTTACTTTCTTTAATGAAAAAGAAACATATCTCCAATATACTTTAGTGTGTACCGTTTTTTATAATAAACCTGACTGTATGTAGTGAAATTCTCCCTTCATTTACTGCTGTGAACGGAAACAATCATACTTATGAACAGCAGGGGGAACCCTCGCCTTACTTCCCAGCCATGCAGAACTCAAGCAGCTTTGTTTGTTTCCCTGTAGAGCAGTCGTGACTGTGTGGAGTTTTGTATTGGATTTTATTTTTGCCTTTACATCCCCTTAACTGTTTCCAACTCCAGCTGCAGGGAAAAAGATCATGGAGCCAGATTTAAACAGATAAACTGGGATTCTATTTGGAGGATTATTTTGCTGCAGCCACTGGTTCCTCAGAGTTGGAGAAAGTTTGTATTTAACAATACAAACACTATAAAATTCACATCCGATTACATGACCACACAGGACCCAGTGCAGTCTGCCTATTCTGATTATTAATCAGTCTTGCTGTATCGCTTCCTGGCAGAAATTATTTTACTTGTGCTGTTTAAATAATTTATGACGATCCCTAAGCAGCCCAGACCACACTGAGCATGTGCACAGTCTTGGTCTTGCAAAGATGTTTAACAAAGTTACCCAAGATGGTGACCCCCTGTGGCCAACTTTGAAAGCATAAATTATTTGTTTGATTAGGCTTGTGGTGCAGTAAGTTCATGTTTATGTTTAGTATACAAAATACAACATTTCTAGCCTTTTTCTATTTTAGACTTCACTTACCCTTTAATGGCCAGAAGTTCGTCTGATTTGTTACTTTTCCTTTTTAATCTGAATGGTTAGTTCTAGATTGCTACACTGAAATGAACAATTTTTCATTGCACCTAGAATAACATCTGCACGTCTACGGCCATCTTAAAAGCTATAGAGTTGGTTTGACCAATCAGCTCTTTTCATTATAGAGCTTAGGGTTAATTCTACTTCTATAGCAACACATCTACAATTACGTATTCAGAATGATTATATTAAGATTCCCTTGGATGATAGAAAAATGAGGAAAGGAAAGGCTGAGATAAAAAGGAACAATAACATTAATCATGCTTTGTGGACTGTTAGCACTATATTCTAAGTTACCATGCAAGTTGTGGACCATACTGGAAGAGAATCATAAAATGTAGTTAAAAGATGTACAACCAGAAAAAACACAGTGGCCGCGGTAACATACACCAGTTCTCACCAGATTCCAGTGCCATGCTTGCAGTTTTCATTCTCTAAGTCAATATTTTGTGGAGTTATAATGACCTCCTTCAGGACATGAATGACATTGCGTGACCTGTGAATAATACGGATAAAACAAGGGATTACATAAAGCATAAACCAGACCAAAATATTACATTATATAATACAGACACCCAGCAGTCCCCTAGTCAATTTATTGTAGCTGCAATGTAAAATTATATACAGTAATTCCCTGTACTTAATATAAAGTAACTATTTCATTAATGTGCTCCACTGAAATGTATAAAAAAAATCTAAATAAATTATGCATTATTGTCCGCTCAATTTTTAAAAAATCTAAATAAAGTACTCACCTAAATAGCACTACTGTGTCAGAAAGAGAGCCCACCAACAGATCAGGATAGGAGTTTCCATCAACGTCTAACCCCCCAGACAGTGAGTATCCAAAAGTCTTTATTCCAACACTTATACCATCCAGAATCTTGAGGGGCATTAAGAACAACAAAGCAAGATAGAAAGAAAAAGAAAAAAGATAGAATAAAAAGAAAATGGTGAAGTATTACTAAAAAGAGAAATAAACAAATATTAATATATATATATGAGTAAAACAGTAAAAGAGATGCAACTTAAGTAGTGAGGAGCAAGTAATTTAAAGGGACAGTAACACCAAAAAAATTGTTGTAAAGGAAACACAATATAATGTATTTGTGCCCTGCACTGGTAAAACTGTGTGTTTGCTTTATAAAAACAAGTATAGTTTATATAAAAAAGCTGCTGTGTAGCCATTGGGGCAGCCATTTAGGCTAGGGGACACTGGGCGATTTGGGGAGATTTAGTCGCTTGGCGACTAATTGCCTCGTCTTTGCGGCGACTAATCTCCCCGAACGCCTTCCCTCTGTCTTGTGCTGGCTAAAATGAAAAATCGCCTGCGCTAAAGCACACACGATGCTTCGTTTTCCGAAGTCGCCGGAAGTTGTCTCAAGCACAGGATACATAGTAGATAAGATAAGTTATGAAGAATCCCATTGTATACTACAGAGCGTATCTGTTATCTGCTGTGTATCCTATGCCTTTTATCCCTTTTCATCTCTGAATGGCTGCCCCCATGGCTACACAGCAGCTTGTTTATATCAACTATAGTAGTGTTTCTGAAGCAAACACACCCGTTTTACCAGTGTAGCAAAACAGTACATTATATTTCCATGACTTTAGGACACTTTAATTTTTTTGGTATTACTGTTCCTTTAAGGACTAAACTAAATAGTCACTGAGAGGGGCAATAAAACTATGAGCATGGGGCAAACATTAGTGTTGGTTAGGGAACGTTAAGGTGTAATTTAAAAAACAACAAGGGTAAAGCACATGTGATCTACACCTGGCTGAACACTTTTCATGAGCTCTATTTAAAAGAGTTTAAAATCACACCCATGAATCTAGTATCTAAAACAAAAATCATCAAAGGCTGGTTCGCAGGAGTTGGATGCACTTCTGTTGACCTCCATGTTTATCTCTAATTTTTTTTTTGTCTTTGGCTAGTGCTAGGCCTCAAATTCTCCTCTTCACTCCTAACAGTTTTTGATGTGTCTGCACCCAGAGCCATTGCATTGGTCCAGGTTCAGGCATACGGAGTGGATTTTAGCACGGAAACACTGAAGTATGGATTTAGGCACTGAGAATCCACCACATGTGGTACTAGCCATTTGAGTCAATACCCTCCCTCCCGTACTCTCCCATATAGAAAATTATAGATAACATTTGAGACATTTAGTATTTAACATATAGTAACATTATAAAGGTGTTCAGAATCTAAATGGCACATCTCAAGCAACTAACCTGTGCTGGCTTGGTAACTAATCCTTTGGAACTGCCATGATAAATATAAACTTTACCATTTCCATCATATGGAGCTCCAATGGCAACATCTGTGAGAAACAGAATTCAGAATTCACTGAACTTTAATGGGCATGATATAAATCATTATCTACTGACATATCCGAACACTAGAAGCTTTTACATTCATGTGAAGGTTTTAAATGTGAATACAGACCTTTGAAACCATCCTGGTTAATGTCTCCCAAACTGCCGATTGCTATTCCGAACATAGATCCATCAGACCCATTGAGTCTGATTGGGGGTGTTTTATCCAGTTTTCCAGCCTGATTCATATACACGTAAACAGCACCACCAATCTCCTCTTTCCGTGAGAAAAAATTAGGGGCACCCACAAGTAAATCCATCCACCTAACGAATGCAAATAAAATAAATACATTTAGCATAAGACAAAGGGGTTATTAAAAAGGATGATGTCATGTTAAAGCTTTTTGCTGATAGGTCTAATTTTGTACATAAGTAATTGTTACTTGAAGGCAGCACAGTGAATGCAAATCTGAACCCTTGAATTTATGCGAATTGAAACCTCTTGACTGAACTGAAGGCGACATTTTTTTAAGATGATTTGTTTTGTACTTTGCTAAATATGTAGATTCAGTTTGGTATTCCTTTTTCATCCACGTCTAAAAATTATATATTTGGTGGATCCCTGATTCTTTTTCTATCACGTTTCCACCATAACACAAGCATCTACAACACTTACCCATCGTTGTTGAGATCCTCAATGGCAACAGAGTAGCCAAATGATGATGCCAATGTCTCTCCCCATAAAATCAATTCTGGGATGAGCTGGCTTCCATTGTCCCGCTGAAGAATAACCACAGCACCTGTATGATTTGCCCGAGGTGCCCCGCTTACAAAGCTCAGACTGTTCCGCCCTGTTACCCCCCACCCTGAGTCGACTGAGAAACCTAGAGAGTGCAGGGTATGAATCACAAGCGTTATTTCTATGGAGACTGGACTAAAATGACAGAAAGATAATAAGTACAAATGAGAAGTTAGCAAGAAGAGAAAGCAGAAGGGATAGCGAATAGCTTCTACAATAATGTCAGAGATAAACAGTGGACATTCCTTGAGCTAACAACAATATTGCTGCCTGCTTTAATAGATTAGTACTGGTTCTCTTCCACGTTTAGCCATACAAATTTATCTAGAAAGCATTAGTTTGTTTGGAGCTATTCGTAATCATTCTACCTTTTTTTCCATTTTCTTAATTTTTGAAAAAAAGAGTTTCCACCCAAGAGTTTTACCCATTTCCAGTGTTTCCCTAATTAACTGGAAAAACACCGGTCAGTCAGAGGTACAGATGTTCATTTAATTTACCTAAGGGTTCTCAGTGCCAGTAGACCATGCCTCAAGCGCACATTGTCTGCATATATTCACAGCACACTGTATACAGACAGCAGAATTGCCCATCCATACTGACCCACGTGGGCTGCTGTGGGAAATATTGCACCAATGGCCAAGGGATAAATTCTCTAACTAAAACCAAAACAAAAATCTAAGCATAGCAACGGCACATTGTTATCCTACAAGGTCATCCCATCATCCCTAATTATGCTGGACATGGATCAGCTCCCCCTCATTTCCTAGCCCCTTGTGTTTGAAGCAGGTGAAGCAGCAATCAGGCTCACTGGAGCAGCAACATGAAGAGGGTGGGTGAATGGTGAATGAAGGGTTAGAGGTGCCCAATCACATTCAAGCCTGTCAGCTCAAGACACCAGCAGACAAAGGATGTTGCCTACAGGGTTAAACATTAAATCAGTTTAGAACGTTTGCCATCAATGTGAAAGGAAAAATAGAATTTACTTATTTATGGATTCTGAACATATTTCCCAATATGAATCAAACCCACTGGTAATAAGACTAATGGGGAAAAGGGGCATAGAAATTTGATGGATTCAACATCCAAAAATCATTGTTCTATTGGCCAGTCTGGAGTAAAGAATCCTAAAGGCTTGGCCAATGTTTAACATTTATAATGAATGTTTTTTTTAAAACTTAAATAGCTATTCATTTCTAAAAATGAATGTCTTGAGTAATTACATACAGCAGAGTTGGAAACATGGGGCCATACCAGTAACTCCCAATATTCTACTTTCTTTCTTTATTTGCTTCTTTATGGTGTCACAATTAGTGATGGACGAATTTGGGGCATTTCGCTCCACCAAAAAGTTTGCGAATTTCCCACGAAAAAAATGGCGAAAAATTAGCGAAACTGGCTTTTTCAGACTTTTGAATTTGCTGGTGAAAATGCGCCAAGTGTCCAAAAAAACGGACGCTGGAGTCCTTTTTTTTTTTTTGACGGGAAATTCACAGCAAATTCGCGCCTGGGAAATAAATTCACCCATCACTAGTCACAATGATCTTTCCAACTTTCGCAGGTAACTCCTCACACTTAAATGGCCATTTCGTCTTTAACTGATGTTCTAATCAAATGTATTATACTTATATCACTTCTGATTCACACTATGTGATTTGGTGTATTTTCTCTTTAACCTGTGAATCTACTATAGGTCACGTGAGTAACCTGATCTTCTTCATTGAGTTTATTTAATGTTTAAATGTTTTTAGTAACATGTTGATCCAAATTATGAACAAAACCCTTATTCAGAAAACCCAAGTGTTCTGGATAATAGTTCCCATCTTCCTTGTATACCCTCATTAACAGTCAGTTAGCTGTTTGTGCATATAGCATTTGCTTTCCGTATGCTGCATTTAAGCATATTTGCTGAAGCTGCCACACTGTCTGCCGCAGACACTATAGCTACAGTTCACCTAATGCTTATTAATAGGTGAATCTGCAGAATTTACTATTTCTTTAAATTTATTTGCCAGTTTCCAATAAAGAAAATCTTAATGGAATTATACATGGAAAGTAGGTTTTGTTTGTATTCTCTAAATGGAAAGTGGAAAGAATTGCAAGTATCACCTAACTAAAATACCTAGCTAAAATAAATATGTCAAGATGGATGATTTTTAACATGGTTTTAGCAGAGCCATGAGTAGGCCAAAGAATATACTGCAGAGATACCATAGAAGCAAAGTGGTCAATGTAATCGGGAGAAGGGTAAGGGAATGGGATTAATCCAGTGAAAGAGCATATTGATAATCAGATCATGCATTTACATGCTTCCCAATAGAAGAGCAACTGGGTTGTAGAATACCCTATCTTAGAAGGCAATTACCCTTATTGTAGGAAATACATTTAATAATAGTGGGGAAGCAGAGCCAAATTAGCATAGGGACAGCATGGGTCAGTGGGCAAGCGAGCATTCCATTGCATGCCAAGAACTAAGCATATGTTGGTATTTGATTCTTAAATGAGATCTTGTGACCTTCAATGTATTTAGCAGAGATGTTGTGACCTAAGCTGAATAAGGAAAATCTGCGGCAGGATCTATGAACCAAGGTTAGATGATGCAAAGTGGGGTAGCAGATGAAAATCAGGAAAGACACTGATGTCATATGCAGTAAAAGCAAAAAGCATAAACAATAAGCCAATAATATAGTAAAGGTCAAACTGCACCTCTGAGGATTACAAAACATCTATAAGCAACAAGGCAAATGGTGAGTTGTTCATAATTGTCAATAATGGAAATTTGGAACTCGCAAAAATGTGTAATACACACACTTTAGTTTTAGGAGACTGTATTCATGGTTATATTTTTTCTCTACCTGGTCACAATTTGTCAAACAATTTACTTGATTTTATAATGGCCTTTAAACATATTGAGAATGTGCAGAAAGTGCTATAATGACTATTTATTAAGTAGAGTCTGACCTGCAGACAGATACTTTGTAAAATGGCTTCTTGGCAGTGGTGTTGCATGTGACATTTAATATAAAAGCATATGACATGAAGTCTACCATCAAGGGACAAAGACATAGCAGACGGATGAGGGTAGCACGCAGGAGGTGGGAGCTGAACCCGGCCCCCACACACATATGCAAGTTACAAACCTAAATAGCTATTGAGGGCTACGTCATGACCCAATCTGGCTCCCTTCTGTCTGGGCTCCAGCGTTTTATACACCAACTGATCCGGATCTGAACTATCAATGTTTGTGACAAACAAGAGTCCTGTGCCATGAATGTGAATGCCCCCCAAGGTGTGGAGGAAATGAGGAAGGGAAAAGAGAAAAGAAAAGAGACAGCAAGTTAAAAAGTACAGAGGATATTGTCACAGCGTTGGAAGCTGCAAGAGAGAGGAATAATGGGAGAGAAGGCTAGAATGGCATAGAAAGGGTTACCACTTGGCCAAATAATCCCAGCTTTTAATTGACATTTCAAATTGGTTCGCAGATAGTGCAAGGTCGATAATACTATTTAAAGCAGCCATACCCTAATCAAATATAATGTTTGCAAGACAACAAATGTCCCAAGTGCAGTATTTTGGGCATGACAAACCTATGAGATTGGACATAAGCAAATTCATTTGAGTCAGTCCAGTTGTCCATCTTTTTTAATCATGTTTGAAAATGTATTAAATCTGCAGAAAATTCAGGCAAGACTACACATTGATTTTTAAGTGGCAATCTGTAGCTGTGAATCAACTGACTATTGATTTCATAAAATGTTGCCAGGAAAGGGCTTACAATGCCGATTAACAATCATTTTGGGATCACGTGTCTCTTGTGCACTTTGCTCATTTGATTTCAGATTACAGATTTTTTAAGCAATTATTTTGCTCTGCAAAATTAATTTATCTCTACCTTTTCCTCCATGTCCTGGCTGAGCAGTAAAGCTCAAGAGACCAAAGATTATTGTGATTAAAACAATAGGAAAAAAGTATATTTGGCAAATGACGATTCACTGAACTCATGCTGAACAAGTGGGTATACTTGCTCTTTAAGGTCCAGAAATACTTGCATTAATTTATTGGAAATAAACACAAATTTAATAGGCAATAAAGCATTATTATGCAGATTAAGATAATATTCCTTTCTTGAATGCTGAAATGAATGTGGAATAGTATGACTATGCTGGGACATCTTCCACTGCCATCATGGGACACAGCATTGTCTATATATCTCCACTAGAGGTCTATGCTTCCCTACAAGGCTGGAAATATGTGTAAATGCAGAACTAATGTTGTAAACATGCTAATTCATCAACATTTACTGCCCAATAAAGGAAAATGTAAAGTTAAGAAGAAGCATTTTCTGTTCCAGAAAAAAGTATAAAAAATTCTTCTGTTTGCATGGTATGTTTTTTGTTAAATAAGATTTACTCCCCTAAGGCCTAATCCACTCTACTACCCTGTAAATGTCTTATAATGGCTAGTGCAGTTTCATAATACCTGCAGGATTTTGGGTCCCACTGTATAGTGGCTTGTCTAGAAACTAACGCACTGTATTATTCAGCAAATCTCAATAATAATAGTCATTTCCCTAATGCCTGTAGGATCATGGGTCCCACTGTAGAATTTGTAATACCCTATGAATTAAATAGTGAATAAAGAACCCCCTATTGTAAAATATAAGGATATTATAAGTTACAGAGGAGTTCCATGACCAAATAAAAGCACAAGGCTGAAGAGGGTATTATATAATACACAAGTTTCAGTGACTCATGTGACAGAAATCACTCAGCTCTGATTATAACCAATGACATCACTAAACACCATTTATAAGGATATCATTTACAGGGTATTCATGGCTCTTGTGTATTATATGGAAATTATTTAAGTTTTATTGTTGTTTACATATGGTGGCGAACAGGAATTGCTGCTTTAAATGGCATTGGCAAACACCTTAAGTATAATCACGTGGAGCAAATTTGTGCCTTTATTTGCCTGACCCCACCCTGAATTTCTCTCCATTTTCCTCTCTCTCTGCAACATCCGGCCATGACCTCATACCAAAATAACTGTGGTGTGGCACTGGTATCATTTCTGGTTTCTGGCTTTTCTCTCCAGCAACTTCATATGGGCCGTCATCATAAGTACCCAGGGCCAGGGCACTCTGATTAAATAGCTCCACCCGGAGCTCCCCTGGCAACCACAGCGAGGTGGAGATCAGAGAAAAAACAGTCACATATACAAGTTAAAAGACATATTATTTATTTGCAGAAACACAGCGCCAAGCACAGACCATATAAACATTTGATCGGTCACAACACAAATGAAAATAAGCCTGAATTATTTATGTAATGGGGATTTGACCAGAACCACAAAAAATATTACTATGCCTATTAGGATTTGGCTAATCCTCAGATTCTGGTCTTAATATGTATCCATGCAAACTACTTGTCACATATGGTAGAAAAACATGGTTTCATGGACTTACGTTGCAGAATGGAATGTACTTGGCCAGTTCTCGATTGAAGTTTAAACATGTCAGATATCACATGGTGCACCAGCAACACTTAACTTATTCAAGTTATATGTAAAACATGAACAGCCCTGAATGATATCTACATAATGTTGCAGTTGTAAATACCATATAAAAACAGTTGTAGTAAGGGAGGGTTGGGCAAGAAAAGTAGTCCATTTGGGCTCTAAGAAAAATATATTCCATCAATACGACAGTAGTGGATTTAGAACATGTCATGGACATTTCACTAACAATCTGAGACTGGGGGCTGAGCTGTCAAAATCAGGACTGTCCTGCAAAAAACAGAAAAGTTGGGAGGTATGACACTGAGAAAAATTCCCAGAGATCCTTCTATCACACTTACCTTTGTCTTCATACAAGTAACTCATGTTTATCATTTGTAACATTATAAACAGCCTAGATCTCCTGCCACAGCGCTTACCTTTCCAGTTGTATGTTCCTGGGGCCCCAAACATGATATAATGATTGTCAGTGGTGAATCCAGCAGATATTCCTTGCTGGCAGAATCCAAACATCTCGTGTCCCAATGCTCTACCCTCACAGAACTTCCATTCCCCTCCATCTAGGTCTTCACTTATGGTTAAACCTTCACTCAGAACAAAGCATCGGCCAATCACATCCCGAGTCTCAGAAAGCTGGTTTACTCTCTGGCGAGTTTCATACAAGTGTGCACATGTCTGTAATGGTGACGCAAGAAGATGACATTAAATGGTAGTAATTTGTGGCATAGGCTAGGGCTACTTCACATTTATGTAGAGGCTGATTTACCAAAACCATTGCTACAGCTCACTAGTGGAACAGTCTGTAGCAACCAACTGGTGCCCTATATTGTACTCTAATTCATATACAGGGTAGGTATGAAATAATGTATCATATAGTTGTACAACTGGATGCTCATAGACTGGATGTGGCCCTCCAAGTTATTTTTATGGTACCCAGATGGCTCAAGTGCTCCACAGACGTCTTATTATGATGTTAATGCTTTAATATAATCTTGTCCTTGACTTTGTGACAATAAATTTTCCCCACTACATGAGTAGCATAGCACTGCTTTGTCCAATGATAAGCCTGCTTGTTTATTTAAAAAAAAGCCAGATTAACTTGTATATAGAAAGATGTATCTTTATCAGAAATAAGTCTTCATATCTAAACTTTTTTGTCAGTGACCCCACCAGTGACCCCATCTGAAAGCTACAAAAATACAGAAAAGTAAGGCAAATGAAAATGACCGATTTTGCAAAGTTACTAGGAATAGGACAGTCTATCAAATACTAAAAGTCAACTTTTAGAGAACTGCTCTTTTAAGTCATGCGTAGGTCTACCATTTATACCCTGCTCTGTTCATTGAAGAATAACATTTTTATTTTACTTTTTGTGAAACCTTTGAAAAGATGGACACTTTTATACAATCAGTCCATTTAAAGAGAGGTCATCACTCTATGACTATTTGGCCTTGCTGTGGAATCATTTGCCAACATTTTGCATAAGGAAAACACCTATGTCACTGATACTGCATTTGTCTGTAAGCATGTTGCAATTTGTACAACAACTCAAGAGCTCTCTTATTTGTATAATTGTACTGAACACGGCCCCTGAATTCCTGCATTGCCTAGGGACCCTGTGTTATTATTATAAGTACTGAGATAAATAACCTAACTCACTGGCCCGACCCACAAGGCACAAATCTCAAGCAAGACACAGACAACTACATACTGTGTGTATTGTTTAATTAAAAAATATGTGAAAAGTAATGAGATTAAGAGCAATAATCATGGAGGTTATTTCTCAAGGTCATGTAAATTCAGTTAAGGGTAGGCTGAGAGCTGGCAGCGCTCACAAAATATGTAATATCGTTGGTCTTTCTAAAAATAACCCTGGGCCTGCTCTGGCCAAGCCTTCACTTGTAGAAAAACTGTTTGACAGAGCAGAATGGAAATATGTTTCAAGTGAAAGTCTGTTGTTTCTTCTATAAATAATGGAATACTGGAATAAAGCGGTAGCATGTTTATAAGATGAGCAATGTACAACTCCTCTCTTACACTGAGCATGTCACTGGGATGCTGCTTTATTCACATGCTGCTATCTATGGAATTCAAAGCAATAACAATGAGACTTTGCCAATGTATGGAAAGAATGAGGATTAATGTTCCTGCATGTAATAACAATGGTCTCTCCCTGTTCGTGTACACGGTTTCAGGATGTGTTACTGCACTGTATAAAGCCACGCAACTAAAGCTAATTTAAATGGGACCAAAAGTAAATTTACTATGAGAAGGTGATTCTATACTCCATCCAACTAGGTACAGCTAAATTGCACCCCCCTTTGTGCTCTGTTTGTTCTTACCAAGCACCTTTTTTTATAAGTCGCCCAGTGCCACAGCCTTGCCAACCATAAAACATTCTACATTAGCCTGAACAGGAATGATTCGGGGGCTCAGCAGCCTTCCTGGCACCACGATCACAAATTTAGTGTATGAGCAGGTGGTGGGGGGCTGAATCACTACAACAGAGAGACCAATTGTGCTTTCTTCACTAGAACAGACAAATTTGTGGTTTAATAACCGGAATTTCAGCTCTTAAAGTTACCAGGCTTCTGTGGATGTCAGTGCAGCCACAGGCAGTAGGCAAAAACATCTTGTGCCCATTGGCAGTTCGTAGCTTGTGCATCTGGTGGGTTCAAGGGGATACGCACATATCGCACAATTGCCCCCTTTACTGCTGATTTAGTGCTATGGTGGATTTAAGCAGACACACACATAACGTCCTCAACCCTATCCTCATGAACTGAGTATTGCCAAATGCAAGACATTTTTTATTCATGGGGGAAATTTCCATTTTTTGTACTTTGCTCCCTGCCTGGCAATTTGTAAATGAGCCCTAGGGGTAAATTGAATAATATTGGAGACAAACATCACCGGTGATGTTGCCCATAGCAACAAATCAGATCTTTGTTTTTGTTTTCTAACTGTTCAAACCTAATTGCTACGTACAACATCACTGGTGAAGTTTGTCCCAATGTTAATAAATACGCCCCTGGTGTTCGATAATCTTTTATTCACAGGGGGCTCGGATTACATTCAGCACTTAGCTTTGCAACCCACATATTGGTTTAAAACCCATTCTGCACCATGTTTTAATTACTATTTGTATGGTAGGAAGAAATTGTCAGTGAGGCTTCCTAATCGGTGGAATGCATGTTGTTTTTTAACTAACATTACTGGAGGTTTGTCATGGTAACACAATCGTGCACAAGATCCTTATAAAAACACACAAACAACAACATAGCTGAAAATGAAAAAGACACATGACCATCAAGTTCAACCTTATACAGATCCTAGCAGTAACTGCCTCTAACTAAATTATTAGCAATTTAAACCACAAATGGGCACAATTCCTGATCCCAACATGACTATCTTGTTTCTCCCTGGACAATAATCACACACTGGAGACATACCATTAAAACCCATCAAATACAGCCATCTAAGGAATTGGCCATGGGCTTGCATCGCAGTAGTAAATCATATTCATAATGGCAACCAACAGTACTGATGTATATACATAATCCTACAGGCAATTACACAGAATTAACTAATTTTCAGGAAATGCAACTTGTCATACAATGCAATGCTGCCACTTATATTTTGTGCATCATAAAAAAAAAAGATTGTTCACCTTATCTAATTGCTAGGGTCAAAATGACCCTAGCAACATGTACTGATTAGAGGCTGGAATATGAATAGGAGAGGGCCAGACCAGAAAGATGAGTAATATAAATAATACATTTGTAGCCTTTGTTTTTAAGATGGGGTCATTGACCCCCATTTCAAAGCTGGAAAGAGGAAGAAGGTAAATAATTCAAAAACTATAAAAAAAATAAATAATGAGGTTACTTATAATTAGCCAGTCTGTAACATACTAAAAGTTAATGTAAACCTGAAGCACCCCTTTAAAAGGATAATTGGTGTCATGTGGTTTCGGATGCACAGTGGGCTTCCTTTCATGCATATGCAGCAAAGGATATTACAAAGTACAGGTATGGGATCTGTTATCCAGAAACCCATTATCCACAAACTTCCGAATTACGGAAAGGTTGACTCCATTATAATCAATTAATCCTAATTTTTTAAAAATGATTTCCTTATTCTCTGTAATAATAAAAAAGTATCTTGTACTTGATCCAAACTAAGCTATAATTAATTACTGGAAGCAAACCCAGATTATTGGGTGTTTAAATGATTTTCTAGCAGACATACAATATGAAGATCCAAATCACGAAAGATCTGTTATCCGGAAAACCCAAGGTCCCGAGCATTCTGGATAACAGGTCCCATACCTGTGTATATTTTGAATACCAGGCTAGTCAGTGACTTAATCAACAGGTCAGATTCTGCATCACAAACCAATGCAGAAATATCATAAATGTATGAGTGGCGGTCTGACTGTTTTATTGTCCCTGATTAAAACAGTTCACACAAAATACACAAAAACAATGGTGGCAAAAATGCATAAAGAGAAATTACTACTTTTCTGTCCCTACTGTTATAATATCCATCTTTCAAATAGTTTTTTTTTATATATGAAGCAGGGGGTGCATGTAATGATCAACGCATGCCAGCACAATGTGATCCACCACAAGAAACATACAAAACACTGATCAACGAGGTCCATCATTTCATATATATAAAGAAGTTGTCTAGTTTTTACTTTCTCTTTGTTCCATGTTCCTGAAATGATACCCATTGATATGGTTGTATTCATACTGCGTGGCTATCATGCTGAGAGTTTGCCTTTTTTCTTTTTTTAGAAAGATTAAAATCGTTGATCAGTTGCTACATATTGCTAATCTCTGGCTAGTCCACACGAGGAGATTCAGGGAGATTTTGTCGCCTGGCGACTAATCGCCACGTCTCTTTCATGACTATCTCCCCGAACTGCCTCAGCGTTTTTCCCATTAGGCTACAATGCAAAGTCTCCTGCGCTAATGCACACGTGGCGATGCGTTTTCTATAGTCGCCCGAAGTTGCCTTTCCTCGTGTGGCCTTACCCTTAGGCATCAAAGAGATACAACCTACACAATATTTTATTTCTAAAGTTGGACATGATCCTCTGGGTAGCAGCACTTAAGAGATGTTGTATTTGGCGCTGTATCCTATATCTTTATAACTTCAGGTCAGATCAAAATATATTAATGGTATAATAATGAGACAAGGGAGGATGTGCATTAATCCTCTATACATCATTAATCACAACACATCCATTCTGACACATCTGCTTACAAAAGAATCATCCCTCATTAATAATGTATTAGAGGAGAAGGTCACCATGGAGGAGACACAACGGAAAAAAACAAAATCATATTAAAGGAAACGGCAAAGCAGTCAATACTCCCCTGCTGTGCTGAGTTGTGCAAAGGTTACAGAGACAGCTCCATGCAAACAATTACCATTTTTATTTTAATCACTTTAAGCTCAATGTATTCTCTGGTTGCTAAGGGTACAGAACGCATTTGTATGGATGGGAATGAACTCAAAATGTCTAGAGGTTGACCTGCTTTACCAATATTTATTGAAACTGTATATGAATTAGGAACTCATGGGGCCCCTATACCTCCTGGGCTCCCCCAGAAGCCGCAGGGTCTGCTTCTCTGTAGAAGCAGACCCTACTTAAAATTGTCTTCTAGAAAGTGAAAATTATATACAATAATCTGCCTTCAATTTATCTCCAAATCTTGTCTACATTAAAATCTGGGCAGCAAATTGATAAACATGTATAAAATGAGTTTGTGAATCAGGTTGTTAATTTGCATGTACAGAAAAACCACACTGTTTTCACACCACTTTTTATGCCATTTTACTGCAGATTTGGAACCTATTATCCAGAATGCTCAGGACCTGAGGTTTTCCAGATAACAGATTTTTCCATAATTTAGATTTTTCCAAATGCTCAGGACCTGAGGTTTTCCAGATAACCTGAGGTTTTCCAGATAACAGATTTTTCCATAATTTTTTTATACCTTAAGTCTACTAGAAAATGATGCAAACATTACATAAACCAAATAGACGGGGTTTGCTTCCAATAAGGATTAATTCTTATTCAAATCTTAGTTTGGATCAAATACAAGATATGGTTTTATTATTACAGAGAAAAAGGAAATCAATTTTAACAATCTGGATTATTTGATTATAATGGAATCTCTAGGAGACAGCCTTTCCGTAATTCGGAGCTTTCTGGATAATGGGTTTCCGGATAATGGATCCCATACGTGTATATTATTTTATTATGAAATGGTGTAAAAAGTGAAGTGTAATCGAGCATCATTTTTACTAGCCAGGTGACCACACTATGCTTCACATACACATAATTTATTTACGTGTATATCAAATGTTTCGTCACATTTTTTTTACGCAACTTTTGAAATATTTCCCCCTAAGTGACAGAAAATAAATGAAAAAGTTGCATAATAACCAATGGGAGTCACTGTCAGTAAGAAAATGTTTCTCTCAATGTTTCCTGTGGTAATCACACCAATATGTAATAAACCCAGGGGATTAGCATGGATTAAAAACCCCAGGCAATCCACATTATAGAAACTATTTTATATTTTAATGTTAAAAAAAAGAGTTTCTAAAGTGTAGTAAATCATTATGAAGTTATTATACCTGGAGCAAACTTTGCGGCTTTTATTAAAAGTAATTGATTCTGACAAAATACTGGATGACAATGTGTAAATGAGATTTATAAGATAAAGGATCTTGCTATGGGTTCTGCTCTTGTTCTCTTTCTAGTCTTCCAGTGGTGCAGCAAAGTCATTTTGTAGCTGGACCCTTTTGCAAATACAGTAGATGGATGGCAAGTACCTGTACAAAGGCTGTTGGGGTAGAACGACCTCTGGTTGGACGTCAGGAGAATAAATTAAATAGCAGTAAAGGGCATGTTAAATTACAGAAATAGGCCTCCCTCTCATCCAGACAGTGAGGCGGGTAAACACTGATCACTCTCTCCCACCACATGGACGGGAGGAATTTTTGTGTTAACCAGTTGCTGTGACTCACATTTCTACACAGCTACTGGCACATGTACCAGCCTTTCTGACTCACTGCTGCTCTTTGGCTAAAATCTCACAAATTACATTTATTGCAGGTGGAGTCACCACTTGGACAAATATTTTTATACCAGTCTGAAACAATAAAACTTTAAAAAGCAGAATGAGGTTTAAAAAGACAGAAACACATACAGTAAGTGAACGTATTTCTAAGCATTTAATATTATATCTATTAGTATAACTATTAGTTATATCTGTTTGTCCACCATTAGCAGGTACAGTGTACAGAAACTAAATAAATAGTGACTGTGTACGGCATCTTCAGGGGCACATCTAAAAACATTACATTATGGGTTAAAAATAAACCATGGCTGTTTGCGGCTAAAGGTGGCCATAGATGCAAAGATCCGCTCGTTTGGCGATGTTGCCAAACGAGCGGATCTTTCCCCGATATGCCATTAACAGGCATGGCTATATCGGGGGTAATCTGATTGTTCGGCCGTACGGCCGAACGATCAGATTACGATGTGCCATGAGCTTAAGGGTCATTTAGCACTTCAAGTGCAGAGTGCAATTTTAAGGTGGCCATAGACACACAGATCCGATCGTACGAATCGAGGATTCGTACGATTTTCGGATCGTGTGTGGCATGTGCCGACTTCTTTCGTCCGGCGGAGATCGGTCGTTTGGTCGATCGGTCAGGTTTGATTTTGACCCGACCGATCCCGCCGGAGCTCATGGCACATCGTAATCTGATCGTTCGGCCGTACGGCCGAACAATCAGATTACCCCCGATATAGCCATGCCTGTTAATGGCATATCGGGGAAAGATCCGCTCGTTTGGCAACATCGCCAAACGAGCGGATCTTTGCATCTATGGCCACCTTTACAGTTTTTGCCTGTGCAGGATAACATTAAGTTACAACTCACCACAATTTTTCCCCCAGGGCCTTGACTCTTTACAGTGACCCCAAGCCATTGGTTTTCCTTGCTCTCACGAGATGCATCGACTGGGCAAAAACAGAAAGACAAAGTCAGAGAAGCTACCAAAACATATAAAAATATTGTTTATTTTATGAATTATTAAGATCTCCAGGGAGATTATGATAAGATTGTAATCTGGTCACAAGGTACTCTCTTACCCTAGCAACCAGGTAGTGATTTGAATGATAGATTTTAAGATGAACAGGAGAGGGTCTGAATAGAAAGCTAATAAAAAAAACTATGCTATGCCTATGATGAAACGCGTAAGGCGATGCTGTTAAACCTAATGTTGCAATAAACTTCAAATTTACCCGGAGTGCCTGATTTTATCCGGAGTGCCTCATTTGCTCATTGGACCAATAAAAAAAAAAAACTAGCCTCAAAAATAATCTAATAAATAATAAAACCAAATCTAATTTGGTCACTGACCCTAAAAATAATATCAATAAAAGCATTTTCAGTTTTAGGCCGATGAAAGGCAAAATGAGAATGGAAAATAAATAACTGACATGTTTTGGTCCATAATAATTGAGGTAAAACTGGCAGGTGGCACTTTGGTAATTGAAAATGACCCATAGTGAAAAACAAAAATTGTGATCAGTGTTTATCTTATTCTTTGTGTGTCATTGCTGTAATGGTAAAATGGTATTAAAGACTTTTTCATATACACGGAAGGCCCTGGCGTTATATGAGGGTTCTTTATCTGGTTACTTGAGAGAATTCAATTCATAATTCTCCCTAATACTAGGGATGTAGCGAACTGTTCGCCGGCGAACTAGTTCGCGCGAACTTCGACTGTTCGCGTCCGCCGAATGTTCGCGAACGTTGCGCGACGTTCGCCAATTGGTGTTCGCGTTCGATTCGAAGTAAAATTTTGTTCGACCATTCGACCATTCGACCGTTCGATCGCTAAAATCGAACGATTTCCATTCGTTCGAACGATTATAAGCATTCGATTGAATTAAAATCATTCGATCGAATAGCTTCGATCGTTCGATTCGAACGAAAATCCTTCGATCGTACGAATAAAATCCTTCGATCGTTCGATCGAACGATTTTATCGAGCGTTCAAAGTTCGCGAACTGTTCGCGAACTGTTCGCTTTTTTGCCGGTGTTCGCGAACGGCGTTCGCGAACACATTAACGGCAGTTCGCTACATCCCTACCTAATACATCCCACAAACAAACACACAGTATAACAGCCACGTAACCTACCTCCATGGTCAATATCAAGTCGTATACAGTCCTTTGGCTCTGTAGTAAGAGGACATCCATATAGACCCCCTGTACGATTGGCATTTTGATTTGGTAATGCTGAGGCCTGAGGAGCTCCAACCAAAAGCCTGAAGAACAGAACAGACTTTTAAATCAAAGTTTTGTGACATTCCCAACAAAAAATGAAGATGAATGATCTTGGTACTGGTGCACAAAGGTAATTTAGTAAGTTACATATTTGGTTAATCACATAAGCCTAGGTGCCCAGGTGCAAAATTTGTTGCATTGCCCCTTCATTACTACACCCATGTACATACAGTAACTTCCCAGTGATCAGCGGTTTCTCTATGCCCCCCTGTCTAGCCACCAAAATATCTCAATGTCTGCCTGCAGTATTTTGCAATATACAGTTATTA
This sequence comes from Xenopus petersii, assembly GCA_038501925.1. Lineage (NCBI taxonomy): Eukaryota > Metazoa > Chordata > Amphibia > Anura > Pipidae > Xenopus > Xenopus petersii. The sequence goes on along the minus strand of CM076674.1, from coordinate 50,292,777 downwards.
GCTGGACAGCTACAGGCTTTGAACCAATGACTTAGCACAGAGGGCTGCACAATTACTTAGGGGCACATTTACTTAGCTCGAGTGAAGGATTGGAATGAAAAAAACTTTAAATTTCAAAGTTTTTTTTTGGCTACTTCGACCATCGAATTGGCTACTTCGACTACTACTTCGACTTCGAATCAAACGATTCAAACTAAAAATAGTTCCACTATTCGATAGTCGAAGTACTGTCTCTTTAAAAAACTTTGACTACCTACTTCGCCAACTAAAACCTACCGAGCACCAATAAGCTTTCTTAGCATTTTTTGATCGAAGGAAAATCGTTCGATCGATGAATTAAAATCCTTCGAAAAGTTAGATTCGAAGGATTTAAACGTTCGATTGAACAATTTTTCCTTCCATCGTTCGATCAAAGTAAATGCGGTAAATCCTTGACTTCGATATTTGAAGTTGAAGGATTTTACTACGATGGTCGAATATCGAGGGTTGATTAACCCTCGATATTCGACCCTTAGTAAATGTGCCCCCTAGAGTTTGTTAGTGATTGATAATATCTTATAAATATAATTCAGTATTCTCCAGTGGATGACAACTTCACTATAACACCTCTCCCAACTGCTCCTGTGCAATAAACAACGGGCACCGGGATAGGTGCCAGCACATTGCCCTGCTAGAAATTCAACACACGCAAAAGGAAAATATTAACCCTTTCACCTCCTGCTTTACTGTCTGGGAACCAAGCAGTACACAATAAAAGCTATTTGTTATTTGAAAAGTAAGACACTGTACAAACAGGAACATATTTGGAACTCTTTTTAAAATATGAAGTCTTAAAGGAACAGTAAAACCAAAAAATGAAAGTGTTTTTAAGTAATGAAAATATCATGTAGTGTGGCCCTGCACTGGTAAAACTGATCTGTTTGCTTCAGAAACACTACTATAGTTCATATAAACAAGCTGCTTTGTAGCAATGGCAGACATTGAAAAAAAGGCTATATGGCACAGGTTAAATAGTGGATAACAGATAACACCATTATGTTCTACAGAGCTTATCTGCTGTGTAACCTGAAGCTTTTCCCCTTTGAATGGCTGCCCCCATTGCTACACAGCAGCTCGTTTGTATAAACAGTATTAATGTTTCTGAAGCAAACACAGTAGTTTTACCAGTGTAGGGGAACACTGCATTATATTTTTATTACTTTAAAACACTTTCATTTTTTGATGTTACTGTTCCTTTAACTTCCATTTTCCCTCCCCAGCAGCCACATATTCCTGCTTTAATTTATGATAACTCAAGAAGCTGCTGGTACATCAATACTAACTTCCCTTGCAACTTTGTGCCTGCTTTGCTTCCATTTTGTACTACTGGTTATTATATATGCTGTCATATGCATACTGTCGCTTCCAATTGTGACATTGATCCTACTGCTCAGGAATCAACCAGAATTCTAGTTAGCGAAGATGTGCTGTAAATATATACAGTTTATGGTAGTTTCAGAAGGTTTATACCTGTAACGTGGTTATGAGCTAAGCGAGTTCGAGCAGTTGACTATACATATAGGGGAAAATATAATAATTTCTGATAACAACATATGAAAATAGTAAATATCTATATATATATATATATATATATATATATATATATATATATATATATATATATATATATATATATATATATATATATATATATATATATATATATATACACCTTTGTAAATGATTATGTTTTACAGTTGTAATATTCCTTTGTTAAACCTGTTGAATTATGTGCCTGGGTCACATGTAAGGGTCAATATTACTGCTTTTCTGACTCAGAAGTGACACTCATCCTTCATGCCCCGTGCAGTGAGTGCCGCAGATAAGTGTGACAGGGTACATTAGACATGGATGCCACACTCCTGAGCCAGCACTGACGCATAGACTCGAAATGCTGTTTAGGAGACACTTATACCAGCAGCTGTGTAGGATGCAGGAATGTCCCAGTATTAACCCTCCCTTGGCTGGCAGCTGACCAGTAAACTCATTCACTTGATGGTACATGTATTCCCATAATTAGGCAGCATTGTGGGCAGACTGACACAAAGTAGGTGTATCTCAACTTCCATTTTGTTCTAAAAATTTGTATCAAGTGGGTGTAAGATTCATGTTACTCGGTTGTGTGACCTGTATCTGCATGGGCACTGGCCAGTTCAGCACAAAACTATTCCCTATCATACACCATCAACATTCAGAATAAAACAATTCTAAAGTTACTACGGCATTCCAACACATTATGGTCAATTTTAACAGGCACCATTAACCTGCCAGCCAAGGAGGAACCCCCAAAGAAGAACATGCATGCATATAGTGCCCTGGTTGGAATCACTGTGCTCCCCTAAAAATATGTGCAATTCGATTTCAGTGTCCCAAACAAAAAACACTGACATTTGAAAGCGACATTTGTTCTTTGAACTTCATTGTGCATGTAAGTGGCTGTGTTTCTTTATACTCTGTTTTGCAAGCTCAAACTACTTTTTACCAGTATTATTGCACTTTGCACTGTAAATGAGTTCCAATATATGGTATGGACTAAAATGGAAAACATGAGGTATAATATGAATACAATGACACACAGTTGCTTCTGTCAATTTAATGTCTTCACATAAAAAAAACATAGCTGCTAAAGGTTACTGCCACAAACTGTGTAACACTCAGCATCACTCAGCACCCCAGCTGGGTCCTCTTAAACCCTGGGCCCCAAGCAGCTGCTATTCTTTCTCAATTAATACTCCCCTGCATTTAATAATGTCTACTGTACTTTCTCTTTCAGTGGCGTAACTAGATATTACTGGGCCCCACAGCAAATTATTTTTCAGGCCCCCAAAATGTTTAGAGGTTGACTTGTTTCTCCAATATTTATTGAAATTGTATATGAATTAGGGCCTCATGGGGCCCCTATACCTCCTGGGCCCCCTGCAGCCGCAGGGTCTGCTTCCTCTATAGTTACGCCCCTGTTCTCTTTGCAAGTGGACCCTGAACCCTGAACTATATACATTGTTACACAGTATAATTTTCTTTCTACTTTGAGCTACATTCTGTCCCCAAACTGTGGTGTTGAGGAGTAAATGCCGGCCATATGATAATAGCAAGCCAGTATATAGACCACTGTTGCCCAAAAAATCATTGGGATCTACCAATAGATTTTGAGCCGCTGAGCAGTAGTTCATAGCAAGAGAATATTCTTCAAAATTATCCATTTTCTCACCCTGCTAAGTGCTTTCCAGTATTAATATATTTTTCAAGTTCTTTTGAGTATTTCTAGCTTACAATATCAGTCTTCTGCTACACATTCTTCAGTGATAGCAAATCTCTGCTTTCTGAGAACATTGGAATAAAACCCAAGCATCCAGAGATTTATGCAAGAGATTTATATGGTCACATTGTGGAACCAGCACCATCATGCTGACACTTTTGGTATCAAAGTGACAGTTAATGGCTAAAATGATGGCAAAATTCTGACACAAAGCCATGATCATTTTAAAGTGCTTATTGTAAAAAGTAAAAGTGCAATTATATATTATTATTATCTATATGAATAATAAGCATAGAAAACATTTTAAAAAAAATAGAAGTTTAAAGAAACATCAGTATCAGAAGATTTTAGAGGTATCTATTAACAGTAGGTAACTGTTCTCATAACAAAACATCAAGGGCCATTTTTTTGCCCCATGAAAAATTTCTCCCATAGGTAGAAACAAAACTACCTGGCCATCCACTCCCATTGGAATTGCTGCATGTAAATAATTTTACATGCAACAATCCAGGTTATCACAAACTCCTGCATTTTGACATGAGCACCTGGGACTACCACATGTAAAATGTTTTACTTGCAGCAATGCCAAAGGGTTGGGGACAGGCAAGTCATTATTTCGGGCAGATTCAGAGAAGATTTCCTGTGGGTAATAGGACATCCCATCTGTCATGGCCCTTAAGGGGCAGTTTACACATAACATATTATTTACTTAACCGTACATCACAAATATTAAACTTTTTTCAATTACTCTTCTATTTTTTACTATTTATACAAATGAATCAGCTTCATTTACTACCCTCTAATGAAAGTTAAGTGGCTGTGAGTCACGTAAGTGATTGGAAGTGATATTACTGGATACATTTTTACCAGCATCTGAGAGATTCCAGCAATGAATGTATCAGTAGCTCTGTAACAGATCAATGAAGCTCAGGGAGAATGCTCAGTAGGAATAAAGGCGTCTGATGCTGCTGAGCAATGTATCATGCAATATAAAAAATTAGGAAAGTTAAGAAAGTCAGCGCTCTGGTTGCTACTGAAAAATCAAATGTATTTTTACATTTGTTTTATAAATGGATATATTTGTCAGCATCTCTAAAAAGAAAAACAAATGTTTTTTGTTTGTAATTAAAGATAAAGAAAAAAATATAGAGGAATAGAAAAAGAAATAGCCAGTAGCTAATATCTTTGCCATTCTGCAGCGCAGCAGTGATACAGACAGCAGGGCTGGATATGATAATAGAAAGACAAAGCAGCTGCTTGGGAGAGAGAGTAGGTGCCTGGAAATTGCCTTGGCTAGAGGTCTGGGAATAAATGATCAGAGAGCTGCAAGGGAGGAACCATATTGGCATCTGTGTCTTTGGAACACGTATTAGGCTAGGAATCCCTTACCAGTGGGCTACCAGCTGTTGTGCAGTGACCCCTGCCAGCATCCCTTGGCATGTTTGTGATTCTCTCCATTTCAAGACACACAACAATTGAAAAATGTTATATAGTTTATATAGAGGTAAACTACTTCTTTCCACCAAATGACTTGCCTTTTGTAAAGGAATAGTAGCTTTCAGTTTTAAAGGACTTGCCCATCCACACCCTTCTGCTATTTTGTGTTTTGAAGACAAGAAAGCAGATACCTTTGGCTTTTAGTAAAGAGGAAAAATTGTGGCATCGTGGGATAAATTGCTTTTGTTTCCCAATAAGTAATTATTAATATTTTGTTTCCTGCTTTGATTAAGGCTGTATTTGAGAAGTGCCATTGATTGTTCCGGAAACAGTCATTTATTCAGTGTAATGTATTGCTCATCTTAATGATTTAGTTGTGCAGTGCTGAACTGAATTAATGCTAGGCATTAGGCATGCACACTTATTGATTACTAATCCATTGACTTTTGGCAAAAAATGGTTGAGTTGTATGAAAGTATAAAGCTGCATGTCTCTGATCTAAGTGCTCAGCACACTAAAAGGAGAACTAAAGCCTTAAAATGAATATGGCTAGAAATACTATGTTTTATAAACTTAACTAACTGTACCAGCCCAGCAGGTTAGCAGCCCTATAACTGCAGTGATCTCTGCCTTCAACCTTCTCCATATGAGCTTGTCATTTTGGGTCCAGTTAGGTCATCTGTTCATTGTCAGTGGCAGTGCACATGCTCAACTACAGCTACAGAGCTGATTATTCGAATCTGATGCAGAATACACTGGTTTCTGAGCAGCCAAGTAATGTGAATGTGAATTCATTACTAATTATCCTTGTATTGTGACATTTATGTTCTATTTATACTGTGGAGTCTATTTATTAAACCACAAATGTTTTTTGCCGAGGGCAGGGGAAAAACTCTAATTTTTAGAGGGGGAAACATTTTTAGAGATTTATTTTATTCCGAACCTGTTAAAAATCCAAATCAGAAAATACTCCAGCTAAAACCTGTCGAAGTCATGTAGAAGTCAATGGCAGATGTCCCTTTTACAATTTGAAGATGTTTCTTGTCATTGTGATCTGCGCTGCTTTTTGTTCGATAATCAAAAAAGTTGAGGTTATCGGGCGACAATTTGAAAAAGACATACGATTCGAGCATCAAATCCAGAAAAGTTGTATGAATCGAATTGTTGCACAATTTTGTTTAGACTTTCCCAACCAGAATAAATTAAGGCAATTTGTGGATAGGATTTAGGTTACAGTTGATTCTATTAAAAAACTTAGAAAACTTCAAGTTTTAGTAAATACCCATCTGTATGTCGCCCCTAAACTCCAATAACAGGCAGAAGCCCAGAGCATGTGCTGTGCAACAGAAAAGAAGATTTGGAGGCCTCTTCAGAGGAATAGATCTTTACTGCTATAGGGTTGTGGTTGCCTTGCACTAGTAATGTATCGCAAAACACAATAGGAGTTATTTTCGACTGCAAGGGCTGTTGTGGTTGCACTAAATTGCACACAGTCATTGCACAAAAAGAATCCCTTCCTTAAAGATAAAAATACACTCCTTGCACTTCTGTATAGTTGCAATTCGGCACCATACGGTCCATCCTACCTCCTGGGAGTGCAGTTTGCCAATCTAAAGTACCTCCACTGATTGTGGTGATTGCTCCCACAGTGGCATGTATCAATCTCCACTGTGCACCTAAAGGATGGGGCACACAAATAATTTTGACGATGAGCCAGAAGTGATAGCATTTGCAGCGTAATTGTGTTTGATTTGTGTAGTGCAAGCCCAGGTGCCCTGTACCTTAAAAAATAAACAAAAATGCAAAAACGACACTTCTTTTGTTTTCACACTGGACCCTATACCCCAGGGATTGTTTTTATTTTATTTTGAATTTTTTCTCAAATATATAGGCACCTGAGGCACCCTCCAAAAGCTGCCGCCGTAGGCACAGGCACTTGGGTGCCTTAATATATAAATATGGCCCTGAGTGCAAGCCCAAGTGTACAAATTTTAATGCACCTCCTGCAACTCCCCCTTGCATCTACTATTACACTACAATTATAGAAAAAAATACTGCATTGTGGATAAAAAAAAACATTGCAATTGCAGATGAAAGTGCATTTTGTGCAATGCACTTGTGGGTTAGAAATAATCCCTAATGTATAAAATTTTTATCCTGCTTCTCTGTTAAACTTTAGTTTTCCTTTAAGCACCAGTTTCTGCAGATGAAAGTGTATATGAAGAATATGAAGTCAGTCTCTAGCAATTTTCCAGCCTAGCATTCCAACTCTCAGGGTGCCGCCTCAACAAGCATTTTCCAGTCCTTTTCTATACATTTGTAACTGCACAAAAGGTGTACTGAAATGAAATAACACATCTTATTTTTACTAGTCTGTATCAATGATGCATGTCAAAAAATATATATAACAAAAAGCAATAAATGTGTTTAAGGGCCACCCAGATATGAATTTTAGGTCAGGTGCAATGAAAAGTCTAATGGAGGAGCAGGCCCGGGCTGGCAATCTGTGGGTTCTGGCAAATGCCAGAGGGGCTGCTATAAGGTGCCATAGAAAGTCAGTATTTAGTGGGCTGGTGGGGGCTAGGTGGGCCTCTGTGTGGGCTGATTGGGCCTCTGGGTACCTGAAATGCCAGGGCCTATTTGTGGAGGAGATAACATGAGATTGTGGCCAGTATGAAGACAAAGGCTCTCTAGGCAAGACTGCAGGTGCCAGGGCTCCCCTGCAAAAATATAAAAAGATTTGATCCCCCCCCCCACAACATTGCAGGTGACCCACAATGAGTGGAAAAGAGATTTGCCCCTTCTATAGTTAAACCCATGGGCAACAACATTAACCTTTAATACTTTCTCAGAATCTTATGGAAAAAGAAAAAGGAAAATAAATGTTTAAGGTACAGTGACCCGTTACAATTATTATGAGTTATTATTAGAAGTAGTATTACGATTTTGCTAGTATATGCATTTAGAAGTGTTGGAAGTGACTAATTAAAAGAATTCATGATTTTTATAATGTATTTTTTATTTCTACAATATAAAATTTCATTACTGAGCCAGCAAGTGTATTTTTTTAGTTGTAATATTGGTGTGTAGGCAGCCATCTCATGTCATTTTGCCTGGTCATGTGCTTTTAGAAAGAGTCAGCACTTTAGGATAGAACTGCTTTCTGGCAGGGTATTGTTTCTCCTATTCAATGTAACTGAATGTGTCATAGGACCTGGATTTTACTACTGATTGCTGTTCTAAGATCTACCAGGCAGCTGTTATCTTGTGTTAGGAAGCTGTTATCTGGTTACCTCCCCATTGTTCTGTTGTTAGGCTGCTCTGGGGGGGGGGTTGATATCACTCAACTTGCAGTACAGCAGTAAAGAGTGACTGATGATTAGCAGAGCACAAGTCACATGTTTGGAGGCAGCCGGGAAACTGTCAGTTTTACAGTGACCTAGGTAAAGGTAAGGAACCATATTTATGTAGAACATTGGTTGGCTTGTGTGCTCCAGATCTAGAAGACCAAACTTGAGCTCACACAAATATCTCCTGGTAAACTGGATTGCTATTCCTTCCCTGTTCTGAACATAATTATCAAACAACTACACTCAACAATAGGGTTGTCATATTACCGGCCTGACCGGTAAAAATGATGGTTGATCGCAATGTTATTATAAGGGAAAAAATATAAAAATATAGGAAGGCCTGTATTTTTTTTTCCAGAAAAGGTGGCAACCCTACTCAACAATTAAAGCATACAAAATAAGAGATCAAAATATGGCAGCGGGAATCGTCAGTGCTGAACTAGATTTGGGGGTACTCTGAACATGAATACATTTTCTAATGAATAGATGGAATTAAAATTCCTGGTCAGTTAAAGTCGCATTTTCCATAATAAATCTGCAGAGAGCTGTAAGCATTGGCACTGCCCTACCCCCTGTGACAGCAAAGCACCGCAGCTGAAAGGGACATGGAAATAAACACTCCACTAAAACGCTCCTTTGCTCAGCCTCTGGAAATGCTTACTCTATAAACAGCTTAACATTTTAATTGCAGCGGCTAAGGAACTGTGCATGAGAACCTCTCAATCCAATACCTCCTGGGACTGGGAGACAGCAGTGCCTCTCCATCAGCACACACTCTATTCCCAGGCACACTGTCCCAGCACAGATGTTCCCAGAGCTAAAGGAGGAATCCAGATTTCTGCCCGCTTTATGGTTTCTAAATCAAGATTTCCAGCACATCTGAACAAATTAAAGGGGATGTAAACCCCAAAAAAAATTTTTAACAAACAAAAGAAAAATATACTCCTGTACAACTTCCCATTATACGCTCTATAAAAGTATTCCATTGTTTAAAGTTCTTTGAAAATGTAATTGCTATTGAAATCAATAGTTTGTTTCTACCCCTTTCTGCACTGTGGTTCTGTCTCTTGAAAAAATGTAGCAAAAGTCAATTAGAGAACATGAAAGCGAATGCTCATGCGTTGCCTGCAATGAGAAATAGCATATTTTAGAGGTTTGGGGATAATAGGTATCCAGTTAATAGGTCACACATTACATTCATCAAAGCCTAGTCTATTGTCGGTTGTTTATGTCTGATCACATGAAGCCAGAAAATCAAAACTATAAAGTCACAGGTACATTGTACTGTAACTAATGTAATCATTTTTATTTTAAGTTCTCCTTTAAAAGATTTCAACTTGGGGAATATTTTACAGATAATTATAATTTTTAACATCTGTATGTCATTTGTCTGAGCTATGAACATCCTGCCTAGTTATTCAAATTCTGCTTTGGCAGGAATGTACCCTAAAATGTGTTATGGGGCGTGATTAATACCCTTCCCAATTGTTCCACCCACATGGGGGAACACATTTTTGTTAGTTCACTGGCCCCAAAGCACTGCATATATGCATCAGTGCAATTGAAATACCAATAAAAACATTATACATTTCCCAACAGGTGTTGAATTATAAACTTTAGGTGGAGGAACCACAAATATACAGTGGATTAACAGTGCTTTATAAAGAGTAAAGTAACATTTCTGCAATTTACTTGACTGCACATAAATAAAGGGTAGCACTTAAGTCCTGCCTGTCTCTAACAAAGCACGACGCAATTCAACATGTGGCTGCATTAAAAGCAGAGCTGTCAGCCAACAAACTTTTCAATACTGACTGGTAATCTTATTACAGGTATGGGACCTGTTATGCAGAATGTTTGGGACCTGGGGTTTTCTGGAAAAGGGATCTTTCCCTAACTTGGATCTTCACACCGTTAGTCTACTAAAAATCATTTAAAAATTAAATAAAGTCAATAGGCTAGTTTTGCTTCCAATAAAAATGAATTATGTCTAAGTTTAGATCAAGTAAAAGGCACTGTTTAATTATTACAGAGAAAAAGGAAATAATTCTTAAAAATTTAATTATTTAGATAAAATTGAGTCTATGGGATATAGCCTCCCCGTAATTGGGTGCTTTCTGATAACAGGTTTTCGGACAATGGTTCCGTGGCTACCGTACCAGTATACTAAGAGAAAAATCCTCCTATGATCAGAACAGTTAACACAGTTGTCAACACCAGATGATGCAAAATGGCTGTCCCAAATTACATTAAATATTACACGAATATCATTGCTGTGGCCAGAACTTGCATTCTATTGCTTCATTCTATATTTTTCCTATGGATGGCCTTTAACAATCTTCATTATTACTTCCAATAGAGCTACTTGTGTTATGAGCCATTACCAAAGGCAAAAAGTGATATGATACACAGTCCATGGGCCTGATCAGACAAACATGGCCATTAACAGTATCCTCCCTAGTGGGGCAACTCTCTAAACCTTTCTCATAGCCTGTGCAGAAACATACCATAAATATATGCTAACATATACACCCCTGTAAAAACCACAAATCTGCAGAATGTCTGAGGGTACGGTGTCCCATTGCAAAGGAGCACTGCACTTGCTAGTTCAAACATTAAAAGAGGTGAGCAACCTGCAGAAAAAACACCCAAAAATGCAAAATCTTGTATGGACTTGCAGCCATAGGGTTTAGAGACCACTAGTAAATACCTACTACCCATAACCATAAATGTCTGAGGCAATAGAAAGAAAATCTCAAACATTAGGCTCACACACTGCTGATAGCTATAGACTAAAGCTGGCATTGCCTCCACTCCTCACTAATTCTACAGCTGATTTGTACTGGACAAAATGACAGCAAACATGACCAATATTTGGCAGTGGCCCAACTAGATACAATGGTGGATTAATGACGTATGGGGCCCCTAGGCTGCATCCACACAGACTCCCCTTCTAGGCTACTGCTGGGTCCAGATGCGTGCAGATACGTGTGCACCTGAGCTCTCTACCTCTATACGCTTGGTAGGGTTGGGGTGTCTGCCTTCTTGTTCCGGACCAGACCCAGCAATGCAAATAAAAAAAAATATTAAAAGAAAAGAGAAATAATAATCAAAAAAAGGTATATGAGCCCTTGATCACACTGGGCCCCTAGGCTATAGTCTAATATAAATCAAAATCCCATTGTACAAGGCCTGCATCAATATTATCAATCTATATAGGCCCACCAACATGGTAGCCAAAACAAAATGAACTAAAATAGCTGGGCGTGCACACTGATGGAAAATCACAAGGGATGATATAACAAAGACTTTTACGTTTTACAGTTGAATTTAGTTAAAAATAAAAAAGAAAGTATGCAGATGACACACTACATGGTCCAGGCCTTGTCCTTTATCAAATTTAGTGATGGCAACTGACAAAATATTGGTTTGCCATCTTACTTTTATGAATTTTTTAAACATGTTTTATGTAACATTTTATTGTAAAGAAAATGATGACATTTGTTTGTTGGATAACAATATCATTTCCTTTAAAGGGACCTCTCTATTTGTTCTTTTGCTAAAGGATCTAATAAAAAACGTATGTTAGAGACAGTCAGGCAGCCAAATGGTTAATGGATCAGTCCACAGAAGAGAGGGGCAGAGAGATGTTCAAAGATAGAGAGACGGGTAAAAATAAACTGGAATTCTCTCCAAATAACTCACTGGGGAGCTTTACCAAAAAAGGTGGGAGCTGAGTATTAATCTCACTAGTCAAGTGGACCCTGGAGAGGAGCAGACAGGGATTAGGGGTTGGGAAGCTAAAAGAACTGTATAGACCCATTTTCTGCCCCAGCAGCAACATCTACCAAGCCTTTCAGTTTTAATGAAGTATAACAGCACCTAGGACCTCAACCACTGGGCTGGTTACAATATCTTTCGAAATCTTAGGCCAGTGGGCTGTTTCTCCACCTGCAAGTCGAGAAAAAATTGTGCCAAGCTGATTTGCTCCCATTCACTCACTCACCTGATAAGTGCACTGACAGGCCCAGAGTGTATATCAGTGCTAAAATGCACACTTTCACATTTCCACACCAAAATCTGACCTGCTTGGATCATTTTTTCATCTCCTGGATGAATCTTTCTGTCATTCCTGGTGACAGGTGGATTCAATTAATGGCAGGTGATGTGCATGATAATCTACTTGCAGGAAACTGTTACTAGAGAATACACCTCAATGCCCTCCTAGGTCCTAGGCTTAGGTTAAAAAAAAGTCTTTGTCATTTGCAACTGATTCCATTAAATATAAATAAGAAATGGCAGACACTGGCACTGACAGACAGGAATAACTTGGAAGCACTTACCTTCCTAGTCAAAACAATTTTCCAGTTCACTGCCTAATTTACTCTCTGGAATCTTGTATCTTAGAAATCGCCTTCACCCCATGATTATACACAGGGCGGCACTCGTTTGTTGTTGGTCTACAGGTCTCAGCATTCTTTAACACATTATCAAGGATTAAAACAGGAAGTTCTATTCTAGCAATTGTAAGGTAGTACTCTTATTGCAAGAGAATTTGCAGCTCTCCCGGGTCAAAGGCCCCATTATTTTCCAATAAGAATCTGATCTGAGTAAATCTATCTATGTGCCTCATGCAAATGTTAAGTGCAGTTTTTCTATCACAGAACAATTAGCAGTAGTATGTATGTATGTCCTTCCTTTTGATAGTTCAGTACATTACATTGTACTGAGGGGGGGGTTCAGTCAGACAGTTTAATGGAGGATTTTGATTCCCTTTAACTAGCTACAAATTCAGCCCACAACAAAATGTTGAAAAACATGCATTTTTTTTTATTTTCAGTGTCATTCCAAAAGCCCATTTCTGAATATGAGCAAATTTCCATTAGACAGCCTTTGAAGTTCAAGTTCACACAGTTGCCTTCTGGAACCTGCTGCAGCTGGAGTTATATTCAGGGTGGGTGTCACATTTAACAAAAGCATTATTCTCAAACCATCTCTGCTCCCCCCCCCCCCAATCATTCTGAATGGTTGGATCCCTAGGCAATGCCACAGATTCCCTAAATTCCTCCTGCTGCCAACATCATAACTGCATACCCTCAAGTGCTGCTTGTAGAGAGAGACAAAAACGCACTGTGCAAGGGGTGGGGAAGAACTTTAATTAACTAGGGAATTTCTTTATATTTACTTTACTTATGTCTGTGATGTAGTCAGATACAGAGGGTATTGCTTTGGGATAAATGGGGCACATCTGAGAGAAAGCACAATGTGATGTGATATCTGCTTCCCACTATCTGACAGCTATGCAATAAGCCAAAATAAATAATGTGGTGACTGATGTCCACAAAAATAACTGTGATCTGCCACATACTACTCCATTCCGCATAGTGGCTTTATATTTTATTAGTATCTGTGCCACAAACACAGCATTTTGTCAGCTGAATAGAGAGCCTCTGGTGATAATGTTCTGAATACTTAAAATACTTCATGTAACATGTGGATGAGCCACAGAGTAAGGAAGTCATACATATATAGAATAGATAGAGTGTATTGCTAATCATTTTTATTTATATCCCTATTATTTATATCCCTATTTTGTGGCACACCCAAATGTAGCATGAATTTAATTTTCTGTCCAATGGTGTAGGAAGGCTAGTGATGAGCAAATCTGTGCCGCTTCACTTTGCCAAAAAATTAGCAAAACACATTGCAATTAATGGGGAGGGGGTTTCACATCAAATGTTCACATTCATGACCTTTTTTTGCTGCTACTTTTTTAACACACAATACATCGGAGTCTGTGGGCAGGGGTGTAGCTACAGAGGAAGCAGACCCTGCGGTTGCAGGGGGGGCCTGAAGGTATAGGGGCCCCATGAGGCAACTATTTCACATACAATTTCAATAAATATTGGAAAAACAGGTCAACCTGGAGCTGAAAAATATTTTGCTTTGGGGCCCAGTAATATATAGTTACATCACTGTGGCCATTTTTTTATGGGGGAAACCGGGCAAAAAATGTTACAGTTATCAAACTTTATAGTCAATTTAAGGGAAAATACATTCAAAATCTTTGAGCCTGCTATTAGATTCCGCTTCTTTTGAGGATGAAAATATTGAATACAGAAAATACTGAAATATTGAATGCCTCAAATGATAAGACATTGTTAAATATCAATTATGATCAAATCAATAGACTATTTTGATTAATTCAATCAAAATGCCATCAAACACTGAAAGGCTGTAAAATTCTTTAAGAAACAGGCAGAACTCCCCATTCGGTGGAGATAAATCTGCTCCTGTGTCTTGGTGTCCATCAATAAATGTCTGGGACTGGGAGTGCCCAACTTGCTGTGATTCTTTCCCAATGTAATTACTGACAATATAACCTGTGCCCCATAAACGAAGCATTTGCTAAACTGTGTATTATTCCTTTAGTTATAGACAGTCCATGTGCGTCTTTACGTTACTTCTATTATTAAATAAAGGCCATACAAGATTGTAGTCCACCAAACACTCATGCCTACTCAAGGTTTTATATCCTTTATAAGCAACAGAAAATGTGTAGAATGCTATAAGATTAGACTGCCGTGCATACCCATGCACAGACAAAATAAACTGGGAAACTGTGTTTGTTTCTAAAATATAGAATCATAAAAGTTGCTTTGATATAAATCTCTGTTGCATTCTTCTTTGATTTGATTTAACTCACTATCACATCTCATTAAATGCTGGGGTTTACTTCCAATAGAACATCTGTATCCTTCCCATAGAAATTAATTTAGGAAGGGTTTAGGATTCAGTTGGGTGGGATGTACTATAAATATCATTTTGTGGCTGCTAGGTCGAGGTCATGACAAAAAAAGAACAAGTGACATAATTCTCTAAGCTCTGTAATAACACATAGAGAGAGAGAGACTACAGCCTTGACTTACAATTATTATTATTGGTGCTTGATATGTACTTAGAGCAGTATCATACATCAGACACTGTCTGAGAGGAAAGAGTGGAAGGGAAAGAGTGTGGACAGCCCAAATCTAAATATTCTTTATTCCTCTGAGGCTCATCCGACTGATTACATGCAAGGCAATTTAACAGATGGTGACTAAAATGTCATAATGGAGTAAGGTTGCCACCCGACTGTGACCTTATACTAATCTTATTTTTTTTTTAATATTAAAAAAAAACAGTGATTATGGAATATCCTAATTAAGGTTAATGGGAGGCAATGACAATGCCCCAGCTTCTATGAACCTCTTTGGCTTATGAGAGTTACCTGTAGACATACTAGAGGGCTGAATGGATTATTAGATGGAGGACAATTTTGTTTTATTATAGTCTATTTCTAATTTTATTGATGGTGTAAGGCAACATGGGTTCCTGATCTGATAATCTTCTGTTGGGTCAGCAAACCAGCCACAATTCTGTTCTCAAGGCCTATTTTGCCTTAATCCCACAGTTAGTCAGAAACAGAAAATGCCTTTTGCAGAGTACAGATGGCATAGAGATGAATAAAGCAGCGTGTCAGACCCTGCCTATTGATCCCTTTTTTAATTTTAGGATCATGAATTATTTATTAGTTGTCCAGACGTCAGATAAAATGGAATCAGTTGAATACTGAGCACGAACACACTGACCAAAATATCCCACAGTCTTACAAATGGCAATAATTACCCAAGAAGATTTAATTTAAACCAAATATGCGGCTCATCAATAATCTGCATGCAAAGTATTTCCTTGAGCATCAGAATTGTACAGTTACAAATGCTTTGGAGAAGTGCAGGAGCTCCAGTGGCATTAAAATTAAAATTATCCGTAAATGTAATTGCTGTAAAAAGCTATATTTACCTGTCCCATTCTAGCCTCTACACTGCTGATTGTGACTCTTTAAACACTGTTGCAGAATCCAGCTGATCTACGAATAAACACGCAAATTACTGTTGACATTAAAGACTTAAGGACAGCAGGCTTCTTCTATACAGTTTCAGAGTCAGAATTAGCACTGAATAATGAGATAAAGAAATGTTTATTGTTATTGCAATGACACTAACATGTTTTATGAATGAATGGATATTGGAAAGTGTCTAAAAATTAATTTTGGGTGAGGTTCCACTTTAAGTGAGTAGTCAGGGAAAAGATTTAACATTTGATCCAGAAATGAGGCGATTATCTCTGCTGGTTTTCTTAAATTAGATTAGGTATATCTCTTTGGGAAGAGATGAACATTCTCCCTATAAATATTCATGGAGTCTCTCAGCGCCAGCATTTATCATCTCATACAATATTCACTAGTATTACTGCAAATACTCAGCTGCTCTGGAGAAAGGCAGGGTACCCCCAATCCGCTTTCTTTCAATCATAATCAGGTGGAAGGAGTAAATGTTGTATTGTGCTGGATCTGATCTGTTTGGGCTTTCCTTTTCTCTAAGTTAATAGGTCTACCTGTATCTGACAAATAGCAACAAGATCTGTACAAAAGCCGTATCTAATAGTCCTGATGTTAAAAGACCATCTCAGGACTGTGACTGAGAAATAACCCACTGTGTTAAGCAGCTCACACTCTTACCTTTTATCCAACACCTTGACCACTGTAAAAGTCTACAACAATGGTGTACATACCTTCCAAAGAGGGTTTAATTGCAGTATCATCAAGTCAGGGTTTCAAGTTTTTATAACATTAGAAATAAAACCAGGGGATACTTGCACCTGTGCAATTCCCTACTGCAAAAGTCAATGCCATCATGGTTATTATCAGTACAACCTAAAAGAACATGTGCGGCCTAGATTAGAGTCCTTCGAGGAAGCAATTTTTGAAACCCAGATCCAAACTGCAGCCTGTGAGCTGGACCCGCAACCTGGATTTTTACCCACTACCCCACACACAACTGCCTTATCTGCAACCTGATCCGTGTCCCACTGATCACCATTAAACAGGAAATACTGTTGCTACAAACCAGAAGTGACATCATGAAAAGTTGGTGGGGCAGAGAAATGTTTACAAATGTTTAAATTAGTCAAATATAAGTTGACCCAGAGACACGTATCTATACCCACATCTGAAAATTCTACCCGCAGGTTACACTCATTTTTTGCAGGTAACCCGTGGGTACCCAACCCGCTGCAGGACTCTAGCCTAGCTTGCTCCAAAAAAGCATCCCATAGCATATGATTAGGAACGCAGCTAATCCACTATTTGGGATTTGGTCGAATCCCTGAATCCTTCATGAAAGATTCAGCCGAATACAGAATTGAATCTGAATCCTAATTAGCATATGCAAATTAGGGTCAGGAAGTGAAAAAATGGAAAAAGGCATATGCAAATTAGGATTCGGATTAGTTTCAGACAGACACAAGGACTAGGCTGAATCTGAATCCTGCTGATAAAGGCCGAATCCTGGATTTGGTGAAACCCTACATATATTACCCCCCAACCCCAATAACATATGGTCCACACCACTGCATGATACAGAACCACAGTGCATCAAACAGCAGCACAGAGTAAACCAAACAGAGAATCACACAGCGTCTAATTTTTTTTGGCGGGCGCCATTTTTTTCAGCCATTGGAGTCTATGGGTGCTGTTTATGCAGCAAAACTCGCTGAAAAATGTTGCTCATCATTAGCTACCTGCTATGGGTTACTGCTCCTGAGCAAACATAGTGCATTTTATTATACAACACCCTATAAATCACAGTTTGCTCCAGCTTTGTGCTCATTCTTGCATGCAAATATTGCTTCCAAACAATTGTGGAGCACACAGAAAGTTTGTATGCAGTTACACGTCTGAGTACTGTCCCATGATGTGATTGTTTCATATCATACTTCATATGGGTATCAAACTAACAACCCTGTGACTTTTGAATGAAAACAAACTGTGAGTTGTAGTTGTAAACCAGATTCTCTGTAAACTTGCCACCAAAGTATTAAATTATTTCTCGCCTATCTGTTCATATCTGTCTTTCAATAAGATAGATTCCACTTTTAGTATAACCGTTTTTGCAGCGACCAATCTCCCCAAATGCCTTCCCTCACTCTGCGCCGGCTAAAATGCAAAAATGCCGGCGCTAATCACACGCAGCGATTCCTTTTCCCGAAGTTTCCTCATGAGGAAACAATAAAGTTCAGGCACCTCATACAGCAAATGAGTTTTTAATTCCTCTCCATCTATTGTCTACAAAGACATCACATTCCACAAAGTGTTGCCTGACTCAAGCCTGGGAGTGTCACTGCCGTTCCCCCAGAAGAATTTCTGGAAATTATTTCACTTATTTTAATTAAATTGATGAACCAAATTCACTCCTGTGTCTGACACTCCCCATCTGCAACTGTAATGTTTCATTGTGTTTGCCTGTTCAGCATTAAAGGTTAATTAGAGAAGGTTTACTGTAAAGATCAGGAAGGACTGGTGGAATGAAGGGAAGCAAACCAAAAAACTTAAGGGGCAAATAAAAGTCAGGACAAGGAAGGAGAACAAGGAAGGGTGAGGCCTTTGCTATAAAAACCAGATGTACTGCTTGTGGAATCATACTGTACATATATCTACATACATACAATAGTGCATGCAAAATGTGTCTGAATTAGTGCTAATTATTTAGTCTGCTTTTTTCACTTTGTTAGATATAAAAGCCCTGACTGAAGGCCGAGCATTCCTAGAACGATATCTGGGGACCATTATGACCATGGTTTAATCTGGTTAATCTGAATAGCAGTACTATGAGTTGATGGTTGGGTCACAACAGGTGGTTTAAATGCATACATTTACACACTAGTGGTGTTAGAGACATTTCCAATCAGGGCATAAATCCTTTAAGTGGCCAAAAAAGTTGGACTAAAGCCTTAGATGGCTGCTATAGCTGAATCACACTCAAAGATGTAAAAAAATTGCTAACCTGAAAATGAGACATGAAACATGAAACACAGACATATATTGCACAAAGAGCATATGAAAGGCCCGGCTGCCAATATTCAGAGCCATGATTTATTGACATCCCCACAAATCAAACACTGCCTCTATTGTCTATTTGTTGCACTGCTGTTAAAATAGATTGTTGGAACAGATACTTAATGGGGCATGTTAATGTATAATATTCTGTTTATATTTATATCATCTCAGTCTGCCCAACCTCAAAACAAGTCAACCAGAGCAGTTTAGATATGGGGCACCAGCAATACGGGGAAAGATCCAAGCAATTACTTTACCTTCAACCTTAGGCCAAGGCAAGTCAAAGGCTGGTAATACAGGGAGATGTTTAAGCTAAAACTGAAACTGTACAATGACATGTACAGTATAGCTAAATGGAGCCCGTAATGCTTTATATATATCCTAGCATTCAAAATTGGAGCCTCATTATTTTTTTTCCACTAAGAGGGGAATTGCCCTGGGACATCCATGACCAAGATGCTCCAAAAAGTTTAATAATGGTTGGTGGTTCACCTTTATGTTAACTTTTAGTATATTATAGAATGGCACATTCTTAGCAACCTTTTGTTTGGTCTTCATTATTTTTTTGCATAGTTTTTGAATTATTTGCATTTACATATGCTCTGTAAGGCTGCAAATAGGGTTGCCAACTTTTCTTATGTTTTTTACCGGCTGGTGGGTGGAACAAAGGGGGCGGGGCATGACATCAAAAGGGGTGGGGCCATATCGCCGAGAACCATAGACTGAGGAGAAAAGGTAAGTAACAGGGGATTAGGGGCAGGCTGAGGGCTCTTTTGAAAGGGTATTACAAATTTACCGGCAGCTACATTGCCGGTAAATTTGTAATACCTGCCCCGGCCTTGGCAGGTGGCAACCCTAGCTGCAAATGTATTGTTATTGATACTTTAATTGCTCATCTTTCTATTCAGGCCTCTACTATTCCTATTCATATTCCAGTCTCTTATTCAAATCAGTGCATGGTTGTTAGGGTAATTCGGACCCTAGCAACCTGATTGCTGAAACTGCAAACTGAATAAAAAAAAAGAGCTGCTGAATAAAAAGCTAAATAATGCAAAAACCACTAATAATAAACAAAAATTGCATCATACTAAAAGTTAATTCAATGGTGAACAACCGCTTTAATGCAGAACAAAGGGCTCCATTAAAATTAAATCCGCTCTTGCAGCATTGCTTATGCTATCATTCTTCTACCCAGGGGTTAGTTTACTGTTCAGGATGCTCTTGAATCAATGGGTGCCCAAACCTGGCACAGTACTGTGCTGGGCTCTGGAAAAATGAAGCTATATCCCTCCAGACCCAAGTACAGTGCCATGAAGAGGGTTATGGACAGGGGCGATCCTGGCCCCTCCGCTGCCTGAGGCAGCAGCAGTTGCTGCTGCCCCCCCTCCCCCGGAAATTTGCTCTTAAAGTACCAGGAGCAGCATTTTTGCTGCCCCTGGTACCTAGTGGGGTGTTGCCACTTGAGGCGACAGCCTCAACTCGCCTCATTGTCCGAAGCACCCCTGAGATGGAGGGTACCTTTTCCAGGAAGCTTCTTTTTGGAGAGATTTCCTAAATAGGGAATCAACCCATGGGAATACATTTTTCAATACAGCTCACCATAACACTTAGAAACACTTAGAAATGCTCACTGCCTTTAAATGATAAAATAACAGAAGATTGTGCAATCTTGTTGCAGACAGACATTTTAATCACATGATAAATGTAGTGTTCTCAAGACATAATTCGGATAAAGAATTTCAGAAAGTAATGCTGTACCAGCCACCACAAGGCTCAGGGTGGAAAAATGCAACAGCAGCAGAACAAACTGACATGAAATACAAGTAACTTTGCTTCTTTTGCATTATTAAAATAACATTATATCCCCACTGGGCAAAAGAGTTTCCTTTGGGAATGTGAGATTATTTATATGTATAATGATGCTTATGTATTGATTCATTCCAATCATACAGTTTAATATACACAGCAGTTCTGCCACCACCAGAGAATATGACTGCTATACCAGAACACACTTGTCATTCCTCACCATATATAGTATATAACAGCAATTAGCTATCAACTCTTTATTAACCCTGCTGCGTCCATGGCCAAGTAAATCTGGCTGGGGCATGGCACGAGTGCTAACATTTCTTAAGTGCTAAAATTTCACAAGTGCTTAGAAATGACAGTTAAACAAGGCTGTTGGACAAGGCAAAAGAAACCGGATTCCCCTGCAATCAACAATTAACCATCTGGGATAAGAAGAAAACAGATTTTTTTGTACCTGCTAGTTTGTAACTTCTTACTCCAAACATGCTTTATCCTGCATTTCTCCTCCTTTCACTCTCATGCTTCATAAAACATTTTTCACTACCTCCTCCATCAAATCCCAGTTCTATACAAATCTCATCCTCTCTACTCTCCTCTCCTTCCCTCTCCACACATGGAGTTTATAAAGTACTCTGTTTAGCAATTCCACACAACTCCTCTTTTTCATACAAACCAAGGACTTATAAATCCCATTCTCACTTAGTCTTTCTTTCCTTTCTATTGCTGGCAGCTGGGGACATTTCCCCATACCCTGGCCCTTACCCCATCCCAGTTATAACACGGCCACGAGCTCCTTCTCTCCGGAGCAAATTCAAACAGTACAGAACACTTACTCCTATACCCAAAAACCCAGTTAATCTTTTCTGTGCTCTCTGGAATGCCAGATCTGTTTGCAACAAACTCACCGCTATACACGACCATTTCATTGCAAATTCCTTTAACCTACTTGCACTTACTGAAACCTGGCTCTCTCCTACTGACACTGCCTCACCTGCTGCCCTGTCCTATGGGGGCCTACACCTTACTCATACTCCCAGACCTGGTAACAGACCTGGAGGTGGGGTAGGTTTGCTTCTCTCTCCCCGCTGTACTTTTAAAGTTCTTCCTCCTGTTCCCTCTTTATCATTCTCCTCATTTGAGGCTCACTGCATTAGGCTCTTTTCTCCTGTTTCACTCTGCATTGCTCTTATATATCGACCACCAGGACCAACTGCACAATTTCTGGACAACTTTGCTGCCTGACTTCCTTACTTTCTTTCATCTAACATCCCATCCATCATATTAGGTGACTTTAATATACCCGTTAACAACATTAACAACTCTTCTGTCTCTAAACTTCTTTCACTAAACTCCTCCCTAGGCTTATCTTTGTGCTCAGACTCCCCCTCTCACTCCAATGGTAATGCTGTGGATCTCATATTTACCAGACTCTGTTCAACCACCAATTTTACTAACTCACCATTTCCCCTCTCTGATCACAATATGCTCACATTTCAACTCTCACTAACTCCCTCCTCACCCCCTGCTATTCCCCAAACACGTACTTACAGTGACTTGCAAGCTGTAGACGTGTCACATCTCTCTTCTTCCTTTGACTCTCTTCACTCTAATATCTCAGCCATCTCATGTCCTAATGTGGCCACCTCTGTCTACTATAGTACTCTCACCACCGCCCTAAATGAGCTTGCTCCTGTAAAAACTAAACGTTCTAGACCCAAACCACTTCAACCTTGGCATACTGCTCATACAAAAGAGCTCCAAAGACATTCACGTGCACTTGAGCGTCGCTGGCGCAAATCCCGTTCAGAATCAGACTTTTGGAGCTACAAATCTGCCCTGCGCTCCTTTAACACCAGCCTCTTCCAAGCCAAACAAACATACTTTACTTCACTCATTAACTCCCTTTCTAAAAAAACAGCAACGTTTCTCCACCTTTAACACTCTCCTTTCCCCTTCTCCACCCCCACCATGCACATCTGTCTCTGCTCAAGATATTGCTGAGCACTTCAAAAACAAAATTGACACTATCAGAAGGGACATTACACTACTCAACCCCCCTAGACTTCCACCACCCTCCCTCCACACTCCCCAGTCTCTCCTGTGCTCCTTCACCCCTGTCACTGATGAGGAAGTCTCAAAGCTTCTGGCCTCTTCTCACCTTACCACCTGCCCGCTTGATCCAATTCCCTCAAAACTTCTCCAAGTTCTCCAATACCAATCCTTGTCTAATCAAAGCCTTAACTCACCTATTTAATCTTTCGCTCTCAACTGGACGGTTTCCTTCTCAACTAAAACATGCTCTTGTCACCCCCCATTCCAAAAAACCCTCTCTTGATCCCTTCAATCTTGACAACCTCCGACCTATCTCTCTGCTACCTTTCATCTCTAAACTACTTGAGCGCCTAGTCTACAACCGACTAACCTCATTCCTCTCTGACAATAACCTGCTGGACCCCCTACAATCTGGTTTTAAGCCACAACACTCCACAGAAACAGCCCTGACTCGACTAACTAATGACCTTTTAACCGCTAAAGCCAACAATCATTTCTCACTACTAATACTGCTTGATCTCTCAGCTGCATTTGACACTGTAGATCACCCTCTCCTCCTCCAGTCCCTCCAGTCGCTTGGCCTTCGTGACACAGCCCTGTCCTGGTTCTCTTCTTACATCACCAATCGTTCCTTCAGTGTCTCCTATAATGGAGTATCTTTCTGTTGGAGTTCCTCAAGGCTCTGTCCTAGGACCATTACTATTCTCCCTCTATACTTCCTCCCTTGGCAAATTAATAAATTTGTATGGTTTCCACTACCACCTCTATGCTGACGATACTCAGATCTATCTCTCATCTCCTGATCTCAACCCAGAACTCCTAACTCGCGTCTCCTCCTGCCTGTCCGCTATCTCTACCTGGATGTCGCAACGCTACCTTTCTACCTCTCTAAAACTGAAATGGTTCTCTTTCCTCCAACTAACACCAGTAACATCCCCGAAGTATCCATCATAGTTAACAATTCCACTATCACCCCCTCTCCCCAGGCCCGGTGCCTTGGGGTTATCCTAGATTCTGCCCTGTCATTCACTCCTCATATCCAGTCACTTATTAAATCATGTCACTTCCACCTAAGGAACATATCCAAAATACGATCATTTATCACCCAAGATGCTGCCAAAATTCTTATTCACTCTCTCATCATATCGCGTCTAGACTACTGTAACTCTCTCTTAATTGGCCTCCCCCTCCAGAGACTGTCACCTCTCCAGTCCATAATGAACACTGCTGCGAGGCTCATACACCGCTCCTCCGCTACCTCGCCATTCTGCCAATCCCTGCACTGGCTTCCGTTACCTTTCAGAATCAAATTCAAATTAATGACACTGACTTTCAAAGCACTTCATAACTCTGCCCCTCCCTACATCTCTGAACTCATCTCTATATACTCTTCTCTCATTACCTCCTCACATGCTCGCATTCAAGACTTTGCAAGGGCTGCACCCCTCCTCTGGAACGCTCTCCCACGGTCTGTCCGACTTTCTCCCAACCTTTCTGCTTTCAAAAAATCTCTCAAAACGCACTTCTTTCGAGAAGCCTACCCTCACTCTTAACTTAACTACCAAACGCAACACCGCATACAATACCACATTTCTCACCCACTTAATTTGATCTTGCCCACTCCCACACCTTGTGTATTACTCCCTTCCCTTTAGACTGTATGCCTATGCATAGGGCCTTCCTCACCTTTTTGTACCTGTATTGATTGTGATGTTTGTTACTCCATATATTCTATATATTTAATTCATGTGATGTAGTTGTATAATCACATTTACTTTACAGTGCTACGCAATATGTTGGCGCTATATAAATACATGTTAATAATAATAATAATAAATAATAATAAAGTATATAACTGTGGGAAATTGGCTTTTAATAGGGATTTTGTATATCACTAGTCATATATTATGGTTCCTGAAAAAATATATTGCAGACCACAGGCCAGCAAGGGCATCAGAGGAAAGATATAAAGACTGAGAAGGATTGAGGTACTGGAGACCTGTCCAAATTCTAAATAGAATGCTACCAGAAATGTAAGGCAACAGTTTAATTCGGAGGTCAGGACAGAACAAGACAGGCAGCAGACAAACATTGTCAAATAGACAGAAAGTTCAAAAGTCCAATAAACTTAAAGGGGTTGTTCACATTTGAGTCAACTTTTAGTATGATGTAGAGACATTTTGTATTATTTGTGGTTTTTGCATTATTTAGCTTTTTATACAGAGCATTTGTTTTTTTAGATGGGGTTGAAAGCTGGAAAAAGAAGATGGAAAAATCAAAACTATAAAAAAAAAAAAATGAAGACCAATTAAAAAGTTGCTTAGAATCAGCCTTTGTATAACATATTAAAATGTCATGTAAAGGTAAACCACCCCTTATTTAAATGCTGAACAAACTATTCTACCATATTAAAGCAGATCTGACACCAAAAGTGTTCCTTGCTGAGCCACCAACACTTACAATAACAATGTGAGTTTTGAATAACTTGGCCAAGGTCTCCTAAGGTCACACGAGGTGCAGCCTTGTTTTGAGATTTCATGCTGATATCTGCACCATGTGACTGCACACAGGCCATTGAGGTGCCGGTCAGTGTAGAGTAGGGGGGAACATGTCGGCTATTCTCTGTCTGTACAGAAAATGCATTCTGAGACATAAGTCTAAAGTCAGGACCCCACCCAGACCTTAAATGATTCTTTAATGCAAACACTGGGGGTCATTTATCAACACTGGGCAAATTCGCCTATGGCCAGTAACCCATGGCAACCAATCAAATTGCTGCATTCATTGTTCTACTTGTAGCTGACTTTAAAAAGCTAATCACTGATTGGTTGCTATAGGTAACTGCCCATGGGCAAATTTGCCCAGTGTTGATAAATGAGCCCCACTGGGTCTGCTGGTTCTGTTTATATTCCTGTGTTCCAAGTGATACCTACCTTCAGTACTTCATATCATGACAATTTTCATTTAATATAAGATTTTCTGTGCATAATAACTCATTTATGATTAGAGAATACATGGACAGTAAATGTTTCGTAGAAGCTTTCTTTCTAGCTTGCATGGTCCATATTTCCTTAAGCTGACATCTGCCATTTATGTAGTGCTGGGTGAATTTATTCGCCAGGCATGGACTCACTGCGAATTTCCGGATTTTACAACCTGCGAATTGTTTAGCGGAACTGCTGCAAAAATTCAAAATAATTTTGACGTCCATTGACTTTAATGCATTTGGACAAAAAGTTGCATGTGTAAAAATTGTCACTCACGTGAAAATTGTTGCACGCCAAAATAATTTTGATGCCCATTGATATCAATGCAGTTTGTGAATTTTTCACTATTTCACAAATGTTTTCATTGTTTCACAAATTTTTCGGCAGGCGAAACAGGACAGATTTACCCATCACTACATATATGTATTATCACCTATCTTTCCTTCCATATCTTTGTTCTTATTTAGAAATGGGGAATGGCCAGTG
Source organism: Xenopus petersii (assembly GCA_038501925.1). Taxonomy (NCBI): domain Eukaryota; kingdom Metazoa; phylum Chordata; class Amphibia; order Anura; family Pipidae; genus Xenopus; species Xenopus petersii. The sequence continues at coordinate 50,266,425 of CM076674.1, read as the reverse complement.
CTGTATTTAGCATAATGACATGATGCCACAAGCACATCTGCCCTATGTCACTTTTGCCCCCTTCCATGCTCCAAGGCCTTTGTTAATTTTTTTTTTTTTGTTTCCGTGGTTTAGGACTTTGGTAGGTGAGGTGCGGCTTCGGCGCTGTCAAGAAGGCCCTGGCTATTTTGAAAAGTGCAGCACAGCCATTCCCCCTTTAGGCCTGGGCTCGGTACAAGAGTACCCACTGGCCCCCCTGATGGCGGCCCTATAAAGATGTCCCTGAGAATGACCATGGTATAGACATACAAGGCAAATAGTTGGGTGAGCAGGAGGGCCCACCGACACCTGGGTCAACTGGGAGTTTTCTGGTATCCAGTGGGTCAGTCTGACACTGGATAATTGATCTCCTTACGCATAGTGACTCTATAGTCCATAACCTAAACTACGACTAGTGAAATGTAACAGTTTCACATTTCTCCTGCGTTATTCCAGCAGTTGCAATACGGTTCAGCCAAAAGAAACAGAGTATATTGCATGGTCAAAAAAGAATCTAATCTTGAAGTCCAAAATTATAATTATATACCCTGAGCATCCCAAACAAGGAAATAAAGCATGCAGAGCATAACTGCAGGGGGTGTCACTTCATACATAATAATCATAAGGAAGATTAACATTTTACCTGGAGTTTTAAAATGATTTATGCTGGTATAGACTGCCTTGTGATGAATTAAAATTTGAAAGCTATGGACATGATAAAGCATTTTTGGGCTTAACGATAAAACATTGGTGGTAGAGTGACGTTGTTATGTTCTGAATGCAACAGTAATGGCGATGCATGACACAATATAAGGCAGGGGTTCCCAAATGGTGTGACAACATCCTAGGAGTGACACAAAGCAGTGAAACTGCTCCAAGCCTGTAAGCTGAACCATTTCATGTTTGGAGTAACTGCTAATGGAACAGTAAAGCAAGATGATGGCTATAACAATATATCATGCATTTCTAAACCTGTTAGAAAAGGGATCTCAAACAAATGTTGGACAGCAGCCAGGCTTAAACTGAATAATTCGGAATATATGTAATGTAGAGAATACCTACAAGAAACACTTTAAATAGATCCAATGGTTCAGCGCCTGGGTTGAATGACTGGATCTCTGGGAAGCTCTAGGCAATATTATTGGACAGGATCTGCATACACATACAAACTGTGATATGGTTATCTCAAATTCTTGGCTTATACAAAGTGCATTAAAGTCAATGGGAGTTTTTTCTTGTGGCGGGATTTTTTTGTCCAAATGCACTTAAGTCAATGTGCGTTTTTCTCTGTGCAATGTTTTTGTTCAAATGCATTAATGTCAATGGCCGTTTTTACTTATAGCGACTTTTTTGTCTCTGTGAATTTTTTGTCCATGGCTGGATAAAAAATGAGCTCATCGCTAGAAATCGCATAATGTATTTATCGATACAAATACAAGGGAAGACAGTACAGCAGAACATAATGTGGGTGGCTTTAAGAGAAGGTTATTTTGGGCAACAGCATGGCTATGCTTATATTTAACGTTTATGGGTGACAAAAATGCATAGCAGGAAAACATGGAGGAATCGGTCATTTGTGCATGTCCCTTACAGTGTGATCGGTGAAAGCTCACAGGTGGAACAGACCATTAGGTAGAGCTGACAATTTTGAGCAATTTTGTAGGACTTCATACTGTCAAAGCCAGACAAATGCAAAAAATATTTAATGGAGTGTACATATAATAACATATCATCGCAGGATGTGTTCAGACACTACTAGTGGGGATCTTATCAGGACCCAATACAGTAAAGCAATGACTGTGAAGTCCCAGAAGATGACGTGGTAAACCTGAGATATCATGCTGTATAAAAACTGTAATTCCTAGCTTCCCTGTGCAATTTAGATGAAGGCTGATATTGAGCTAGGCAACAGCCTGACGTAGCGCAAACTAATGCTTTCTTTTACTCTCTCCCTATGTGCATATTTGATACATTTTAAGGAGCCAAATGGATAATTGCAAACTACACTCCATTGTATTATGCATATTACACGTACTACTGTTTGCTTTTAAACAATGATAGCTGTAAGAGAGCCATCCACTATCTTTGGGTTTATTTACATGAATAGGACTGAATTTCTTCCATTACTCAATAGAATTTCCACTTTGGTTAACACTGAAATCCCAGGATACCAACTTTTTTCAATCAGACAGTGGCTGCAGGTAAAACATTAATGGGCAGGAGCAGCAAGCTCACAGCAGCTTCTAATAAACTGTCTGTCAATAAGAGAGATTTATTTGCAGAAATGGATGACCACAGAAGTTGCACTAGGTAATCCAGTGCAGGGCCTTCTTCTCATTGCAGTCCATACGTGAAATATGTTGGTGTTATAAAATGAAATGATATTAATGATAACAGCCTAGAACAATGGCGGTATTGATTACTGGCAAAATTAATATTTTAGTATGCCCAAAGTTTTCTAACAATTTGCAATTTTTCTTTTCTATTTAGTGGTTTTTAAAATATCTATCTTTTTTATTTTGCAACTCTCACAGGGGAATTCACAAAAGTGGAGACAGGGCAAATTTGGAGTTAAATTTGAGCTAAACGTTTGCACCAGGCAATCATTAAATGCCACATTCACAATTGTCAGCACTTTAAATCGTATAGTCCAGTTCTCTCCAAAAAAAAAATTTATGTCAAAAAGTTGGAGCAAAGCAGTTTTCACATTCTGGCATTTTAACCCCAAAAAAATGGAGTTGATAAATCTAAACTTAAAATTGGTATAAGTTGTACCACGAATTTTAGAAATTTGGGTTAAATAAAAAAATTAAAGTGTTTTAAAGTAATTAAAATAGAATGTACTGTTGCCATGCGCTGATAAGTGCTTCAGAAAGACTATAGTTTATGCAAACAAGCTGCTGTGTAGCAATGGATGCAACTGAACTGGCTAAATGGCACAGGTTAAATAGCAGATACAGGAACCCTGTAGAACAACATTTTATTCTTTAGAGCTTATCTGCTAACTGCTATGTAACCTGTGCCTTTGCTCCTTTGATTTGCACTTATAAAACTAGCTTCAGTAACACGTATTAATGGGGCAGACAGAAGTTACAGTACTGTATATCTGATTGGCACTGGACCACATGGCAAGTGCAAGAGATCTGGAATTGCATGCCAAAGTATTTCTTCCATTTTCTGCCCTGAGCAAAGACTCAGCAAATCTGCATGAACACGATAGTGACCAGAATGGAGGCTATGCTATTGAAAAGAAATATACTAATGCATAAAGCATCTAAACAAATACAACACTAAAAGCAGCTTTCACTAACATATACCACACAAAACCAGAGAAGTTTCAACTATAGCCCTCAACTCTTGTTGAAGTACTATTGCCAGTGCCCTTGACACTGAGGTCACAATTTCAGCTGAGAGCTACACAGAAAAAAAAGGTGGAAAACTCAATTGAAGTCTATAGGGGAATTAGAAATTTTCCCAATGAAAGTAAATCTGGCTCAAAATCGCAAAAAATGTTCATAGAAGTATACTGGCCATCAGATGCAGATGAAAATAAGCAATAAGAAACAGGGTGAGAGTTAATTCTATAAAACATCTTGCGAAGTCATGTCATGTGTGATTCTTAGTTTGGGCAGGCTAGTTAATGTCTTTGGTTTCATAGTCTTTTGGCACTATGGTTGCCACCCTGCCAGTATTTGAGTGGTCCAGCCGGTAAAGCACCAGCTAGAGTTGGAAATACAAATTCAGCAGCAATGTAATTGCCAGTATATTTGGAACACCTTATAAATCCCTCCCTTCCCTGAACATCTCTGCTGACAGTTACCCCTTATATGGAAATGCCCGCCAATTCCCTGCCAATTTCTCCCACCTGCCTAACCATTTACCCACCACTCCGCCCATATCCCTGTCCGGTGATGTCATCACCCAGCACATATGACATCACCACCCACTCCCTGACCCAAAGGCCAGTTATATTTAAGTTAAAAGATGACAACCCTAATTAGCACACAGGTTCTCCATGTAGAACAAACAGTGTTACCATGATGTATAACCCCCCAGAACTGTTATATCATGTGGCATAATAAAAGTAGTGCCAATGCCATGCATAATGCCACATGAACAGACTGCAGGACAACTATAGGACAGTTTCCTTGTACAATACTGAGTGGTGTAGCAAATTACATGGGCCTCCCATCATTTTAAAGTCCCTTTTAACTTGGGGAATACATTTTTCATTAACATATTTTGAATATTATGTCCTGGGCACATAGCAGAAAAAATGTTGTACCAATTCCATGCACAATGTCAGTAGAAAATATATACCGTTTCCATTCACAACACATGGCAGTTTCACATATAGTCCCGCAGGGCCGCCATCAGAAATCCCGCAAGGCCCCATACTAAAAAATTTCCTGGGCCCCCTGGGCTGCACCCACCACAAGCCCCACCTACAGGTCCACCCTCCCCACCTCACAGGTCCACCCGCCACCACACACTTAAAAAAAAACATTGGTGGCTATGGTTCCCACATGTTAATAAAAAAATATTGCTGGTCAGGGCCCCCCCCATTGAAAAAAAACATTTGTGGTCAGGGCCCCCCATTAAAAAATATTGGTGGCTAGGACCCCCCCACGTTATAAGAAAATCGGTGACCAGGGCCCCCCTTAAACGTCCATGTAAAAAATCTTGCCCCCCCAGAAGTTTAAAAAAAATTGGTGCCCAGGGCCCCACCACACAACAGGGACCTTAAAGGGTTACCTTTAGGGGGGTCCTGCCATGTTGCACTTACTTCATTAGTGTGGCCCACCAGCTGTCAGTGAGCTGCCAACTACAGAAGGGAGGAAGTGAGCACAGGTGGCTGCATCTTCTTCCAATGACAGCATTTTCTTCCCTTATTGGTCACAGAATTTCAAGTCCTGGTAAAGCTGCATGGTGATTGGATGAGATGGAGGAGAAGTTCAAACCTCAGCTATCCAATCCCTGAGCAGCTCACCTGGGACTTAAACTCAGTGACCAATAAGGGGAAGAAATGGACAGAAGATACCTCCCCTTGTGCTCCCGCCCCGCCTTCCCGAAGTCAGCAGCTCTCAGAAAGCAGGGGGCCCGGCTAATCAAGAAAGTGTGGCGTGACTGGCCCCCCTTACCCTCAGGCCCCCGACAACTCTCCCCCCTGTCCCCCCCTGATGGCTGCCCTGTAGTCCCGCCTGTAGCACATGGTGGAGAAAATACTGCGTGATTCATAAATATACTGTAACGTATGCAGAGAATATGCTAGAAGTATATTTCATGAATATATGATGCATCTACTAGGATTATCAACCCTGATGGTAAATTTCTGTTGATTGTCAAAAAAAGGAGTTTTGTAAGAGCTGTACTCTTTAGTTCCTGCTGTTCTGATCATTTGGGCAATTGCCATGACAAATGAAACAATGTAAAGGTGGTAATGCACATGTATGGCCCCTTGTACAGTATCTGTTTGTATGATCCACTGACCTTATAGATATGGATCATATGTTGTCAGCCCATGTATGAGCAACTTTAGGCAGTCCCTAACTAAATACATACAAACAGAGAATCAGACAGGCGGGCACACACAGACACAAATGCCACAGACACAAATGCAGACTCAAGCATACTAATTTAAATACATACACATTCTTTGGCAGGCATATGAAGTACTCAGGTATACTCAGGTATACTCAGGCAGTACATACAGGGGGTCATTTAACAACACTGGGAGAATGTGTACCTGAGCAGTAAACCATGGTAACTAGTCACATTTTTGCTTTCATTATTCAACCTGCAGATGGCTAAAACAACTAATAATTGATTGCTATGGGTTACTGCCAGGTGCAGATTGTACCAGCGCTGATAATAAATGAGTTTAGGATGCACCCAGACACTCAGCCCGGCACCCTCAGACCCAGGTACCCACAGAACTTGCATCTTTTTCTGACTTTCTGACTGACACTCTCATGTGGACTCACTGACGTTCCCACCCTCCTCCCTGCACTGTTTGATCCCAGCATTTTACAATCAGCAGCATGCTGACACCCAGAGTCTCAGAGGCAGCACATTTCTCCCTCTAAGGTGGTAGATTTAAATCTTTCTTCCCAGATGTTGCCCTCCACCTGTGCTGGAAGCCAGGGTCTGCCCTGGGAACACTATGTGATTGCACTCACCAGCTCATAGGGTCAGGATTCAGTTGCTTGTGAAGGGCCACTGAGAAGCCAAATAAGCTGCCCTTTTCCCCATCCTTGGTCAGTGTGTTGGTGACATCCAGATTGAAGGCTTGGATCCTAATTGAAGAAAGCAGTAGCAGGCAGGAGAAGCAGAGGGGAGCACCCAGTTCCGCAGGCATTCTGCAGTCTCTCCTGTGGGTGGAGAGCTAGAGGAAAACAGTGTAGGGCTTCCCTTCTAATGAGCCTTGTGCAAGGTCATTCACTAGATCAGCCCCAAGCCTCGCCTGCTGTCATGCAAACATGGGAAAGTGAGGACACGGAGTGAGGTGGTGTTGACCAGGCGGAGTGCAGCATTCACACAGTGACAAGCCCCCTTGTGCTCCAGGACTATAGACAGAGCAGGGAGGTGGAGTGGGAGGTGGAAAGAAACAGAAAGCACAGCAGCTGAGTCAGTTTCATCTATGGCATCAATACCTACTTACAGGACATGGATGTCATACTGCCAGTCAGAAAGAGGAGGGGGGACCTTGCCATCCAGTGATGTCAGTATTCTGCTAGGTCTCAGCTTGTGACCTCATACTACAAATGGGAACATCTCGTGGTGCAGTCATGTAGGTTATGTTATTCAGTGTGAGATGATGCACTGATCCCAGGGCAATGATTGTGTCTGATGCACAATACTTTGCACATGCTTTCATTATATCCGAGGCATAGGGTACTGCAAGATAAATGCTCTTGGAAACCAGCAGGGTCAAATTTCCAGCACAGTTGGAGGACAACATCTGCTTAAGGGAGTTAAATCTAATCCATAGAGAGGAAATTTGCTGCCATTTGGACTCAAGGGTCTGCCCGGTGTCAGCATAATGCGGATTGTACAGTGCCGAGCTCAAACTGTGCAGGGAGGAAGGAACACAAAGAGAGTGGGAACTGCAGTGAGTGAGGAGAACAGCAAATACAGTATATTTCCGCAAAATGTGGGGATGCCGGAGTGTACCGGCTTCATGCATATTGCACCTTCCTCAAGCAATTGGGGCAGGGAGGACAGTAGCGCCGCCTATGTCTACCGGGTCTGGGCCGGCAGGGCCCACCGGCCCAGTCCGACGCTCAGGGCCGGATTTCTAAAATGTGCGCCCCTAGGCCGCACACCTCCCCGCCCGGTTCGGATTGGGCTCACCCCCCACCTGCTCATCCTCCCGCCGCTCATCCGCCCACTGCCAGCAAGCTCACCCCGACCCGCTCACCTGCTTTGGAATTTTTCCAATAGTCGACACTGGGAGGGTGAGTTGACATGCGGCGGCAAGTGGGTTCAGTACAGGTGGGGACAGGTTCTGTTGCGGCCAGCAGGCGGCATGCCGCCCCCAGCATTTTGCCACCCTAGGCCCGGGCCTATGCGGCCTGCCCACAAATCCGGGCCTGCCGACGCTGCGGCCATATCCTTGTTCCTGGCTGAACCAAATCCAAATCTTAATTTGCATTTGTAAATTAGGGGTGGGTAGGGAAATTACATGACTTTTGATCACAAAAGAAGATTTTTTTCCACTTTTTCCTTTCCTGCACCTAATTTGCATATGCAAATTAAGATTTGGATTCGGTCGATATTTGGCCATATCTTTCATGAAGGATTTGGGGATTTGGCTGAATTCCAAATAGTGTTTTCAGTGCAGCTCTAGTATAATGTGTATAATGGTGAGATGTCTGCCTAAAATTAAAAAAGTATCCTACAGTGTCATATGCAGTTTCAGCCCTATATTTGGTATTTATTATTAAATATAAATATTTGTGTGTGTTCCCAGACTAACTGATTAAGCCACAACTATATACTACCTTGTTGGTATAAAAATTGGTAATTGAAAGAAATGCCAGCCACATGACCTGGGCAGCGCAGGGGCCTTAAAGGAGGCAGAGAGAGAAGCAATGCTTGGGAAAGTGGTTAGTGCTGGGCTGAATTTAGATCTTAAGTATCTCTAGGCACCCAACATTAATGTGCTTTTCCTCTCCTTGTCCATTATTATATGTTTTAAGATATTTAGCATTTTATTCCACAGCTTTCTGGTCTGCAGTTTCTGCAATCTGGTTGCTAAGGTCCAAATTATTCTAGCAACTATGCACTGTTTTGTATAATAGACTGGAATATAAATAGGAGAGGGCCTGAATAACAAGATGAGTAATGAACAGTGTCAATAACAATACATTTGTACAGAGCATTTGTTTTATAGATGGGGTCAGTGACCCCTATTTGAAAACTGTAAAGAATCAGAAGAAGGCAAATAATTCAAAAACTATAAAAAAAGAAAAGATGAAAAACAATTAAAAAGTTGTTTAGAATTAGTCATTACATAACATAGTAAAAGTTAACTTAAAGGTGAACTGTAAATGTATATATGTTTTACTGTATATGAGCTGTAGTACAGAATCATCTGGGGACCCAAGGTTACAAAACCTGGCTGTAATGAGTAGTGTTTGCACCAGTCTGTAACTGTATCCATCTATTTAATCAACATTATGTTGCTGCTATATTATAACTAACTACTGGTAGGTCATTTTCCTAACAGGTACTTTATAAAAATTACATATTAAACAAAAACTGCCAAACCCATTTCAGGGTCCCGTTTTTTGCTTGAATAGCAGAAATTGCAGGCTATTTCTGAAAGTTAATGTGAAAATTTCAGGGATCTAAGGGGGAAAAAATCCTTTCCCATGATCAGATTAACACAGCTATCTCCACCAACAACCACTTTCACACCTGCTGGATCAGACTGACAGTCAACCCAACCAATATTTTTTGTGGCCCAGTATCAGTCAAGCTGACATTAAAATCCTATTGTACAGGGACTGGACTGGTATGATGAATCTGCATAGACCCACCAACATGGTGGCTAAATCAGGCACAGATAAACAAATAGGCCTGGGCTTGCAAACTGCATGAATAATACAACAGGTTTATTCCTAAAAAATGTGCATTAAAAAGCTGAATTTGTTTAGGGATGCGAACTCATAAGGTATTGGTATGCCATTTTATACTTTGTGAATGAAAAATGTGCAATTTGCTTTAGTTTTTTAATTTTATATAATGTTTTATTGCAAAGAAAAAAATGTCATATAACTTTGCTGTATTTTTGATTATTTCCATCTTCCTTTAGGGTCACTGAACCTCTCTATTTGTGCTTTTGCTAAAGGATCTAATAAAACCTGTGTTACAGCCACTCAGGCAGTCAAATGGTTAATGGATCAGTCCACAGAAGAGAGGGGCAGGGAGATGTTCAAAGATAGAGAGACGGGTAAAAATAAACTGGAATTCTCTCCAAATAACTCACTGGGGAGCTTTACCAAAAAAGGAGGGAGCCGAGTATTAATCTCACTAGTCTAGTGGACCCTGGAGAGGCGCAGACAGGAATTAGGGTTTGGGAAGCTAATAGAAATGTACAGACCCATTCTCTGACCCAGCAGTAACATGTACCAAGCCTGTTAGTTTCAGTGAAATATTACTTTCACCTGAACCACTGGACAGTATCTCGCACAACTGTGGAGAGTCTTTCCAAACTGACCTCATTTTCATGCACAAGATCATAATCCAGAGATATTTATATTTGAGAAATATTTATACAGGAATATTTGAAAATATTTTGCCACTTTATAAATACGTCTTAGTAATAATATCATTGAATCATACTGAATAAACTACTCAGTCATTCACAGACAGCCAATAACCTGGAAGTTCATAAATATGTAACTTTTGGGGAAGGGAAAAGCCTCCAAATACCATTAGTAAAAAATATTTCTGACAGCCAAGGGTTTGTAGGTTAGGAGGTGAATGGGGCTGTCCTAGCATTTTAAAGGGATTGTTCACCTTCCAAACACTTTTTTTTAAGGTTAATTTGTTTTCAGATTGTTCACCATAAATAAATACTTTCCCCATTTGGTTTCCATTCTTTATTTTTATCTGTTTTTCCAAATTTAAACATTACTGTTCCTGTCTCTGGTGTTTCATTCTGGCAGTGTTCCAGGTAAAGAATCTGAACTGTTACAATTTACTACATTAGTAGACACATTTCTCAGCTGCATCTGTGAAATATTAGCAACTATTGTATCAATTCTAACAGCTGCATTTAATGAAACTCAGGAATTCTGAGTATCATCTACAGCAGTTTATAGAGTGGATCAAAAAAATGTACAATGGGATTTAAGAAAGAATTTTTTTCTACCGCATTACGCGCATCACCAAGACTGTTCAGAAATATATTTTTTTATTGTAGTTTAATTCTAAAAGGCCATTTTCAAATATGAATGACAGTAAGCCATTCAAGTTCACACATTTGCCTTTTGAAACATGCTGCAGCTGGATTCATGTTCAGGGTGGGTGTCCCACATAACAAAAGCATTATTCTCAAACCATCTCTGCTCCTCCCCACATCATTTTGAATGGCTGGAGCCCTAGGCAATGCCACAGATTCCCTAAATTCCTCATGCTGCCAACATCATAATTGCATACCCGCAAGTGCTTGTAAAGGCAGAAAAGAACACAACATGCAAAGTGGAGGAGAACCTTAATCAACTTTGGCATTTCTCCATATTTACCTTACTTGTGTCTGTGGTGTAGGCAGATACAGAGGATATTGCTATGGGGGAATACACAATGTGTGCACATCTGGGAGAATTCACACAATCTGATAGCTGTGCAATAAGCCAAAATAAGTATGAAAGCTGTTTTGCTGACAACACACACACACAATTAAAAAGATGCATATTAAAGGCAGCTATTTTTTATGCCAGAAATAAAGCTTATTTGCATTATGCATTTTAATTTCTGAAGATTACAGATACGTTCCTATAAAAAAGTGATTTTTTTCCCCCAACATACAGTACATACGCATACAAATACATATAGAGTAAATCTAAATCTGGGCCCATTGAAAGTGTAGTGTTCCCCTATATGTCACCTGAGACACTTCTTTTTGCAGAGCAGTATTCACTACTGGTCCAAACACAGTATGAGCAAGATGCACTTTTCCTTCTGTATTTAGGGTTGCCACCTGGTCAGTATTTTACAGGCCTGGCCGGTAAAAATGATGTCTGATCCCAGTGTTATTAATAGGGAAAAAATATAAATATATATAGGAAGGACGGTATTTTTGTCCAGAAAAGGTGGCAACCCTACCTGTATTAGTGAGGATTTGCATGCAATTTGTATATTTGATGGATACACCCTACTATTGTACAGTGCTGTGAAATATCTTAGTGCTGTATAAAAATAATTCAATAATAATAATAAAAGCATAGGGAGAAGTTGGTGCAGAACTGCCCCTGGGAACAATCATTTTTCACCAATCCATAACAATATTGGGAGTAGTTAAATAAAGTAATGACTTCAGATGACTTAAAAAACAGCTTCTGTGGTTCATATATTGGAGTTGGTACCTTGGACCAGTTGTTCATTTGAGAGGCCTGAAATATCAAATCCCTGGGAGATTAAGACAATGTGGAATATAAGTAAAATATACACTTTGACTGAAAAATCCAATTTGCCTATTGATTTAACCATATACTAATTTGATTGATTCACTCAAAAGTCCATCAAAGATTGAGTGGCTAGGAATTTTGCAGGAAACCTGCACAATTCCATATTTGACCTTTGATATATTGTTCTATCGTCGGAGCTGTCCATGGCATGAAAGAGGCTGTGAGTAGTACATAATAGTTGGTTGTTCAGTAATTAAAGGTGAGTCTTTCCCCAACGTAATTGCTGACATTGTGAGAGCTCACCTCGCTTGTCTGCCTCAAGCTCAGGAGTGGATGCATCAAGCTCTCTTGTATCTGGGCTCTGATGTATCAGATAGAAGTACACTGAGCAACCTGCTCATCTACATGGCACTAAACAAAGAATTGTGTATTTTAGCTTAACTGCATGATTTTTTTCAGTTGTAAGCAATCCATGTGCATCTTTGTGTTAATTGTATGATTAAATAAAGGCCATATAAAATTGCAGTCCACCAAAAGCGTTTTGTCCTTTATAATTCTGTAAGCTACAACTGCATACCGAGTCATATCTTTCAGCATCTTACAAAATAGCATTTGCTCAGACAAAATAAACTGGCTCAGAAGTGTCCTAAGGGAAACTATGTATAAAAACACAATAGTGCCACTGCTGCTTTAATATAATTCAATGTTCCATTCTTTTTGATTTGATTATACTCACTATCAGATCTCGTTATATGCTAGATCCTATTAACAATACAGTATCTGGATCCTTCCCATAAATACTGATCTATGAAGGGTTCAGGATTAAATTGGGTGGGATCTACTATAAACATGATTTCTTGGCTAGTAGTCCAAGGCCATGATAAAAGAAAAATAAGTGATATAATTGTCTAAATTAGCTCTGTAATAATACACATTTGAAAAAGGGAAATACAATCAGTGAAACTTGAGCTGCTGCTGCTGCTGCAACCCCCAGATTTCTAATAGGTATTTAATCCTACACTAAGTGCACAAAAGAGAATGCAGAGTGCAAATGGCATAGAGATGAATAAATCAGGGTGAACCTGCTCATTGATCCTGTTTAAATTTTAGGTTCATGAAAGATTTATTAGTTGTCCAGACATCAAATGAAATCGAATCATTTGGATTCTGAGTGGTGAACACCCAGACCAAAATATCCCAAAGTCTTACAAATGCCAATAATTACTCAAACCAGTATGTTTTAAATCAACAATCTGCTAGCAATGTATTGTCCTGAGATGCAGATTTCCTTTGTAAAATGCTTCTGAGAACCCTAAGGTGGCCATGTACTATAAGATCGTCTCGTTTGTTGATGTTGGATATACCCGCCAAAGGTGGACAATATCGGGCTTTAATCAAATTGTTGGCCCTATATGAGTACAGCGGTTGGAGCAAGAATTGCATCAACCAGCAGATGTTTTTGGTATTGAGTATACAGGTATGGGACCTGTTATCCAGAATGCTAGGGACCTGGGGGACCTGGGATCTTTCCATAATTTAGATCTCTGTACCTTAAAGGGATGAGTCATCTTTAAACTAACTTTTAGTATGATATAGACTGAGACTTATATTCTGAGACAATCTGCAATTTGTTTTCATTTATTATTTGTGTTTTTTGAGTTATTTAGCTTTTTATTCTGCAGCTCTCCAACTTACATTGTCAGCCAGAGCTTTTTCTCTCAAATGTAATGTTTGCCTTTTTTCTCTTTGGAAAATCAATACAAATATATTTTACTGTATCAAGTTATGCATCAATTTAGAATAGATTACAGTGTCTGTGACCCCCCCCCCCCAAGCTGCTTCAGAAAGACATAAGAAGGTGAAAGGAGAAATGTTAAGCTTCAATATTAGAAAAACGATCACAAATAGAAAATAGAAAGTAATTGAAAAAAAGTCTTCATTCTGGTGAACTACATGAAACCATCTGAATTGAAAAAAGTGTTTGGAAGTAGAACTACCCCTTTTGGGTGTACTAGATAAAAATAGCTGATCTAAAAAGGAAGGTGAACAACCCCTTTAAAGGAATTGTTCAGCATGAAAATAAAAACTAGGTAAATAGATAGCCCATGCAAAATAAAAAAATGTTTCTAATATAGTTAGTTAGGCAAAATATAATGTATAAAGGCTGGAGTGACTTGATGTCTAACATAATAGTCAGAACACTACTTCCTGCTTTGCAACTTCCTTGGTTTTCACTGATTGGTTACCAGTCAGTAACCAATCAGTGACTTGAGGGGGGCACATGGGTCATAACTGTTTGCCTTTGAATCTGAGCTGAATGCTAAGGATCAATTGCAATCTCACTAAGCAGTTATGTCCCATGCGGCCTCCCCTTCAATCCGCTGACTAACTAAGAGTTGGAGAGCTGAAAAGCAGGAAGTAGTGTTCTGGCTGTTATGTCAGACATCCAGTCACTCCAGCCTTTATACATTACATTTTTGGCTAACGAACTATATTAGAAACATTTTTTATTTTGCACAGCCTATTTACCAAGTTTTTATTTTTACACTGAACTGTTCCTTGAAGGGATAACACATGGATGTCCCTTATTGCATGTCATTCCACAAGCTCAGGCTATTTCTTGAACTAAAAAGAGGGGTACCAGGGGTAGGCACAAGTCTGACATGTTATGACACACTAGCAGAGACAGGTGGCTTTGGAACAAAAACACACACTTTGGTATTTATGGGGGAGTGCAAAATGAACATATCAGCTGTCAAAATACTGTGTGTGCCATAAGTCTTACACCTATATTATAAACACATTGATTAAAGTTACTCTTGTCTTTTGAATGTAAATGAGCTGTGAGGGGCACCAAAATAAGGCATTAATCAAGATCATTTTACAGGGGTTATAGCTGCAATGTCTTTAGTGCCCTGTATTTGCACCAATAAAAGGAAAGCCCCCAGCAATGCATGGAGGATGGGCTCCACATCTCATGGAGAAAAACAAAGATAAATCAGTGATATTCAGCCTACATTCTTCTAGATGTTATTTTACTACAACTGTCACATCACCTACCAGCCTTGTGCTATAATTGGATTAAACCATTAGCACTTTTTTGATGTGTGGAGGGGTTAAAGGGCACCGCCACCCAATAATTTTTTTTATTCCCTAATAAAAGGCTTTTTCTACATTGTTTTAAGTGTCAGAGTCATCAGAAAGTAAATTGATTACGAAACACTGTTTAAATTGAAATAACGTTTACACTTTCTTAAAAAAAAAAAAGAAATTAGTGTACACAAGTTTCTTATGGTGGCCATACACAGGGATGTTGCCAAACAAGCGGATCTCTCCCTGATATGCCCACAACGAAGTCGGCAATATCGGGATAATCCGATCATGGTCCCTTGGCCCAACAATCGGATCAGAATGGAGGCAATACGGGCGGTCAGATCGTGGGACCGCATCAACGAACAGATATAGCCGCAATCCAACAAGATTTTTTTACCCTGCCCGATCGACTTTTGGCGAGATATCGATCAGGGAAGCCCGTCGGAGGTCCCCACACACAGGCCAATGAGCTGCCGACTCAGTCTGTCAGAAGCTTTTATCGGCCCGTGTATGGGGGCCTTTAGATTTAAATTTTGTCTTATGAAAAAACAAACATTGGTTGGAGGACGTTTTCAAATGCATAGACAGGGAAATAAGATATTTGATCAATTAATGAGGCAATTATCTCTGCCAGTGTTCTAAAAGGAGATTAGGTAGTTCTATGTGGGAAGAAATAAACATACTCCCTCATAAATATTTATGGAGCCTCTCAGTGTTAGCATTTATCATCTCATGCAATATTCACTGGTACAACTGCAAATACTCCGTTGTTTCAGAGAAAGGCAGGGTACTGGAACTAATCTGGACTGTTTGGGTACTCTTGCTCTAAGGCTGGGGGCACATGGAGCGTTGACTCAACTCCCTTCTGTAACTCAGTTTATCTGTACTGAAAAGTACAACTTCCATTAAAGTGCAGGTAAACAGAGCTATGGAAGGAGTGAATCCACTTCTTTCAGCCTACAAAAAAATAAAAAAACAGGCTGAGAGCAGCAGAGCCAATGTTCTATGGGTCCTCAGACTTAGAACAAAGAGTACCCAGACAGTCCAGTCTGTTTAGACTGAAGTTTACTTGTATTTGGAAGATGGCACCATAATCTGTCATTATGTGAGAAGACCATCTAGTCAACAATTCACCCATAACACAGAACTGTATTATTAACATTTTGCTGTAAATAGTAGGAATTTCAGTTCAGAACAGCAGCAGAGCAGCAGGTCTGTCATACCTACTCTCAAGCCATTATGCTACTTTATGGCTTACACACTATGCATATAAAAATCTCTGGTCACTATAGTGGCTGGTAGACTTCTTTTGTTCAAGCCGCACTTGGATTGGGTAACCCTTAGCACATCACATGGTTACATATAAGAAAATACCGGTGTATCGTCATTCAGCTGAAGTTGCAAGAAATTTTCACCCTAAAGCAAATACATTTCACCCTAAATTCACCTTCAGGCTGGACCTTCAGGTAAACTACTTGTATAGTCCATGTATATAGAGAACTGAGTACCCATCTTTCTATAAGATTCCATTGTTAGTTTAAACTGTAAAATAACTATTTTCTTAGAGTCAATCAGTAATTTACACCTTTTAACTGAGTGCAATAAAATGTAAGCACCTTATACAGTAAAAGAGTTTTTGAATTGCTCTCCATCTATTGTCTACAAGGACATCACATTCCAAGCATAGTACAGCCACAAGGTTTTGCCTGACTCAAGCCTGGGAGTGTCACTGCTGCTCCCAAATAAGAATGTTTCTGGAAATTAATTCACTTATTTTAATTAAATTGATAAACCCAATTCCCTCCTGTGTCTGACACTCTACATCTGCACCTGCAATGTTTTTATTGTGTTTGTCTGTTCGCCATTAAAGGCTAATTATAGATGGTTTACTGTAACGATTGGGGAGGACTGATGGGTTCAAATAGAAGCAAACCAAAAAGTGTAAGGGACAAATAAATGTCAGAATTTTTTTTATATAAAAACAAATGTACTACATGTGGAATCATAAATATATCTACATACATGCATGCAAGACAACTTGCATTGTTTACTTCAGTAGTGATAATATTCTCGTCAACATTTGGGATTGCCTAACCGACACCCATCCTGTTCCTGCTCTTTTTCCCATTCTGAAGCAACTGTGCTGCTCTCTCCAATTATGACCTTCATCTGTGTCAGTCTGGTAACTAACTGTTCTGTCTGGCAACTTTAAAAGGAAACTACTGCAGATAGTTTATACGAAGTTAATAGAAGCTTCAAATCATGGATTAAGTTGTTTCCTATAACCGAATAGCACTCAAAGATGACAAAAGTTGTTAACCTGACAGTGAGACAAGAAACAAAGACATCTACTGCACAGGGAGCATTTTTATTAACACCCCGATCCAAACTAAACATTGGCTCTATTGTCTTTTCACTTTGTATTGCAAGGGCTGCTAAAATAGATTGTTCAAACACGTACTTAATGAAGTGTAGAATGTTCTGTTATTAATCTGGATATTTTACATCATCTCATTCTGCCCACCTCAAAAGAAGTCACCAACAACCTGGTATGTTCCCACCACAGATACTTAAAACAAACAATACAGGGAGAGATTCAAGCACTGACTTGACCCTCAGTTTTATACAAAGGCTGGTAATACAGGGAGATGTTGGTTAGCTAAAACTGGAACTGTAGTATAGTGTGTAAAGTACAGCTAAATGGCATTAGTAATGCTTTATATATCCTAGCATCCAAAGACGTAGTTTATGAACATCTAGAGCAGTTCTGTCCATGGGCTGGATCCCCCCTTGTGCGACCGCCCACATGAAAGTCTGCTGAAGGGGCACCAGCATTATGTGTATTAATAGCATTGTATGTAGCACAGTGTGTACTGTTCATCTTAAAGTGGTCCTGAAGTGGACTGTGGCTCTATTCTGCCTGCCCTATGATCCCTGTGTGTGCCATCCTCTGCCTGCCCTTTGATACCTGTGTTTGCCATACTCTGCCTGCCCTATGCTCAGTTTGTATGCCATACTCTGCCTGCCCTATGCTCCATGTGTGCCCTACTCTCCCTGCCATACGCTAACTTTGGGCCATGGGTACTACAGAAGGATAGCACTGATCTAGAGCAACACAAATTGGATTATAAATAAAAGAGTCCATGACAGATTATTTTGCCTTGGGCCTGCCATTAAAGGAATAGGTCAGTGTAAAAATTAAAACTAGATTAATAGATAGGCTGTACAAAATAAAAAATGTTTCTAATATAGTTAGTTAGGCAAAAAATTTAATGTATAAAGGCTGGAGTGGACTGGATGTCTAACATAACAAAGCAGAACACTACTTCCTGCTTTTCAGCTCTCTAACTTTGTGTTAGTCAGCGACTTGAATTTGCGATTGATCCACAGCATTCAGCTCAGATTAAAAAGCAACAGTTGTGACCCATGTGCCCCCCCTCAAGTCACTGATTGGTTACTGCCTGGTAACCAATCAGTGGAAACCAAGAGAGCTACAAAGCAGGAAGTAGTGTTCTGGCTATTATGTTAGACATCAGCTCCAGCCTTTATTTTTTCCTAACTAACTATATTAGAAACAATTTATATTTTGCATGGACTATCTATTTACCCTGTTTTTATTTATCTGCTGAACAATTTATTTAATAAGTACAGACATGATAGAGATTATTTATTAATGCCTGAAACTTGTTGCTTCAAGGGGAACAAATTAGTTATGTATATAGGTAGTTCCGAAATTGCAAAACTCTTCCTAACGGCCACCCGTCTGCTACCTTACTATGCCCAGCTTCTGGCAGCCTGTATTACTGTATAGGAGTGTGTCTGCTCCACCCCACCCCCTTTGTGATGACAGAGATGGTCCGGAACAGGTGTGGTCTATAACTAGAGGTGAATTGGGAAACTGGGTTGGGTGCAGATTGGGAGTGGACAGGTTAGGATAGGGTGCAAGACGACTCGGCACAACCCGAGAACAAATGGCTCCACAAAAATGAAAAATACAAATGGAAAGTGTACTTTTCAAAGCCCTTTAATATTTTTAAAGCAGCTTTTTTTGCAGAAAGGGGTAATTTTTTGCACTGATCCTTAAATTGCTGCAGAGTCTTCTACCCAGGAACTAGTTCAATGTGCAGGAGTCCTCTGCAATTGGATGCATCCTACACTGAATTATACATCAACTTCTATTTAGGGCAAAACTTGTGTTGAGACCCTAAATCAGTGATGGCACACGGGTTACTGGACCCTGATAACATAATCACTATAGGGTCCCTCTCATACAATAAATAAGCAGATACTATGGGCACATTTACTAAGCTCGAGTGAAGGATTCGACGTAAAAAAACTTCGAATTTCAACATTTTTTTTTGAGTACTTCAACCATTGAATAGGCTACTACGACCTTCGACTACGACTTCGATTCGAAGGATTCAAACTGAAAATCTATCGACTATTCGACAGTCGAAGTACTGTCTCTTTAAAAAAATACTTTGACTACATACTTCGGCAGTTTAAACCTACTGAGGTACAATGTTAGCCTATGGGGATCTTCCCCATCACTTTTCTAAGATTTTTTTGATCGAAGAAAAATCCTTAGATCGATCGAGTAAAATCCTTCGATTGTAGGATTTGCGGTAAATCCTTCGAATTCGATATTCGAATTCATAGGATTTTACTTTGAGGGTTTATTAACCCTTGATATTTGACCCTTAGTAAATGTGCCCCTAAAAGTATGAAACAGTAACAACCTCATCTAACCCTTTAATGTTCCTGAGCAACAGCTGGGTCTGCTGGTTCTTTGTGTATGCATCTGTTCCCAGGAATACCTGCTTTCCTTACTGCACAGTTTGTTTTGCTTAAGATTTTAGTCAGAGTCTCGTGTATTTTCATTTGAATTGTGCTGTGTCCTTCTGTTAGAGCATCAAATACATTTCTGTAAAACTCATATTTGTAGACAATTGCAACCATAAGAAATACTGACAAGTTTTAATAAATTATTATATATATATATATAATGCAGAGGACACAGTTTCCTAGATTATAAGGTTGAACCCTGAGAGTCCCCAGACATGGAAATAAAGTATGCAGGAAGATTTTTCATTTATTAAGAGTTTTAAAATATTATTGGACTCATGGCCAGTTTGATAGCCAATGTCAACCGTTTGCATAGATCCAATGGTTCTGCAGCTGGCTTGAATGATTTATTGCTTTATACATTGAAGTAAACAGTCGTACTATTAATTAATTAATGAACGAATTAATTAATTAATTAATTAATTAACAAACACCCACCACTTACACCTAGGCAATCACTAATTTCCTCTATGCAAATGAGAAAAGCACATTAACAAAAAAGCCAGGAATCATTGCTGCTAAGGGCTCTTACAGACGAGCGTCTTTACCTGCGCTCCCCTGCGTTCCATTTTTCTGCGTTCAGCCGCAGGGGAGCGCAGGAATAGACGCATTACATTTTTTCCAATGGGGCTTTACTCAGACAGACGAGCGTTTTTACCTGCGCTCCCCTGCGTTCCGTTTTTCTGCATTCAGCCGCAGGGGAGCACAGGAATAGATGCATTACATTTTTTCCAATGGGGCTGTACTCACACAGGCGCGTGTAGGCGCCGAACGCAGGTTGAAACGCAACATGCTGCATTTTTCCTGCGTTCGGTGCCTACACGCGCCTGTGTGAGTACAGCCCCATTGGAAAAAATGTAATGCGTCTATTCCTGCACTCCCCTGTGGCTGAACGCAGAAAAACGGAATGCAGGGGAGCGCAGGTAAAAACGCTTGTCTGTAAGAGCCCTAAAGTTGTCTCAGACCAGCAACAACACACACATTGCTTTTCATTTATGAATTCACATAATGCCACCTCACCTCAAGGATTTAGGTACAAACACAAAAGAAGACAGGACAACAGTAAATAACATGTGGGTGGCTTTAAGAGAAGGTTATTTTGGGCAACAGCATGGCTATACTTATATTTAACTTTTACGGGTGACAAAAATGCAGAGCAGGAAAACATGGAGGAATCTTAATGATGTCATGCTGTTAGCCATTTGTGCCTGTCCCTTACAGTGTGACCTGTGAAAGCAAACAGGTGGCACAGACCATAAGTGCAGAGTGCAATTCTGAATGCAATATCTCCATGTATTTTAACCAGAAACCAGCATTTTTTTTCTATAATTCCATCTTATTTGTGGTCGTGATGTAGAGCTTCATTTGGTCCAATTGTGTCCGAATGGTGTTATGTCTGGCACTCATATTGAACATAATACCTGCAATTCCACTGCACCTATTGATCCTGGCTGCAGTATGGAGCTACTGTCACCTATGAGGTAGTTGCAGCTTCTGGTTCCCTTATGTCAATTGACACTCTTCTGCTCAATTTAGCTGAACAGACTGGTCAGACTTAATGGCTGCATGGTTAATATAAAGAAGAACAGTGCATCATAACAATAATAGTATCATAATCATAACAAAAATACAGATCATCTGTTTTGGGCTGCTGCATGGCTCAAAATAAGCCATAGTTGTATCTAATACAATATGAGGCACACAAACTCAATTTTTTCAATCAACATAGGATTAGTTGCACTTAGATCACTGTGCAGTGCTGCAGTTCAGTAGCACACATTTTATGGGCCAGACATAAGTCACAAACAATCACAGGATGTTCTGTCGAGACTGATCCCTGTCTTGGCATACATTCCGAGCTGGCTGGATACTATAGTCAAAACTGGCCAAACTGGCCAAAAAATCTGGGTATTTAGCTTTACACACTCTCTAAAAAGCTGAATAACAAGCCAGTTCTATGTAAATAAAGAATAATCAGTGCCCAGTTACTGAACATCCTTTCTGCCTTCCTCTTTACTTCATCTCGGAAAATGAGGAACTCTACAAAATAGTACTCACCAGCTCATAGGGTCAGGATTCAGTTGTCTGTGAAGGGCCACTGAGAGGCCAAATAAGCTGCCCTTTTCCCCATCCTTGGTCAGTGTGTTGGTGACATCCAGATTGAAGGCTTGGATCCTAATTGAAGAAAGCAGTAGCAGGCAGGAGAGGCAGAGGGGAGCACCCAGTTCCGCAGGCATTCTGCTGAGTCCCCTGTGGGTGGTGAACTCGAAAGAAGCAGAGTACGGCTTCCCTTCTAAAGTAGGTAGGTAAGGTAGGTCATTCACTAAATCAGCCCCAAGCCTTGTCCGCTGCTGTCACATGGAAACAGAGATGAAGGAGTAAAGTGCTGCTTTTACACAGTGACAAGCCCCCTCTGGCTCCAGGACTCCAGAGAGTGTAGGGAGGTGGGATGGGAGAGAGCAGGTGGAAAGGAACAGAGATCCAAAGGAGTTTCCAGTTGCCTTCTCGTTATTTTACAAGAATAGAATAGTATTGCACTGGCATAATAAATGAGGTCAGCCCCTGTCTAACATTTACAGTATATGATGTACTGGCTATTTTAGAAGGATGATTGAAACAATCATTTGTATATATATATATATATATATATATATATATATATATATATATATATATATATATATCTAAAACATTATTCTGAGTTCCAAACAGTGAAAAAAATACTGTCCACAAGGCATTTTGGGAACCTGGGAGGTCTGTGTCCTTTAACATCAACTGGAAGGGGAATTGGGCACCATGTTACAAGGGTTTTAGTGGGCACAATGGTTTTTTGGGGCCACTGAAATTGAATGAGAAGTGTAACTCAGGCACCTAGATAGGGGAACTGGTGATGCCAATGGCTTATAGCATTTAAAATGCTAAAACTGTACTGTGTGGTGCTCGTGGAGAGGGATAACTGTGCTATTCAATGATTTCCCCCAAACACATAGGTAAGATATTCCACATGTTGAGTTGGAACTGATCTAATGAAGAGACACAAGCTATATAATCCATGTCGTTTTCTTTACAGTGTAAGCACAGACTGGAGTGACTGTGTTTTTTTTATGGAGCAGGAAGGGAGTTTCATTTTTGACTGGCAGGACCATCTGTCCGTAAACATGTGTCATACTAGGCATCTGATTTTAGCTGCTTAGCCCATGACTGCCAGAAATATCTTAGATAATGTCCCTGCAGTGGAGAGAATTATGTTGTGGACTGAGAATGTGCGAAGATATTAACATCACAATGGGAGACAATGTGTGAATATGGGATCCATCATTCAGCTCCTGGGGGAGCCACTATGGTGAGACATTGTGGCTCCCCCATTGTAAATGGCAAGTCCTATAGTAGTGGGAGAATACCACTTACACCCTACAGAAGTATCATGGTATAAATAACATTCACTACAGCAACATCACATTTCTACATGCTTTTAGGTTTAGTACCATTACAGAATTTAGAAATTATGGGGACATGGCAATTTTGCAGAAACACTTAAAAGAACAACCACAAAAAATCAGAACACCAATCCAGTGCAACTCCATACTAACCTTAGCAACAAGCCACCCCCTCCAAAGCAACCGCTGGAATAACTCCTGCTGTGCTGTATTGTTTTAATGAAAGTAGAATCTTTTCTCCACTGAACTATAAGGGCTGTCTGGATGGGAAACAACTGACATAGAATTTATCCAAGGACTGGGGATTTGAGGACTTCTCTAAGCATTGCATGGCACCCATTAAAGTAAACTGTCATGCTAAAAACAACTTTTTATATGAGTCACCTATTATCTGTTGGGTCTTCATCCATTTATCAGGAAAACATTGTCAGATCAACAGTTTTTATCAATTGGCTTCTTATAACATCTATTTCTGCAAATATCTCTCTTAGATAACATACAGTAAGTCATTTACTGTAAATAAAAATGCTTGATTTCACTCTGTTAGGTCATTTGTTTCATTTTATTAACAGGCATTATAAACAATTCACTTTAATTTTGTATTTTAGGGAGTGAATAGACAGGGGTTTGTGTACAACAGAGAAAACAGTTGGCAGAGTTCCAGTAGTGCCTTTAATATCATGTGAAAAACAAGTAGAAAAATACTCCTGATAATGGCCACTGCAGATTTAGATTTTTTTCTGTATATTTGTGGCCTCCCTGATTTGGTTGGTTTTGCATTTCCACAGAAGACAAATATATCAAGTACTAAAATAGCCAGGATATTTGTCACTGATACGCCTTTCATTCAGTCCCAGACAGGCTAAACTGGGAGAGCGCAGGTGCCGTCATATAGATATGGAAATGACTAGCTTGTGAGACATTACAGGTTCACATTCTTTAGCAAGTCATTGGAATCCTATTCATGTTGATAAATCCACATTTTGGGGTGTTTTAATATAAACCTAAAAATTATTGTTATAAAAATGTCAGTTTATGTATCCCCCAGAAAACAAACAGAACAAACCACACACAGATTGTAGGTGAAGAAAGGCCATGTGTTCAATTAGAGCATGAAAGAGGCCTGCATTGTAGGACTGGAGAGGCAATAAGGTTGGGTATCTCAACATTCAAGGTGCCATACTGAAATCTATACCTTCAACAATGAAAAAATATATATTCAACTCGATGGCTGAACTGTGTCATATATTAAATGTTATTATTGTGATTTGACTATTTCCATAGATGGATAAGACAGAGCACATTTGAATGGTGCATCTGGCACACAGTGTCCATGGTACACCACCCCTTTATCTGAAATCTCTTGAATAATTTTGTGTAATCTTATTTTTATCAGTTGATAATACATGTTTGGTTCTTGCAAGGTAGATGTCAGGGCCTCATGGGTTTATAATTTTGGAGTCGGGACCAAGGAGAAAGCAGGTGTGCAGACTGGTGGGAATCGTTCAATATGTGTTACAAAAAGGGTTAAGCAGATCAAGGTAAATGTCCAGGCAAGAGGGTCAAGGCAGGCAGCAAATCATCGTAGTCATAATCAGGCATAAGGGTCAGGAACCAAGCATCAGTCAGTAGAATAATTATAGCCCACCCAGTAACTCATAAAAGTCAAAACTATGTTCAGCTTGAACCCTGGTCTTTGGCACCAAACCATGGCCCAATGACATCACGTGCCAGCTCTGAAGTGAGAACTTATTGTGCAAAAACTGGCTAATTCCCCAGCAGATAATCATTCAGCATTGCAATATCAAGAAGGAACACTGACAGGCCCCTGCTGCTCAGCAGGTAAGAAAGTTCCAGGTGCAACCTGGAAAACACCTTATGGGATGGAAGGCTCAGACTTTCAGACAATGGTTGCAGTGTGTATGGCCAGTGAACAAGTTAACCAGCTTCCTTTTCTCTGGAGTAAAGGTCTGGGAGCAAATAACAAAGACATTTTCACAGGGCCCCGAGTGTAGTAACTTTTTCCTAGCTATCTATTTTTAAATTCCTTTGGCTCTCGTAAGATTTAAGGACATGGAACTTTTGGCAGGACACCTCAATGTTGCTGGATCATTTCCAGACAATAGCATGGAATTAATAATAGAGTAGTGTGGAGTTTCACAATGGTAAAAGAAACCTATGAACCATAGTGCAAATTTTTACCTGAGGAAAAACGAACTGAAAACTAATTGATTTAGCGTAAAGGAATATAATGGTGATGCCAAATAAAATGTAGCTGTACTAGTTGTATGTTGGCTGTTATCATAGTCAGACCTTTAATTTCTGCAATTTACTCAATCTAACTGCAGGAGAGGGATTGTGGCCAGACCAGTAAAAAATGGTCGAAAGGACTATGGTCAGTAGACATTATTGAATAATGGACATGGAGAGGGTCCAGAGAAGGGTAACTAAGCTGGTAAAAGATATGGAAAATCTTAGCTATGAGGAAAGACTGGCCAAATTGGGGATGTTCACGCTGGGGAAGAGGCGCTTAATGCTTTATTTACCAGTAGGTCTTTTCAGTGGACATGAGGTCATCCATTCTAATTGGAAGAAAAGAGGGGTTTTTTTTTACAGTCAGAACTGTTAAGATGTGGAATTCTCTCCCTGAATCAGTCATTCAGGCTGATACATTAGATAGCTTTAAGAAGGGGTTGGATGACTTTTTAGCAAGTGAGGGAATACAGGGTTATGGGAAATAGCTCATAGTACAAGTTGATCCAGGGACTGGATGATTGCCATTTTGGAGTCAGGAAGGAATTTTTCTCCCCTCTGAGGCAGATTGGAGAGGCTTCAGATGGGTTTTTGCCTTCCAACTGGCAGTTAGGCAGGTTAAAATAGACTACATAGGTTGAACTTGATGGACCTGTGTTTTTTTTAAATCTAACTTACTATGTTACTACTATGTTATTATGTCCTACATAAAGTTTAATTTCATAAATAAAATCCCATGGGAAATTACTACAGTGATTTTAAGTTTTCCTGGATTTTAAACCATTTACACCAATATATAATGCATAATGTATTTCCCTAATTTCACATTTTCACACACTAGGCAGAAACTCTTCTATGTTGAGTAATAGAAAATTAGGCACTGGTAGTGTAATAAGTCAGGCTACGCACCAGTGGTCATGGGCCCGGGTGCAGGATCTGCTGGGGCCCCCACTACCTCCTGCCCACAATTACCATCTCCGGCGGGCTCCAAGAGGTGTGTGCCCAGGTGCGAATGGACCCCCAGAATTTATGCCACTGGTATCCACCTAAGGGAGTAGGGAAATGATATAAACCAATGATGTCCAACCTGCAGCTCAAATGCTATTATTAAACTGCAACTCCCATTATTCTACTTGGGCATGCCTGATGTACTGTATATCTAACAAAAAGTAGCCCTGGCTATGCCATTGATTTATAAACAAAACAAGCATTATATATACAACATAATTTTATATATATGTTGATGTTGTCTGAATCTCATGTGCTGGTCCCAGCTTGATGGTATTAGGTCTACCTAAGGGAGAAAGGCTACTTAGCTCTGTTTTGCACAAGTATAGGCTCTCTTATCCAGAATTAGCCAATAAAGCTCCAAATTATGGGAAGGCCATCTCCTATAGAGTCCACTTTAATGGGATACTGTCATGGGAAAACATGTTTTTTTTCCAAAACGCCTCAGTTAATAGTGCTTCTCCAACAGACTTTGGCACTGAAATCCATTTTACAAAAGAGCAAACACATTTTATATATTTAATTTTGAAATCTTACATGACATGTCAGTTTCCCATGAGCCCCCAATCATGGGACTTGTGTTCTTATAAACTTCAGTCACTCTTCACTGCTGTGCTGCAAGCCCATCAGCAGAACAATGGGAAGGTAACCAGATAGCAGCTCCCTAACACAAGATAACAGCTCCCTGGTAGATATAAGAACAGCACTCAATAGTAAAAATCCATGTTCCGCTGCGGCTCCTTCAGTTACTTAACAGCTTGTTAGAAAGCAGTTCTATAGTGCAGCGCTCGCTCTTTCTGAAAGCATAGGACCAGGCAAAATGACCTTAGATGGCTGCCTACACACCAATATTACAACTAAAAAAAATACAGTTATTGGTTCAGGAATTAAATTTTATATGGCAGAGTGAACTTTTTGCAGTGTAAACAGTGTCATTTAGAAATAAAAACTACACCATAAAAATCATGACAAAATTCCTTTAAGCAAATAATTGACATTTTTAAATATATTTCCTTTTTCTTTGTAATAATAATGCATTACATTGTACTTGATCCTAGCTACGCTGCATAAATTCATATTAGTGGCAAAACAATCCTATTAGGTTTGTTTATTGTATAAATGTTTTTTAGCATACTTAATTTATGGTGATTCAAATTACAGATAGATCTCTAATCCAGAAAACCCCAGGTTCTGAGCATTCTGGATAATATATCCTATACTTGATATTAGAATAGCAATGAGCAGAAGAGACCGAAACTTCCCAGTAGATGCTTTTCTTTATACATATGTGTGATATGGAGACATATTATATAACCCTGATTTTATAGGTTGTCACCCTTTTTTAAAATTTACATTTGGTGCATATTTTTTTCAGAGTTCTGCTTTTAGCAATGGTTTTAAGGGCACCTTGAAGCCAAAATATATTTAGTGAATATATGTAGTTTCTAAAATCTTCCGTTTGTGGCTTGTTGCAAGCTGCATGATCCAAAAACACACATATTGCCATCTTGAAGTTTAATTATCTCCTGTAATCAATATCATACTGGCACAGCACTAAAAGCATCCCAGAGCTGAATATGCCATTGTGATGCAGCAGTAGTTACAGTGCAATGCAGCAGCCGTCATTTAAAGTGATTGATGAAGAGATCTGCAACATCAGCCTTTCAAAACAACTAAAACGCCACTGTTGTTACTTTCATTTAAATGTTGAAATATTGGCCCCCTAATGGGACATACAGTACAAAAGACATCTTGAATATTTGTATATGTGTACAACCTGACAGAATCATCTACAGACTCAAACTCTCCCCAAATTACCACTTTTAATCCCTTTGCTCTAAATTAAAATACAACTACAGATGATTTATTTAAAACTGTCACCCTCTTAAACAGTAATGTCTCTTGAGGAAGCATAGGATGCCGCCTCTTTGGCTGAGTATATCAACCCCTACTATCCCACCAACTAATCAAACCCCTATTATCATCCCACCAACGAATCCCACTAACCCCTGTTCAAACCCCTACTCAAACCCCTACTATCCCACCAACGAATCCCGCTAACCCCTACTGCTCAAACCCCTATTCAAACCCCTACTATCCCACCAATGCTCAAACCCCACTATACCACCAATTCCCTATCCCCAATACCCCATCTTGTTGCACCCTTTTGTTGATTTAGGGAAAGGTTAGCACCAGGAAGGGCGGGCAATTATAACGTGTGTGATTGTGTATGTGTAGTTAGATTGTGGGTGAATTTTGGGGATTGTTAGTGTAAATTAGGATTGTTTTATTTAGTTGTTTTATGTTGTGTAATTGGTATATCTGCGTTAGGGGTAGTTGCTGTTTTTAATGTTGAGTGTTGTATTAAATATATTGTGTTATTTGTAACTACTGTGTTGTGTTTGTTATTATGGTAATTAGAATAGTAAGCGCACGCAGATAGTTAGTACAGTACAGTATATAGCGCAGGCCCGGACTGGCAATCTGTGGGTTCTGGCAAATGCCAGAGGGGCTGCTATAAGGTGCCATAGAAAGTCAGTATCTTGTGGGCTGGTGGGGGCTGTTTGGGCCTATGTGTGGGCTGATTGGGCCTCTGTGTATCTGAAATGCCAGGGCCTATTTTAATTCTCAGTCCGGACCTGATATAGCGTACATAGTGAAAGGTCAACTAAGAGTAGTTCTTAAAGGAATAAATAGGCGGAGTTATCAATCAATGTCATCTGCATAAACAGCGATAACGAACACACCCCCTTAACACTGAGAATGCACACAAAGGTTACATTTAGTGATTTAGTACTCCTGGCCCCCCAGCAATTGCTGAGCCTTCTGTCCTTGTTGTTAAATGAGTTGTTCACCTTTATTAACTTTTAGGGGCATATTTATCAAAGGTCGAGTTATAGAGTTACCTGATTTTATGTAACAGTTGGTAGACTAACAGATTTCACACTTTACACTTATCCGTGTTAAGTCTTCAAATGAATAGGGAAAGCTTCACAGTATGATCAAATATATACATCCTATATTTTAGAAGCCCGTGGATAAAGGATATAAGTAAAGCCAGCTCTCCCATATTTTTTTCAAATTTAGTTGAACTGCCACGTGCTTCGTATGTTTTATAAGTGGTAGCATACGGTTTACTAAATTCAACCAGTAAGTGAATGATGGGGGTTTAGGTTGAAGCCAGGTTATCACTGAGACATTTGACAACTTTCCTCCAAAAAGTTTAAATTTGCGGAGAAGACCATTTTACATGTAAGTCAGCTGAAGGGTATTGACATCTGGAGCAGGAGGGAGGTTTATTTGGAAAGATACTATGTAATCTGATGGGTATAAATTAGTAGAGATGGAGGATCTCTCCTGCTTCATTTGCATTTCACAGATCCTATTGGATAAACCTTGCCAGCCAATCCCATCAAAGATATGCAAAAAAACTGGAGAAGCAAGGCATGAGCAAAACAAGTTCAGTGTGATATTTTTCTATTTGGCTGCCTACAGAGAGAGCTGGTAGCACAGAGGAGTGAGCTTTAGAACAGGGGCACATTGGCAGATTTGGGGAGATTTAGTCGCCTGATGACTAATCGCCTCTTCTTCAGGGCAACAATCTTTCCGAACTGCCTTCCGCCTGCTAAAATGAAAAAATCGCCTGCGCCAATGCACTCGCAATTTCTGAAGTTGGCAAAAGTTTCCCTCGTGAGGCAACTTCGGGCGACTTCGGAAATCGAAGCGCCGCAGATGCCATTGCACTGGCGTTTTCTCATTATAGCAGGCAGAAGGCAGGGGGAAGGCAGTTTGGGGAGTTTGTCGCCCCGCAGAAGAGGCAATTAGTCGCCAATTAACAGATAGTTGTGTCTTTTGCTTCCACACTGATCTCTGAGGCAGCACACAGACCATCATGAAATGGTGGTTCAAGGCAAGAGGTGTAAAAGGGCAATATTTACTTAAGTATATATACCAGTTTGGTGAGGGTTTTAAGTATTCATTTCGGGGGTATAGTTTTCCTTTAACATGACTAATCTACAGCTTCTCTGAGTGGGCAGCTTCAAAACGACACATTAAATAAAAAAGCTTTACAAAATTGTTTTTACAAAAATGTTTTTTCTCACAGGAGCTATTAAAATTTAGTATATGTTCTGAGGTGAACATCCCCGTTAATAAAATGTTCTGTAATACTGTGCCTAGTTTTTGAATCCTGTGCCCTTGTAAGTACAGAGTAGCAGAGTTGTCTCCATTCTCTTCCGTTCCCAAACTCTTTCTCACTGCAGGGGAACATTATTCCTGCCACCAAGTGATTCCTTCTTTCCCCTACAGCTAAGGAATTTCTGCACCAACCTGAGCCATGCTTTCCCAACTCCTTCAAGGGGTTGTTCACCTTTGAGATAACTTTTAGTATGATATATAGAGTGATATTCCGAGACAATTTGCAATTGGTTTCCATTTTTTATTATTTAATGTTAATGAGTGATTTCCCTCTTTATTCAGCAGCACTTCAATTTGCATTTTAAGCAATCTGGTTGCTAGGGTCCAAATTACCTGGCAACCATGCACTGATTTGAATAAGAGACTGGAATATTAATAGTAGAAGGACTGAATAGAAAGATGAGTAATAAAAAGTAGCAATAACAATACATGTGTAGCCTTACAGAGCACTTGCTTAGAAAGGGTCAGCGATGCCCATTTAAAAGATGCAAATAGTCAGAAGAAAAAGGCAAATACCGGTAACTATAAAAAAATAAAAAATAAAAATAATGAAAACCAGTTGAAAAGTTGCTTAGAATTGACCATTTTATAACATACTAAAAGTTACCTTATAGGTGAACCACCTCTTTAAGGAACACCAAGCCAAGTGGAAAGAATTGCAAGGTGAGATTATAGTCTCCGGTGTCAGAGGCCCAGTTGTTTGTGCATACCTCCCAATATTTTGGAAATAGAAAGAAGGACAAAAAGAGGGGGTTAATAATTTTAACCATGCCCATTTTTGTACTATACTAAACACAGGTCAATGTGGTGTTTGTTGCAAAAAAGAAAACACCCCTTCAGTGGAGTATACCATTCATAATAATAAACACATCCCCACATAAATGTAAATGCGGAGCCCCTCAAAACATCCAGAACATAGTTACATAGTTACATAGTTACATAGTTAAATTGGGTTGAAAAAAGACAAAGTCCATCAAGTTCAACCCCTCCAAAAGAAAACCCAGCAACCATACATACACCACTCTCTACTTTTAATTAAATTCTATATACCCATATCTGTACTAACTATAGAGTTTAGTATCACAATAGCTTTTAATATTATGTCTGCCCAAAAAATCATCCAAGCCATTCTTAAAGGCATTAACTGAATCAGCCATCACAACATCACCCGGCAGAACGTTTCAATCTTCCTTGCTTGAAGTTCCTCTTGAGGCAACTTCAGGTGACTTTGGAAGATTGAAGCGACACATGGGTTTATGATTTATTGGTAAATATTTATATTTAGATATGTTTATTTAAAAATACACCTTGAACAAAAGCAACTTTTCCATCGGGAATTAAAACCTAAAACTCTTTTCCTAATTGAGGACAGAGAGGTGTATATGGTAGATACAATTCTTATTCTGTGTCTGTGAACTGACCCAAGGGCAGAGTTTGGAAAATGTGATCTACCAGAAACAGTTCCTTTGGTTCTGGCTAGAAGATCATGGCTTAGTTATTAGTCTGGACCCTCAGTTTTCTCTGTTTTGTTTAGATAGTTCTATGCGCTATTCAAGGACTATCAATAGAATCACCACTTGTGTTATGATTGGAGTTAATGCAGCCTCCCCTTTTGCTTTTTTTGAGTTAATACCTAATTATTAAGTGTGATCTCTGTTTTGCAGAAAAGAGAAGGAAGGAGGAGATTGTTGCAGCAACTACTTTGACAGAAGCATTGGTAGATCATCTAAATGTGGGGTAAGAGAACTCTTAACTGGTTCCTGGAAAGTTTCACATTTAAACAGGGCTTTACAAAGTCCAATATAGCATGATAATTTTAAGGGTGCAAAGTTGTGTGCTATTATTTCCATAAAGGCTATGCTTATAAAGGAATGCATGTGCTGACCATTTTTCCAACAATAAGACCATTAGCCCCCTGTAGTACCAAGGTTCCAGGGAACCCTGTGAACAAGTCAGGTGGTTGTGGAAACTAGTGGTTAGCACTGCTGCCTGTTTTAAGTTTAGACATAACCACTATCTCCATGAAGTCTGGAGTTGTCCATGTGCAGGTATTCTGTATCTATTTCAGCTCCTCCAACACTCCAAAAATATACAGGCAGGTTTAATATCTCTTGATGAAATTTAACACATCTCTATGTCCAGGGCTGGATTTACATAGTGGGTGCCCCTAGGCCCACTGCCATTCGTCACCCGTGCCCCCCCCTTTATTCATGCAAATTTTCATAATCTGGACCTGAGCAATGTGGATTGGCACAGGAAATTATTTTATCTTCTTCGCGTCCCCAGTGTTTTTGAACCAATGTGGGTGTGGCTGGGCAGCATGCCGCCCCCCTAAAATCCTGCCAGCCTAGGTGGCCTTTCCACAAATCCGGGCCTGTCTATGTCTGATAGTCAGCTGTATTATTTCAGCCGTTAGATCGAGTTTTGCCGAGAATATAAACAGCCAGAGAGAATAGAAATTACTATTACTAATAATTTTAAAACCATTGAGCATTTGTAATGTATATTGGTCATTTTTTTTCATTCTGCAAACGAAACTATTGTATTCGTTGAGATCCCCTTCGGTTCTGTTTTTTTGCACTTATTAGCAAAGCGGTTTTATGTTTACAATTTAAACAATCAATTTGCTTGTTTAAAAATAATGTTATAGTGCAAATGGTCTATAGCACCAAGACATTAAAGTAATTGAAACAAAAAATGTAGGTGTTTTAAAGCAATGAATAGATAATGTAGTATTACCTTGCACTGTATTTGCTTCAGGAACACAACTATAGTTTAGCTGTTGTGTAGCCAGCCATTGAAGCACAGGCTAACACAGCAAATAACGCTCTGAAGAATTCCATTGTATATTACAGAGATTATCTGCTATCTGCTGTATATCCTGTGCTTTTTCTACTTTTTCAGCTTTGAATGACTGCCCCCATGGCTGCACAGCAGCTTGTTTATATAAACTTTAATAGTCTTTCTGAAGCAAATACGCCAGTTTTACAGGTGCAGTGCAACAGTACATTATATGTTTATTACTTTAAAAGACTTTTATTTTTTTGGTGTTACTGTTCCTTTAATGAGATATAACTGGGACAGAAGTATTCTTTTAGACAAGATACTTGGATTCTGATTTTACTTACTGCATGTTGGTATATTTCAGGTCCAATGAATAAGAAAATTGAAAGGCACAGGGAACTTTTTTTTTTTTAAATAACAGAACAGTTCAGTATCACAGCAAAACATCAGGGTCACTAATATTTCAATGTAGTGCCTTTTCCTGAATGTTTATAGCTAATTATTTCCTGTAATATTGTTATTTCATCTGCCTTCTTCCTATAAAAAAAATGATCAGTCCAAGTCATGAATATGAGTCATGGCAAGATGAGATGAAATCTTAAATTAAATCTTACGTAAAACTTTTGAAAATTTTGTTTTGACAAATGCATGGACAAGCATTCTTTCATATGTATGACTGACATATGCCTGGATTGGCTTAATGGCAAGAGGCCGAGTGCTCTGTACAACTCTTAGTTGTCAGTAGAGAGTTTCACTAGGGATCGGAATTATGTGAGTGAATAATGCGAGTGAGGATCTACAGTGCAAAGATAGCAAGGATCTACAGTGGAAAGAGAGAAGTTAAAATAGAAAAATTTTCTGCTAGCACTAGGTTTGCCACCTTTTCTGGAAAAAAATACCGGCCTTCCTATATATTTATCTTTTTCCCTATTAATAACATTGGGATGAACCATAATTTTTACTGGCCAGGCCGGTAAAATAACGGCCAGGTGGCAACCCTAGCTAGCACCCATAGGTGCAACCAATGTCGGGCCAGACCCCCTCTCCCGATGCTCGGGTTTATTTTTTATAAAAAAAAGTATTTTCAGCGGCATGCAGCACCGTGTGCGCATGTGCGCTGAGGGCGCCGTGTGCGCATGCGCGCCATAATGCATGGCTCGTCACAGGAGGGGGATGAGAGGGCCAGAAAAAAAATTAAATCCCATTTTTACGTTCTTTAATGAAAAATAAACCTATCTCCAATATACTTTAATTAAAAAATGTCTACAGTTTTTATAAGTAACCAGGCTGTATGCAGTGAAATTCTCCCTTCATTTACTGCTGTGAATAGGAATTGTCAGACGGTCCCTAACTGCTCTGCAGGGAAATAATCATACTTATGAACAGCAGGGGAACCCCCGCCTTACTTCCCAGCGGTGCAGAACTCAAGCTATAAAAAACTATAAAATCCACATTAGATTACATGACAACAGAGGACCCAGTGCTGTATCGGCTTCTGGCAGATAATATTTGACTTGTGCTGTTTGGATAATTTATGATGATCCCTAAGCATGTGCACAGTCTTGGTCTTGCAAAGATGTTTAACAAAGTTACAAGATGGTGACCCACTGTGGCCAACTTTGAAAGCATAAATCATTTGTTTCATTAGGCTTCTGGTTCAGTAAGTTCATGTTTATGTTTAGTATACAAAATACAGCATTTCTTGCCTTATTCTATTTTAGACTTTATTTCCCCTTTAAACTTCTGAAGATTAATATATTCTCATTGTCTTTTTACCCCTGATTCTATAAGTATATATAGTATTATGTTGAACCTCTTACTTGCATATCTCAATATCCAACTGATGTTATGACAAGTGACCATGTAAACATTGCTCTCCTGAGCAATTTGCATTATTTTAGATCCAATAATATTAGCAGTAGTTCATGGCTAAAATCAAAACATAACTGATGCAGAAAGTATCTCCTTGTGCTTATCTGCTCAGTTCTGATCAAATAAACATGAAATATCATGACATTGAAAAGAAAAATAAGTTACCAGAAGAGCACTCTGAGCAATTTTACATTGTTATATGGCTGGGTCTACAGTCTAGAGTCCCACCTGTTACAGAATCCTACCCGGAGATGTGAAAAAACCTGAAGTGGTACCATTGTTGCCAGGAAGTGATGTGTCTCCTGCGGTGGGTCAACTAAGTCAGGGGGGAAAAAATTTTCATGCAGGGAGGGAGTAGGATAGTGGGCTGGAACTTCACTGGGGGACTCAGGGTACCAACAAACCATTCGCATGATGAAGGAATAAGGTTATGAGTCCTTCTGCCAATAAGGTGACTGCTTTCCTGGTATTCTATGGGTACCCAACCTGATGCCAGAGTGTAGGTGGATATATGGAAAACTCAACCCTTACCCCTTCTACCCCCCTCCATTGCATCCTCCATGCCCCCATGTATTCTTTTCACAAGTCTCCCTGTCTCCTCATCTGCTATAAAGTTGTCCAGTCAAGTTCATCTTCTGACAGTCCTCTAATCCTCTTCTATTGTTGCCAATACGGATCTTGCAGGGGCATGGGCGGTATAAGCTGATTCAGGACATAGATATAACTAATGTCGGGTATTCATAAAGCTTATAGAAATTGAAGACAATTTTAATATTGCCCCTTAGATCATGGCTGTTTGCAGATTTTTAGGTCATGGTTTCTCCCCAAATGATTTAGGCTCTGATTTAAAAATACAAATTTCCAGAACAGTTTCACAATCCTATCATGTAAGTGACGAAATGCACTGTAGGGTTTGTGCTTCTTGTCTGTGTAATCAGAGTCTTTATTTTAATTAATATGAAGGCAGGTACAGATCCATTTATATTTGAAACAGAATCTTCTGACTATACATAGTTACATAGTTAAATTGGGTTGAAAAAAGACCATCAAGTTCAACCCCTCCAAATGAAAACCCAGCATCCATACACACACCCCTCCCTACTATGTTGGATCTAATGATGTAAGATAAAGGACACCCTTGGAACTGCAAATCAGTTAGTGTACCCTGCCCTGGTGTGACGTCATGTCTTCCTTCAGAAGTTGCCAGTAGGGATGTAGCGAACGTCGGAAAAAAAGTTCGCGAACATATTCGCGAACTTGCGCAAAAATGCGAGCGGTTCGCGAACGGTTCGCGAACCCCATAGACTTCAATGGGAAGGCGAACTTTAACATCTAAAAAAGACATTTCTGGCCAGAAAAATGATTTTAAAGTTGTTTAAAGGGTGCAACGACCTGGACAGTGGCATGCCAGAGGGGGATCAAGGGCAAAAATGTATCTGAAAAAATCTGCCTGTGTGTGCTTGGAAGAGATAGTGTAGGGGGAGAGCTGTTAGTGATTTCAGGGACAGATGATAGTAAGTTTGCTGGCTAGTAATCTGCTTGATACTGCTCTGTATTGGAGGGACAGAAGTCTGCAGGGATTTGAGGGACATTTTAGCTTAGGTAGCTTTGCTGGCTAGTAATCTACTGTTCTCTTTAAACAACTGCCATACGTTGCCCTTGTAGGCATTGTTTGCCCAGTTTTTTTGGACGCAGCCACTGAAGCACAGTTGCCAGAAAAAATATGCCATATAAATGCTGAAAATAGTCATTTTTCGCCATACGTTGACCTTGTAGACATTGTTTGCCCAGTTTTTTTTGGACGCAGCCACTGAAGCA
The DNA here is from genome assembly GCA_038501925.1 of Xenopus petersii. Lineage (NCBI taxonomy): Eukaryota > Metazoa > Chordata > Amphibia > Anura > Pipidae > Xenopus > Xenopus petersii. Next base: position 50,229,464 of record CM076674.1, on the reverse strand, counting down.
CAGTTGCCAGAAAAAATATGCCATATAAATGCTGAAAATAGTAATTTTTCGCCATACGTTGACCTTGTAGACATTGTTTGCCCAGTTTTTTTGGACGCAGCCACTGAAGCACAGTTGCCAGAAAAAATATGCCATATAAATGCTGAAAATAGTCATTTTTTGCCATATACGTTGAGTCAACGTATGGCAAAAAATGACTATTTTCAGCATTTATGTGGCATATTTTTTCTGGCCTCTGTGCTTCAGTGGCTGCGGCCAAAAAAACTGGGCAAACAATGCCTACAAGGTCAACGTCGTTGACCTTGTAGGCATTGTTTGCCCAGTTTTTTTGGCCGCAGCCACTGAAGCACAGAGGCCAGAAAAAATATGCCATATAAATGCTGAAAATAGTCATTTTTTTGGTCGCAGCCACTGAAGCACAGTTGCCAGAAAAATTATGCCATATAAATGCTGAAAATATAAATTTTTTTGGTTGCAGCCACTGAAGCACAGAGGCCAGAAAAATTATGCCATATAAATGCAGAAAATATGCATTTTTTTGGTCGCAGCCACTGAAGCACAGTTGACAGAAAAATTATGCCATATAAATGCTGAAAATATAAATTTTTTTGGTTGCAGCCACTGAAGCACAGAGGCCAGAAAAATTATGCCATATAAATGGAGAAAATATGCATTTTTTTGGTTGCAGCCACTGAAGCACAGAGGCTAGAAAAATTATGCCATATAAATGGAGAAAATATGCATTTTTTTGGTTGCAGCCACTGAAGCACAGAGGCTAGAAAAATTATGCCATATAAATGGAGAAAATATGCATTTTTTTGGTTGCAGCCACTGAAGCACAGAGGCCAGAAAAATTATGCCATATAAATGCAGAAAATATGCATTTTTTTGGTTGCAGCCACTGAAGCACAGAGGCTAGAAAAATTATGCCATATAAATGGACAAAATATGCATTTTTTTTGGTTGCAGCCACTGAAGCACAGAGGCCAGAAAAATTATGCCATATAAATGCTGAAAATATGCATTTTTTTGGTTGCAGCCACTGAAGCACAGAGGCTAGAAAAATTATGCCATATAAATGGACAAAATATGCATTTTTTTGGTTGCAGCCACTGAAGCACAGAGGCCAGAAAAATTATGCCATATAAATGCAGAAAATATGCATTTTTTTGGTTGCAGCCACTGAAGCACAGAGGCCAGAAAAATTATGCCATATAAATGCAGAAAATATGCATTTTTTTGGACGCAGCCACTGAAGCACAGTTGCCAGAAAAAATATGCCATATAAATGCTGAAAATAGTAATTTTTCGCCATACGTTGACCTTGTAGACATTGTTTGCCCCGTTTTTTTGGACGCAGCCACTGAAGCACAGAGGCCAGAAAAAATTAAACCAGTAGGGTTTGCACCCTAGTTTGTAACGGTGGCGGAGGGAGGAGGACGCTAAAGGACAGCTGTGTGTGGAGTCATGAGGCTTGAAGAGAAGGACAGCTGCATAGAAGTCAGAACAAGTCTTCCGGCGTGCAGTAACCCTCCGAGATCCACCCCTCATTCATTTTAATAAAGGTCAGGTAATCGACACTTTTGTGACCTAGGCGAGTTCTCTTCTCAGTTACAATCCCTCCTGCTGCACTGAAGGTCCTTTCTGAGAGCACACTTGAGGCTGGGCAAGACAAGAGGTTCATGGCAAATTGTGACAGCTCTGGCCACAGATCAAGCCTGCGCACCCAGTAGTCCAGGGGTTCATCGCTCCTCAGAGTGTCGATATCTGCAGTTAATGCCAGGTAGTCCGCTACCTGCCGGTCGAGGCGTTCTTTGAGGGTGGATCCAGAAGGGTTGTGGCGCTGCCTTGGACAGAAAAACATTTGCATGTCTGATGTTACAGACCGGCCAAAGGGCTTTGTCCTTGCAGGTGTGCTCGTGGCAGGATTACTGGCACCTCTGCCCCTGGAATGTTGATGAGTTCCTGAAGTGACATCACCCTTAAAAGCATTGTACAACATGTTTTGCAGGCTGGTTTGTAAATGCCGCATCTTTTCGGACTTGTGGTATGTTGGTAACATTTCTGCCACTTTATGCTTGTACCGAGGGTCTAGTAGCGTTGCGACCCAGTACAGGTCCTTCTCCTTAAGCCTCTTGATACGGGGGTCCTTCAACAGGCATGCCAGCATGAAAGACCCCATTCTCACAAGGTTGGATGCAGAGCTATCCATCTCCGCTTCCTCATTATCAAGGACTGCATCATCCACGGTCTCCTCCCCCCAGCCACGTACAAGACCAGGGGTCCCCAAAAGGTCACCACTAGCCCCCTGGGAAGCCTGCTCCTGTTGGTCCTCCTCCTCCTCCTCCACAAAGCCACCTTCCTCCTCTGACTCCACTTCTGGCACCTCTCCCTGCGTTGCAGCAGGTGCCTGGGTTCGTTCTGGTGATTGCGACCATAAATCGTGCGCTTCCAGCTCCTCGTCACGCTGGTCTACAGCCTCATCTGTCACTCGTCGCACGGCACGCTCCAGGAAGAAAGCGAAGGGTATTAGGTCGCTGATGGTGCCTTCGGTGCGACTGACCATATTTGTCACCTCTTCAAAAGGTCGCATGAGCCTGCAGGCATCGCGCATAAGCACCCAGTAACAGGGGAAAAAAATCCCCAGCTCTGCAGATCCAGTCCTACCACCCAGTTCAAAAAGGTACTCGTTGACGGCCCTTTGTTGTTGCAGCAGACGTTCCAACATAAGGAGCGTTGAATTCCAGCGAGTCTGGCTGTCAGAAATCAAACGCCTGACTGGCATGTTGTAGCGCTGCTGAATGTCAGCAAGGCGTGCCATGGCTGTGTAGGAACGTCTGAAATGGGCCGACACCTTTCTGGACTGGGTGAGAACGTCCTGGAATCCTGGGTACTTGGAGACAAAACGTTGGACTATTAAATTTAACACATGTGCCATGCAGGGCACATGTGTTAAATTTCCCAGTCTCAACGCTGCCAACAGATTGCTTCCATTGTCACACACCACTTTTCCGATCTGCAGTTGGTGTGGGGTCAGCCACCGATCGGCCTGTGACTGCAGAGATGACAGGAGTACAGATCCGGTATGGTTTTTGCTTTCCAGGCACGTCATCCCCAAGACAGCGTGACAACGGCGTACCTGGCACGTCGAATAGCCTAGGGGGAGCTGGGGGTGCACAGGTGTGGAGGAGGAGAAGGAGGACCCAGCAGCAGAGTAAGAAGAAGAAGAGGAAGAAGACGAGGTAGAGAGCGATGGAGGAGTAGAGGTGGTGGCAGAACCGCGTGCAATCCGTGGCGGTGACACCAACTCCACTGTTGTTGTTGTTGTTGAGCTACCCATTCCCTGCTTCCCATTCCCAGCCATTACCAAGTTCACCCAGTGGGCAGTGTAGGTGACATACCTGCCCTGACCATGCTTGGAGGACCATGCGTCAGTAGTCATATGGACCTTTGGCCCAACACTAAGTGACAGAGATGCGGTAACTTGGCTCTGCACATGTTGGTACAGGTGTGGTATTCCCTTTTTAGAAAAAAAATTGCGGCTGGGTACCTTCCACTGCGGTGTCCCAATTGCTACAAATTTGCGGAAGGCCTCAGAGTCCACCAGCTGGTATGGTAAAAGCTGGCGGGCTAAGAGTGCAGACAAGCCAGCTGTCAGACGCCGGGCAAGGGGGTGACAGTCAGACATTGGCTTCTTACGCTCAAACATGGCCTTCACAGAAACTTGGCTGGTGGCAGATGACTGGGAATGGGAACAGGTGGTCAAGGTGGAAGGCGGAGTGGAGGGTGGTTCAGATGGGTCAAGGAGAGCAGAGGTAGAGCAGTAAGATGCTGGACCAGAAGGAGTGTGGCTTTTAGTTTGCCTGTTGCCTTTGAGGTGTTGCTCCCAAAGTGCTTTGTGCTTGCCGCTCATGTGCCTTCGCATAGAAGTTGTACCTATGTGGCTGTTGGGCTTACCAAGGCTCAGTTTCTGACTGCACTCATTGCAAATTACAATGCTTTTGTCAGAGGCACACACATTAAAAAAATGCCACACTGCTGACTTTTTGGAAGTCTGCGATCTGGCGGTAACAGTAGAAGTTGGCGGCATTGGCGGCAATGGCGGGTGCGTTGGCCGGCTGAACACAGGTGCCGATACATGTTGTTGCCCTACTGATCCCTGCGGGCTGGCCTCCCTGCTTCTTCTAAGTCTTATTCTCCTACTGCCTCTCTGACTCTCCGTCTCTCCATCTGAACTACCCTCCTCTTGCTCTCTTCTACTAGGCACCCACAAAACATCAATCTCCTCATCATCATTCTCCTCAGATGCATCAATTTCTTCTGACACATCACAGAAGGAAGCAGCAGCGGGGACCTCCTCCTCCTCCTCATCACTCATCATTATGTCCATCTCTGTCGTGTTCTCTGCCAGAATTAAATCTGGTGTAACGTCCTCATCTCCTTCATCTTCTTCTGCCAATAATGGTTGCGCATTACTCAGTTCAAGAAACTCATGGGAAAATAACTCCTCTGACTCCAGTGAAGAAGGGGCACCGGTGGTGGAGGAAGTGTTACGTGGGGTGGCCATAGCAGTGGAGGATGAGGAGGATGTTGTGGTAAAGTTAGAAACGGTAGAGGATGGGGTGTGCTGTGTAAGCCAGTCAACTACCTCTTCAGCATTTTGGGAGTTCAGGGTCATTGGCTTTTTAAAACTGGGCAATTTGCTAGGGCCACAGGATTGCATAGCAGCACGGCCCCTAGCACGGCCTCTGCGTGGCGGCCTGCCTTTGCCTGGCATTATTTTTAAAAAAACAACAACAACAAAAACTCAGTTGGTTTTTCTGGAAACGATAATACACACAGCTAGATGGCAGTTTGAAGAAAACAGTGTGCAAATAATGCCTACAAGATCAACGTATACACTACTACAGCGGTGGATACGGATTACGTAAAATATATGAATGCTGCTTGAAAAAAAGTAACTCAAGTGGTTTTTCTAGAGACGATAATATTATCAATATTTAGACAAAATGTGAACAAGCTCACACAGCTAGATGGCGGTTTGAAGAAAACACTGTGCAAATAATGCCTACAAGGTCAACGTATACACAGCGGTGGATACGGATTACGTAAAATATAAGAATGCTGCTTGAAAAAAAGTCACTCCGGTGTTTTTTCTGGAGACGGTAATATTATGGATATTTAGACAGAATGTGAACACGGTCACACAGCTAGATAGCAGTTGGTTGAATAACACACTGGGCAAAAAATGCCTACAGGGCAAATAATGCCTACAAGGTCAACGTATACACAGCGGTGGATACGGATTACGTAAAATATAAGAATGCTGCTTGAAAAAAAGTCACTCCGGTGTTTTTTCTGGAGACGGTAATATTATGGATATTTAGACAGAATGTGAACACGGGCACACAGCTAGATAGCAGTTGGTTGAATAACACACTGGGCAAAAAATGCCTACAGGGCAAATAATGCCTACAAGGTCAACTTATACACTACTACAGCGATGGATACGGATTACGTAAAATTTATTATGGCTGCTTGAAAAAAGTCACTCCGGTGTTTTTTCTGGAGACGGTAATATTATGGATATTTAGACAGAATGTGAACACGGTCACACAGCTAGATAGCAGTTGGTTGAATAACACACTGGGCAAAAAATGCCTACAGGGCAAATAATGCCTACAAGGTCAACGTATACACAGCGGTGGATACGGATTACGTAAAATATAAGAATGCTGCTTGAAAAAAAGTCACTCCGGTGTTTTTTCTGGAGACGGTAATATTATGGATATTTAGACAGAATGTGAACACGGGCACACAGCTAGATAGCAGTTGGTTGAATAACACACTGGGCAAAAAATGCCTACAGGGCAAATAATGCCTAAAAGGTCAACTTATACACTACTACAGCGATGGATACGGATTACATAAAATTTATTATGGCTGCTTGAAAAAAGTCACTCCGGTGTTTTTTCTGGAGACGGTAATATTATGGATATTTAGACAGAATGTGAACACGGTCACACAGCTAGATAGCAGTTGGTTGAATAACACACTGGGCAAAAAATGCCTACAGGGCAAATAATGCCTACAAGGTCAACGTATACACAGCGGTGGATACGGATTACGTAAAATATAAGAATGCTGCTTGAAAAAAAGTCACTCCGGTGTTTTTTCTGGAGACGGTAATATTATGGATATTTAGACAGAATGTGAACACGGGCACACAGCTAGATAGCAGTTGGTTGAATAACACACTGGGCAAAAAATGCCTACAGGGCAAATAATGCCTACAAGGTCAACGTATACACAGCGGTGGATACGTATTACGTAAAATATAAGAATGCTGCTTGAAAAAAAGTCACTCCGGTGTTTTTTCTGGAGACGGTAATATTATGGATATTTAGACAGAATGTGAACACGGGCACACAGCTAGATAGCAGTTGGTTGAATAACACACTGGGCAAAAAATGCCTACAGGGCAAATAATGCCTAAAAGGTCAACTTATACACTACTACAGCGATGGATACGGATTACATAAAATTTATTATGGCTGCTTGAAAAAAGTCACTCCGGTGTTTTTTCTGGAGACGGTAATATTATGGATATTTAGACAGAATGTGAACACGGTCACACAGCTAGATAGCAGTTGGTTGAATAACACACTGGGCAAAAAATGCCTACAGGGCAAATAATGCCTACAAGGTCAACGTATACACAGCGGTGGATACGGATTACGTAAAATATAAGAATGCTGCTTGAAAAAAAGTCACTCCGGTGTTTTTTCTGGAGACGGTAATATTATGGATATTTAGACAGAATGTGAACACGGGCACACAGCTAGATAGCAGTTGGTTGAATAACACACTGGGCAAAAAATGCCTACAGGGCAAATAATGCCTACAAGGTCAACGTATACACAGCGGTGGATACGGATTACGTAAAATATAAGAATGCTGCTTGAAAAAAAGTCACTCCGGTGTTTTTTCTGGAGACGGTAATATTATGGATATTTAGACAGAATGTGAACACGGGCACACAGCTAGATAGCAGTTGGTTGAATAACACACTGGGCAAAAAATGCCTACAGGGCAAATAATGCCTAAAAGGTCAACTTATACACTACTACAGCGATGGATACGGATTACGTAAAATTTATTATGGCTGCTTGAAAAAAGTCACTCCGGTGTTTTTTCTGGAGACGGTAATATTATGGATATTTAGACAGAATGTGAACACGGTCACACAGCTAGATAGCAGTTGGTTGAATAACACACTGGGCAAAAAATGCCTACAGGGCAAATAATGCCTACAAGGTCAACGTATACACAGCGGTGGATACGGATTACGTAAAATATAAGAATGCTGCTTGAAAAAAAGTCACTCCGGTGTTTTTTCTGGAGACGGTAATATTATGGATATTTAGACAGAATGTGAACACGGGCACACAGCTAGATAGCAGTTGGTTGAATAACACACTGGGCAAAAAATGCCTACAGGGCAAATAATGCCTACAAGGTCAACGTATACACAGCGGTGGATACGGATTACGTAAAATATAAGAATGCTGCTTGAAAAAAAGTCACTCCGGTGTTTTTTCTGGAGACGGTAATATTATGGATATTTAGACAGAATGTGAACACGGGCACACAGCTAGATAGCAGTTGGTTGAATAACACACTGGGCAAAAAATGCCTACAGGGCAAATAATGCCTAAAAGGTCAACTTATACACTACTACAGCGATGGATACGGATTACGTAAAATTTATTATGGCTGCTTGAAAAAAGTCACTCCGGTGTTTTTTCTGGAGACGGTAATATTATGGATATTTAGACAGAATGTGAACACGGTCACACAGCTAGATAGCAGTTGGTTGAATAACACACTGGGCAAAAAATGCCTACAGGGCAAATAATGCCTACAAGGTCAACGTATACACAGCGGTGGATACGGATTACGTAAAATATAAGAATGCTGCTTGAAAAAAAGTCACTCCGGTGTTTTTTCTGGAGACGGTAATATTATGGATATTTAGACAGAATGTGAACACGGGCACACAGCTAGATAGCAGTTGGTTGAATAACACACTGGGCAAAAAATGCCTACAGGGCAAATAATGCCTACAAGGTCAACGTATACACAGCGGTGGATACGGATTACGTAAAATATAAGAATGCTGCTTGAAAAAAAGTCACTCCGGTGTTTTTTCTGGAGACGGTAATATTATGGATATTTAGACAGAATGTGAACACGGGCACACAGCTAGATAGCAGTTGGTTGAATAACACACTGGGCAAAAAATGCCTACAGGGCAAATAATGCCTAAAAGGTCAACTTATACACTACTACAGCGATGGATACGGATTACGTAAAATTTATTATGGCTGCTTGAAAAAAGTCACTCCGGTGTTTTTTCTGGAGACGGTAATATTATGGATATTTAGACAGAATGTGAACACGGTCACACAGCTAGATAGCAGTTGGTTGAATAACACACTGGGCAAAAAATGCCTACAGGGCAAATAATGCCTAAAAGGTCAACTTATACACTACTACAGCGGTAGTAAAATAAAAAAAAGTTAAATAAAAAAAGAATGAATATTAAAAAAAAAAAAATTAAAGTTGGTGCTGCTGAACTACTAGGAGCAGCAGATTAGCACACCAGTCCCACTCCCCAACACTGCTAGACTAATAGCACTGGGCTCTTATAGTAGTAGTAGTAGTAGTAGTAGTAGTAGTAAAACAACAAAAAAATAAATAAAAGCAGTCCTTACAAGGACTATTGCTATTGCAGCAGTCAGCAGATGAGATCAGAAGCAGGACAGCTGCCCACTGCAGCTACATACAGAGCACTGCAGTAGAAGGTAGATTACTAGCCAGCAAAGCTACCTAAGCTTAAATGTCCCTCAAACCCCTGCAGACTTCTGTCCCTCCAATAACAGAGCAGTATCAAAACGATTACTAGCCAGCAAACTTTCAACTGTCCCTGAAATCACTAACAGGCAGCAGCTCTCTCCCTACACTATCTCTTCAGCACACACAGGCAGAGTGAAAAAAAAGCTGCAGGGCTTCGGTTTTTATAGGGAAGGGGAGTGGTCCAGGGGAGAGCTTACTGATTGGCTGCCATGTACCTGCTGGTCTGGGGTGAGAGGGCAAAAAAAAGCGCCAACAATGGCGAACCCAAAATGGCGAACGTCGCGCGACGTTCGCGAACTTCCGGCGAGCGCGAACACCCGATGTTCGCGCGAACAAGTTCGCTGGCGAACAGTTCGCGCCATCTCTAGTTGCCAGTGAGTATAAAGCAATTAAGGCATGTTTGTTTTGGTAAGATTAAGGAAGGAAATGACCGCATTAGAACTGCTTTATTTAGGTAGTTAATAATTGGAGTTGTGCAGCCAATTATGAGAGCACTGCTGCTATCTTTCTTCATACATATTGCACAAAGTGTATAGACTGTAATAAAGTGAATCATGCTGAACCAAATAGTTACTTGACAAAGGAATAATCCATATACTGTATATGCAATGCTTTTGTGTGGTTGAGATTTTAGTGTCCACGGTTTATACTATTCAGATTTGCTTTAAAACATAAATCCTACTGTGTTGTATAAAACAGCATACAATATTACTGATACAAAAAGTGGGAGGTTTTAGGCCACGTGCCAACCCACTTTAAAAATATGTTTGTACAGAAATGAAAAAACTTCAGATGGAGTCTGTCACATCTAGATTCAAAAAACTTTTTTTTTTACATACTTTCACTTAGTTCTGAGTGGTTTTTCTTCCTAAATAAAAATGGTACTTCTAAAATTGCATAGGGATTTTTTTCCTTTACCTGAAAGAGACATATAGTATATGTTAACAAAATAGGCAATAATATATGGTGCTAAAAATGCCCCCATTATTGGATTTCCCTAAAGATCTACTACAGTCAGTCACTGTCCATTTCAAATGAGGGATGGATGTGCCCTAACGGTCCCTGCCAGAAGCAAAGTAGGGGGGCAGCTAATCACAGCCCTGCAGTCAGACAAGCACAGACAGGCTTCAGTCTCCTATCAGGTCAGCCTAGCTGCTGATTGGTTCTTATCATGTCCTGAGTGCCACTGGCTCCCCTTCACAGCCAGATAATTCAATGGGCAGTAGGTGGAACAGTTGGGCAGGACTAATTAGGTTTGGGGGAATTTTTCAATAAATCAGCCCTGTTGGATCTGCTCTATTTTTTGGTGCCAGGCTAATGACTTGAGACAGACTGATCTTTAAATAAGTGGTATTTATTTACAAAGGAACTAAAAGGTATAACATAAAAAAGGAACTAACCAGGCCCGGACTGGCAATCGGTGGGTTCTGGCAAATGCCAGAGGGGCTGCTATAAGGTGCCATAGAAAGTCAGTATTAGTGGGCTTTGTGGGATGTTTGGGCCTCTGTGTACCTGAAATGGCAGGGCCTATTTTAATTCTCAGTCTGGACCTGGAACTAACTAAGATGGAGGGAGGTAGAAAGGGATAAGGAAAAATGCAATGGAAGGGAGTGGAAAGTGCCTAACTAAAAAAGTATTTACAATGCTCTTTATATACACATAAGGAAGACCATTCAAACAAGCCACGCCCAAAAGACAGTCCCAGCCAATCAGTTCGATGTTAGCTGTTCTTGAAGATGGTTCATCTCTTCTTAGATAGACAAGGGACTGAAATCAAGTTAGGATGCATTGTGAAAGAAATCCCATAATCCAATGCTCCAGGTATCCCTTTGTTGGTCCAGCAGAGTGTTATTCCCTTGGGAACTCTTGCTATCCCTGCACCCACACCAGTATGTCCAGTTAATTGCATCTTTTTGATATGGACATTAAGTAGTTGCAAGGATTGTTTTATGGCAGGATGGCTGTTGTCCAGGCTTGCACCTTCACAGTTGCCATTGATGGAAAGGCAGATATCTGTTAACCCATTGCGTGTATGGGCTTACTGTTGAATATCCAAAATTCAGTACTACAAGACACACATATTTTTTAAAGGACACGTAAAGCCTACATCCTACTAGGTATATACAGTAAGTTGGCACATCTCCCCCACCCAAACCACATCATTTGTACTGCATATACCCCCTCCATTTGCAGGGGCCATCACATTTTCCTAAAAGCAGCTTTCCCTGGTGACACAATCCCATAGAAACTCTAGCTGTCTGATCCTAATTTTTTCTCCTAACCACCTCTTCTGAGCTCAGATTAAGCATTACAGTGCTCATCCCCATCAGAACGTTTTATCAAAATATGTTGTGCCTGTATAAACCTGCATTCTGCACTACATGATGTGGCTTGAGTGGGGAAGATATGCCCAACTTATATAAACGGTAGGAAAATGTAGGCTTTGCATGTCCTTTAAAGGAGAACTAAACCCTAAAGATAAAAACCCCTACCCCCCTACCCTACATAGACCCCCTCCCTCCAGGGCCACCATTAGAAATCACAGGGCCCCGTACAACAACATTTTCAGGGCCCCCCTTACAAGTTAAAAAAAATTGGGGCCCCAAAGAATATTTTTAAAAAAAATATTGGTGGCAGGGGCCTATAGAATATTAAGTTTCAGGTGCACTGGAGAGCTGTCGTCAAGGTGATGTATTTAATATATATATGTCATTTAACAAGAATATTGCATTTCAGGAAATATATATTTAATGCAGCCTTTTCTTTTTATTCTCTCCATTCAGTGTAGCACAAGCATATGTGAACCAAAGAAAGTTGGACCATGAGGTAAAGACGTTGCAGACACAGGCTGCCCAGTTTGGAAATCAGACGACACAATGGATTGGTTTTGTGGAGAACTTTATCCAGGCCCTAAAAGTATATATTCCAGTGCTTGCTTTAATAAGCGTATTTAGCCTTTGATTTGATTCAGACGGGCATTAAGTCCTATGGGGCACTGGCCATTATGATTTAGATTTGTTTAGCCTGAGCACAGAGTAAGTCAAACACACACTTGCCATTGGTCTAAGTTTTATTTTATTGGTCATAGATTTTTTTTACAGTCTGAAGTTTCCTGATTAATCATTGAACATTACATTTATTAGAAAGTTCTTTTTTTAATACTGGTCTGGGGTCCCACCTGCAGGACACTGAGAGAAATACATTCATGTAGCATAAGGATTTCCCAAAAGGCAATATCCTGTCCAGCAAAAATTGCTGATGGATTAAAATCTGTGTCTTGTGCTTTACTTTTTTTTTTATTACTAATGAAATGTACAGGTTGCTTACATTTAAATGTGTTTTTAAATATTTACACCGAACGTTATTTTGCAAAGATTGGACTGTATTAAAGACTTCTAGTATGCATAGCTTTTTAAAGTATATAATGGAAAATACTTCTCTGGCTGCACAGGGAGCCAGTGCATTAGTACTCAAATAATACATTTGGTGGGGTTTGCTTACCCTTCAAATGATTGCAATAATTAAATAAGGAAGCCATACAGTAGCAGAACTTTATTTTACAAAGTTTTCTAAAGGCTTTCTTATAGTTTTTGAGATATAAATTGTTTTGATGTGCTTCATCAACCTTAACGCTTTTTTTCCCAAAAACTAAGAAAAAAAAAACATTAAAGACAAATCTCATACTTCATGTTCAATCCTCAATCAATGAATCAAACAATCTATTCTGGCTTACCTGAGACCCGGGCCGGTGCTGCTGTTAGCAGAAAACCATACTGGCCCAGGCATCCCCTCCTTCGATTTGTCATTCTTCACTATACATGTGCAGTAAAGTGAAAAGGTTGTATTTTTTTAATGTTCGGCTTTTCAGTGCAGTAAAGAAAGAAGAAGCTAGAAGACAATCTCTCTGTGGTGCTTGCTGAGAAGAACCCTGGACCAGAGCAGTTTTGTGCTAACAGGAGCACCAACCCAGGGTATCCAGTAAGTGATTTTAAAGGCAACTAAAACCCCAAAATGGATATTTAAGCAACAGAAAGTATATAAATATTAAGTGGCATATGAAAGAATCTTACCAAACTGGTATATATATGTAAGTAAATATTGCCCTTTTACATCTCTTGCCTTGAACCACCATTTCTTTATATTCTCTGTGCTGATTCAGAGATCACCTGACCAGAAATAATAACACTGTAAAACTGTAAAGGAAGAAGTTTGGAAGCAAAAGACAGAACTCTGTCTTTTAATTGGCTCATGTGACCTAACATGTATAGTTTGTTTGTGTGCACTGTGAATCGTACGATCCCAGGGGGCGGGCCTTATTTTTTAAAATGGCAGTTTTCTATTTAGGATTACCCAATAGCACAAACTACTAAAAAAGTATATTATTATGAAAATGGTTTATACACATTATGCAATATCTTTTTATAGAGACCTACTTTGTTTGGGGGTATAATTTTCCTTTAATCAAAGGAAGGGTGCCTAACATTTGGCACTCCCAGTGATTTGCTTCTTCTTTAACCCATAGAACCTACCATGATCACAAGTACACATTGAAGCTGTGTATCAAATCATCACCATGGGGCAGATTTATCAAGGGTCAAATTTTGAGGGTTAATAAACCTTTGAATTCGACCCTCAAAGTAAAATCCTTCGAATATTGAATTCGAAGGATTTTAGCGCAAATACTTCGATCGGCAGATTGAATAAAAAAACGATAAAAAATCGAATGATTTAAATGATTTTAATTGATCGAAGGATTTTTATTCGATCCTAAAAAACACAGAAAAGTGCTGGGGAAAATCCCCATAGGCTAACATTGAACCTGGGTAGGTTTAAACTGGCGAAGTATGTAGTCAAAGTATTTTTTAAAGAGACAGTTCTTCGACTATCGAATGGTCAAATAGTCGAACAATTTTTACTTCGACTCATTCGAATCGAAGTCGAAGGTCGAAATTCAAATTGTTTTTTAAATGTGCCCCCAAGTATCACATTACATAGCTGTATGCAGGATTAAATGGAAAGCAATTTGCTTATGAAGTATCTATGCACACCTACAGTTCAGCTTGCTATCAGTTTGCCAAGTTGAAATTTTAAGATCAAAATGCTGTCAATGCTAAGTCCAGTTTTGTACCAATACAGGGACAAGGCAAAAGGTGACTTAGAAATATTTCTGAAATGAACTGCACAATTGTGTTGGATTTTGTGCAAATCCATTAATCAGCCTGAAATGTGTGGCGCTTGTGGGAACAGAAAAGGAGCTTAAATTCATCAGAATCATGTGTCGGCAAAGGAAAATAGTGAGGGGCACAAGTGAACAACTTTGCTTCTTAATTAGTAGCTCAAGGGTGGGAGAAGCAATTAAGCCTTAGTAGAAGGGTGTTAACTGTTCATACCTTTATATATATACAGTATATTGCAACTTCTGTGCCTTTTTTCTGCGCAGCAAGCATTGGGTATAACCAAATAGAAGCTGAAGGCAAATAAAATAGCAGCACAAACACTATATATTTGCTGATCTCTATGCAGAGTTCTTCTGCATATGAAGCAGGTTATGTATTTGTGCTGAACTGTTTTCACCTCCTTCTGCCATAATGAGTACACCATCTGTTCTATTTTTTCACCTGCACAATACAGGATACAACAGGGGGTGCAGTTAATCTACAAACCCAAATGCTGAGCACACAAGGGCTGTTTCCTACGCAGGTACAGCACTATCAGCACAGGCAGTCTGACAACCCCAGTCTTTTTCCAGGTGCAGCGATCTGAATCAGCAGCAGAGGGAGCATTCACATCACATGGGAAGCAAAGGAGAGCTACAGAGCCTCTTGCTTCTGAGTTTAAGATAAGAGCCAATATTGCTGACAAACCAGTTGAAATCAGGCGAGAATCAAACAATTGTCAAACATTCATCCAGAAAGTCAATATACTGAACATTAGCAAACTGCAGCTTTAGAATCAGTTTTAAAAAATCAAAATCTATTTTTAACACGGAAAAGCAATTCCACATTCTAATCAGGCATGGTTATAAAACTGGTTTCATCAGCCTGCAGGAAAAAGTACAGGGGCTCTACATTCTAAATTGTTCCTGCCCAAATGTGCTTAAAAAAATAGTGGGGGCATATTTTACGGGAAATACAATCCTATTGTAATTTTTACCTCCAGCAAATATAACTGCATATTTTCTTTTCTAGAAAAGCGCTGATGTGGAAAACCGGGCCAGAAGCATTGAAAAGGATATGTACATTATAGCTACTGCTTTAGAATACGTATACAAGGGTCAGCTGCAACCTTCTGCCTCTTAATACCCCTCACTGGCGGCT
Source organism: Xenopus petersii (assembly GCA_038501925.1). Taxonomy (NCBI): domain Eukaryota; kingdom Metazoa; phylum Chordata; class Amphibia; order Anura; family Pipidae; genus Xenopus; species Xenopus petersii. Next base: position 50,214,228 of record CM076674.1, on the reverse strand, counting down.
CACTATGGAAGAGAACACTTCATTTAAAGGAGGTTGAGCCTCTCCAGGTCCCCTATATCTGTAAGTGGTAATGGTTTGTGATGGGCGAATAAATTCGCCAGGCATGGATTTGCAGCGAATTTTCACGTTTTGCCACCAGGCAATGCATCTGCAAAACTGCTGCAAAAATTCACCGGCGAAAAATCCGCCGCAGCAAACGAAAAATTGTTCTTAGAATTTACGACGGATGCATTTGGACAAAATAATTGCACCTATAAAAATTGTCTCTCACATCAAAATTGTCACATTGACTTCAATACATTTCACTAATTGTTCGCCATTTCGAGAAGTTCTCTGTAAATTCGCAAAATTTTCGGCAAAGCAAAACGCCACAGATTTGCCAATCACTACTAACGATATACTGTGGCAAGGAACATCTTTACTTGAATCTGCGCTATCCACAGTCGTATACGCTACACGTCTGCAGACAAGAGTTCTAGTTACATTTTACATACCCTAATTGTAAGTTTTTCCATATGTTATACCATTTTTTGTGGTCCCAACCAATATATAATGCATAATCCATTTCCTTGATTTTACACCATTTTTTCAGGTCTCCTGCAAAACATAAAATGGGGGTTCTAATGTACATAAAGTGTAACAACAGCAGGAAGAGGTTGTGCACAATAAAATATCACTACTATAGAATCTATGTTTATACGTTCTATTTCACTCTAGGGGAAAGCTGCATTGCTCCCAGAATGGCAGAAGGGTTAAAAGATGAGTCATCCAAAAAGAAACAATGCGGTGGATACAGGACAGGAGCAGGAGAGGGGGTGAGGTGCAAAAATGTACATTATAATATTATAGATATTTCTATCTATACAAATGTATAGAGTGAGGTAGATAGAGGGGTTATTAACGATGGAGAGGTGAGTGTGGGGGTAACCCAGCAGAATGAGAAGGGAAATGGTAAAAGAGGACAGTGAAAAGGGGGAGGCCATGGATAGGTGGGGGGTTCAATGGAGCAGCATTATCAGCAATGGAGCAGCATTATCTTAATGATAATTTTATGATAATTTTATTATGATGTACAAGTGCCCCCCTTGCCCCTATCTGTGGATGCCCATGCTTGCCACTAAAAAGCTGAGGTGCATAAGTGCCATCTCACTCACCTGAACAAATCTGACAGTGTAGGGCAGTGATCCCCAACCAGTAGCTCGTGAGCAATATGTTGCTCTCCAACCCCTTGTATGTTGCTCCCAGTGGCCTAAAAGCAGGTGCCTATTTTTGAATTCCTGGCTTGGAGGCAAGTTTCGGTTGTATAAAAACCAGGTGTACTGCCAAACAGAGCCTCAATGTAGGTTGACAATCCACATAGGGGCTACCAAATGGCCAATCACAGCCCTTATTTGGCAGCCCAAGAACATTTTTAATGCTTGTGTTGCTCCCCAACTTCTTTCTCTTCTGAATGTTGCTTAAGGGGGAAAAACGTTGGGGATCCCTGGTGTAGAGTATAATGTTTAATACAAATAGCAGCATTATACCCCAATGGTTTTAAAGTTTTAGGCATGAATGTATTTGCTTTATTTTTGCTTTGGAGTTTAAAAATGACAAAATGTTTAGCACCTCAGAAAATGCCACCAGATAAGGGACACACTGCACTCCTCAACTCTTGACTGTGAGATGTAAAAAGCACTTTGCTGTATAGCGGCATTCCACAAATGGATTAGCAACTATTAAATACTTCTCACTATACCCTGTAGGGGATTGAGCTGAAGGGCTACAAACATCACATTACTGGCCTCTTTATTTACTGTGTTCCATAGAAGGTAAACACAAGGGTCTAGTAAACTTTATTTATGGAACTGTGAATATGAAGTATTTCTCAACAAATTCCTTTCTTTGCCGTATGGCCACTGGAAAGGTAAAGGGAAGCAGAGCAAAGCTTAAATCAGAGATGGCCAAACTGTGACTCTCTATTTTATTGATGAAATTCCATGTTTGTCAGACCTCGTTTACTTTTTAACCCTTAAATGCTTAATGTCTCAATGTAATTAATCCATGGTGACCATATTTCCCAAAATTGACCACTTTTATTGTGTATTATGTGAGTGATTTCTTCCATTTGTTTTGTATCTTCTACAGTTGATAACCAGTATGCTAACGTGGGGGCGTCAGGTGATTTCCAATTTTTTGGTATGAGTGATTTAGCCGCCTGTAGTAAGTGGGAGGTAAGAGGGTTGGAAATAACCATGTAATTTACAATTGAATAATTCAACAAAATTTGTGTTTGGTCATTGATGTCCAACTTTGATTTAGTAACTTTGTTTATTATAGAAATTATAGTCTTCCAGAATTGTTCCAAGACTGGACATGTAAGCCAAATGTGAGAATGGGAACCATCTATACCATACACCTCCAGCACACCTTGGACATAGTTGGAAACATTTTATTTAATCTAACTGGGGTCTAGTGCCATCATGTAATTAATTTAAAAGCAGATTCTCTGGTCTTTAATGCATGGAGGATTTGAAAATGTTTGTAAAGATTTTTTCCCATTTGGATGCTGTGATTTTAACTTTTAATTCAGCTTCCCACTCATTATAAAAAGGCTTTTCTATTTGGGATGAGTGATCAATAACTAGTTTATAAATCTTTGATAGAGGTTTATTAACTTTTAACAGAGATGATACCAGTTGCTCCCGTGGTGTTACAGTGAATAACAGTTAGCATCCATACAGATATTCAGTTCATACTCCTACAATAGAAAAAAGGCTTTGTCTTGGCTCGTATAATATAGGTTATGAAAAAGGATGTACATTTTATATAAAGGGGAGTACACAACCTCATTTGGTGAAGGTCACAAGCAGCAAATTTAATCTCCTTTCTCATTGATTTTACAAAACTGAGTGTTAGTAGGGATGCACCGAATCCACTGTTTTAGGATTTGGCCGAATCCTTTGTGAAAGATTTGGCTGAATACCAAATCAGAACCTTATTTGCGTGTGTAAATGAGGTAAAGAAGGAGGAAAAACATGTTTGACTTCCTTGTTTGTGTGACCAAAAGTCATTTGATTTTTTTGGATTTGTATTCGGTTTGGCCAGGCACTTGGATTTCACTCCTATGGCCGAATCCCAAATTGAATTCTGGATTCAAGGCATTCCTAGATAATAGTTGATAATAGATAATAGTTGTTACATAGTTGTTGGCGGATCCTGAAGAATTGTTTTTTTTGTGTACCAGGAATTACCTGAAAGCACTGCACTAGTGCTTGTTGTTTTTCAATGGGTAGTATAGTGATATAACTCTCCCATGTGTCAAAAAAAATGTTTAACCCACATTTCTTTCTGCATATGGGCGTCAATCCAATTAATTTTAAACAAATGGGATAGTTTTGATGTAAAGAGAGGAATTGATGACGGTTGTGGTTTGATCCAGTCCTGAAGAATAGTTATTTTTGTTTGCTACTGCTGAGATTATGATCAGGCCCGGATTTGTGGAGAGGCCACCAAGGCCCGGGCCTAGGGCAGCAGGATTTAAAGGAAAACTATACCCCCAAAATGAATACTTAAGCAACAGATAGTTTATATCAAATTGAATGACATATTAAAGAATCTTACCAAACTGGAATATATATTTACATAAATATTGCCCTTTTACACCTCTTGCCTTGAACCACCATTTCGTGACTCTATCTGTGCTGCCTCAGAGATCACCTGACCAGAAATACTACAACACTAACTGTAACAGGAAGAAGTGAGGAAGCAAAAGGCACAACTCTGTCTGTTAATTGGCTCATGTGACCTTACATGTGGTTTGTATGTGTGCACAGTGAATCTTACGTTCTCAGGGGGCGGCCCTTATTTTTTAAAATGGCAATTTTCTATTTATGATTACCCAATGGCACATACTACTAAAAAAGTATATTATTATGATAATGGTTCATTTACATGAAGCAGGGTTTTACACATGAGCTGTTTTACTCAGTATCTTTTAATAGAGACCTACATTGTTTGGGGGGTATAGTTTTCCTTTAAGGAGGTGGCATGCTGCCCAACCACACCTCCATTGGTTCAGAAACACTGGGGATGAGCAGGAGATACAATAGTTTTTAAAATCTCCTGTGCGCCATTCCCCATTGCTATGGTCCCAATGTTTACAATTTGAGGGAATAAAAGAGAGGGGACAGGGTGACAGTGGGCCTAGGGGTGCCTGTTATGTAAATCCGACCCTAAGTATGATAAGTAGTCTTTTACCCCTAGTCAGTCTGGATGGAAGCCGTGTTGGTGCTGAGCATATCTTGTGCTCCCAGACATGTTAAAATTCTAGTCTTTCAAGAAGTGCACCTCCTGTTCACTAGTCTGATCAGGACAATCAGTAATATGTTTGTGTATTTTTAACACAAGTATATACAGTTAGGCCCATAAATCTATGGACAGAGACAACTTTTTTCTAATTTTTGTTCTGTTCGTTACCACAATGAATTTTAAATGAAACAACTCAGATGCAGTTGGTCTGCAGACTTTCAGCTTTAATTCAGGGGGTTGAACAAAAAGATTGCATAAAAATGTGAGGAACTAAAGCCTTTTTAACACAATAACTTAATATGAGCCTAAATGTAGGAGAAAAGTAACTCTGGTACAAGGGTTTTACACATAAAATAACTCACTTAGGCAAAGAAAATGCTAGGGGAAATATATGTCTCTCTTGCCTACCATCTTATTGACGATGCACTTTATTGATGTGCGGGTCGGACTTTTCTTTTACCTCCACCCGCAGCGACCCGGGTCCCGCGGGTATCGGGCCAGCCCGCACATCACTAAAGCACTTCCTGGAGGCCCAGGTTAACAGTGGCATTTTTTCATATCTATAAATCGATGCCTTCTGCTGAATTAGGAATCTGCTGGACAAAAATGTCTATTCTGTGTATTCTCATGGTGCCCAGTGAATCTATGTGTCCTCTGACCCAGGGATTTGAATGTGACCCTCCCAAAATTGGGCTTCTGCCTAAGAATATTAATTCAGTCATTGTACGAGGCAGCTAATCTACATTCTGATCCGCATCAGGATAAGACTTTAACAAAAGATGTAAATAAAGGAGAAATAGATTCCCAAGTCTCCCAGGGATAATCGGAAGGAATGCCAGTCACATGAAGGGAGAAAAGCTCTGGAAGAATTGGCCTTTGTATCTGAAGCTGAATTCATCCTATAACACAGAGAGGTGTAATGAATGAATCAGAGCTTTTTCTTTTCACTTCAAAGTATTGTGCATAAATAAATACAACTAATTTGCATCATATTGAATGCAACAAGTGAAACAACCTAAGTAAAGAAAATCGTGATTCTTTATCTTATGTAGTATTCCAAGCTGGCCACAGGCCTATCGTTCATATTACAGCCAATTATGTCCCTTATCTATCTTCTAGCTCGTTCCACCATTCAGAGTTTTGCACTTTTCCTTTACCACAGCATTCTAACCGAAATCCCCATATCTGTCCAACAGAACAACACACCATACCACGTCTACATACCAGGATCAAAGGCCTATATAGTTTCATTAAGTATTAGCCTCACCCCTGTAACATACTTGTACTGTGTTTCTTGATATCTCACCTGCAAAAGAATCCTCTATTTAGTAACCTACAAAGATCATTTATTTTTTCTATAGCAGCTATTTGGTTGCTATGGTCCAAATTACCTCAGCAACCAGCCAGTGGTCAGAATGAGAGACTGGGATATGAATAGAAGAGGACCTAAATTGAAAGATAAGTAATAAAAAGAGGCAGGCCAAGCTGTCGAAGCACCCTAGACAACCAGGCCGGCCACCTCACCCCCTTCCCCTTTGTGCATACACGAAAATGTGAGTGCGTTTGTGCATTCGATGTCACAGGAGTGTTCGTAGGGGCGAAGAGGTGAGGAGCACCATCAGGTAGAAGAAAGTCTTTCCGTAGGCAGAAGGCTCTTCAAGAGGTACCTGCCCAGCACACCTCATTCATTGCACCCTAGACAGGTGCCTCTTCTGCATACCCCTAATTTCGGACCTGTACACAGTTTAGGGTGAGAAGGGCTTAAATAGTGATGAACAAGCCCCTCTCAATGGGCTTCTGAAAATATATACAAATTACTATTTATGTCCCTATATGTATTGGAAACACACTGTCCTACAGGACTTCATGGCTGCATCAGTGGCCTCAATACTGCATTTAATATAGGAGTATCTTGTACTTCGTTACACCTGCTGGTTTTGCTCCAGTAAATAGCAAATCTCTACCCAGCAGTCAGGTTGTGTATTATAGCCATTTGTATGATTATAATAATAACAGAAGCTATTAGGGATTCAGCTAGAGACAAACAGCAGCATCAACTTAAAAGATGATTACAATCTAAAATACAAACTAATTGAATGAGTAAGTCTTAGCCAGTTGCATTTGGCATCCAATATCACTGGAGAGCTTATTGCACACACATTATGGCGAATGTTAGCCCGTGACCGCTTCGTCATACCTCGCACAACTTCACCAGGTGCAAATTCATTACCACTATGCTAATTCATTAAAATGCGAAGCTGCGTCTCAGCAGCCAAACGCTGGCCAATTTTAGCTAGCGCTATGGGCAAGCATTTCCTATCGAATTTTCGCTAGCGTTCATTTCTGCCTAGCAAAACTTTGCTAGCACTCTTGCACTTAGGTTAATTTGAATAGGGCGGGTACCATAAAGTCATATGGACGTCCTTATTAGTAATGTTGGTGCAAATGTCTGAAGTGGCCACTTTTTTAAACACATGTCCAATGAGCCAAAATAAAGACAGAAGAGATCCTCTAATGCCTTAGACAAAGCCCTTAAACAAATGTGGCATGCCCCTCAAATTAGTTTTAAAAAATTATTCAAACATAAATCTTTAATTCTTTATAAGGCGATCACTATTTAAAAAAAAGAAAAGTTGCCAATGTTTTTTACAGCTTTAATGCATTTCCGGCATACAGAATATGACTTTAAAGGAGGCTCTAGCGAAAGGGTTAACGTTAGCATCTTAGTGAATTTGGAGAGTAACGAAAAGTTGCCTGGTGAAAGGCTGTGAACAAAAGCTAACGACTGTCTTCTTTGCTAGTGAATTGTCCTCTGCGTCTGTTAGTGAATTGTCGATGTCCCTGCGGATGGGATTTTCTGGGATCTTTATCTTATGAGTGGATAAGTTGGACAGCTTGGAAAGCTAAAAACCAACTGTTTTCTTAAAAGGAGTACTGACCCTAAAAATTAGTGGAGCGTGCCTAACAAATTAGATCCCCCCCAATCTGATTTTGCTTGTTCTTTAATAAGATATCCTATTTGGCTACAAGAAGATACAAGAAAAATAAGCAAAGCAGTTACCAAATTCAATTATCAATCAGCAGTGTTGCCGTACAGTCATTGTGATGTGACTGGCACATGTGGAAAGAGATTACAGAAAGATAATTACATTTTTTAGGATTTTCTGGTCCATATCCACCAACATTCAACGACTTATTTGTCATTGGTGAACCTGTTACTATGTACCGTGATAGCAGTAGCCTGTATTTATTTTTAAAGGATAACTAAAGCTTGAGAAAGAATTAGGCTAGCGATACAGAACACTATGTGTTGGGCTTCTATACCAGAACAAGGCAACCACAGCCCTTTAGCAGTGAAGATCTGTATTCCCTCATTAGCTCCCCATATTCTTTTCTGCTGATTCAAAGTTACCTGAGCTTTGCGACCGACTCACAATATACTCTATGAATAAAATATAAAAGTCACAATACAAGACCAATTAGTAATGAATTAACATTCACGTTAAATGGCAGATTTGCAACGACCCCTAAGCTTAACTTTGCAACAGCTGCCCAGAGCCCACTGAGCATGTGCGTGTCACTGACACCCTAACAAAATCCAAGATGGTGACCCCCTGTGAAGGCCTAACTCATTATTATTATAGAGATTCTGAAACTTTAGGCTGGTGCAGCATGTTCAGTATATAAAATAAGACAATTCTACCTAAATTTCTTTGTAGGGGCTATTCTCATTTACTGAATAATGTCTTTAACAAGCTACAAAACACACATTTGAGTATTTAGGACCCCCTCAGCAGGATTAAAGTACTTCTCTGCTGGTTGAAAAACATTACAGTGGTATGAGAGGAGTCAAAGCCAATCAAGGGCAAGGTATGCTCACTCTTTAAGTCCCCTAAATTGGACATAATGAAATCTATAAAAAAAAAAAGCCACTGTTGTTCCCCACTGTGCATGTAATTGTACTGTGTAAACACCTCTCCTTATATGTTGTTTGACTTACTAAAAAAAAAAAATACCTTGACAGAAAAGATGTTGCAAAGCATGCTCTCTGTCAACCCTTTAGATGCTCAGAAGCACAACGAAGAGTTGCACACCTTGGGCTATAGTCCTAAACTCAAAAAATGTCTGTACCCACATGCTGTACTGTTCCTTCCAGTTGTTAAACCGGGAAACATATACTAAAGGTTGGACATGGAGTTTCCATTAAAACTAAAGACAAGATTCTCAGCAGGATTCAGGCTCTATCCACAAACTGGAAAATACTGGTGGAAAAACACACCATTTAATATCTAAAATTCCAACTCCAGATAAAACATGATAATCTGTACTGAAAAAGTGTCAAATAAACACTTTAGAATATTAGTAAACCATTTCAGTCCACTGCAGAATGAGTCTGCTAGTTTGTCAGAGTGATAGAAAACATATAGAGCAGCAGACCTGTCAGTTACGATTCCTCTCCTCTGTTCCAGCAATGCACATGTATAGTATTGCCATGTTTAGCCCTTCCCAAATACTTCATGTTCTCTGGCTTATGTCATTGGAATTGGCAGAATGTTGACAGTTTTCTTTTTAATCACAGCGTAGATCCTGTCATTAGAGACATTAGGCTGCTCACTGATTGTCTCATGACCCCCTTATAATGAATAGATCCATTTATTGTCCAACAGAAATTTCCAAAGATGTGTGATCTTTGGCTCCTGTTAGCCCTTCTCACCCTAACCAGGTTGGTTTCACTTCATTTAACACATCTATCTTTATTCCTGGTGGCTTGTGAAACCCTCCTTTCTTCTGCTTCCTATAGTAAATCCCAGGCACACACTGCTTATAATGGGAAAGTTACATGGTAACCATTTATCAACCATTTATATAGGGGTATTCCTTGAGGCTCTAGAGCCCAAGTGAGAAATAAATGCATTTTGACTCTTTTTTTCTGCAGTTTTTTTCTTAAGCCCTAACGGAGAGAGATTTGAATTCTTTGCATTCTTAAGGCTTCTCCGTGGTTCCTGGGCAGCAGTATTTACAACTCTACCGCTATAGAGCCACGTTAGTAAACCTTGACTGGATATTACCAGTTAGGGTTGCCACCTGTCCGGATCCGAACAGCCTGTTTTCTTTCCAAATTAGAAAATCCGGAAAGGACATTGAAGAAATGACATGGCGATCAGCCAATTGCTAACAACCACATCATCAGTCCCTAGGGTTGCCACCTTTTTTTAAAAACAATACCAGCCTTCCTATATATTTAGATTTTTTCCATATTGATAACAATGGGGTCAAGCATAATTTTTACTGGTCAGGCAGGTAAAATACTGGCCAAGTGGCAACCCTATCTGTCCCGCCCCCTACATCACTCACTCCAGTCTGCCCCCCAATGGCCCCCCCCATGTCGCCCCCGTTTTCCCCATAGAAAAACGTTGGCAACCCTATTACCAGTACATATCACTCAACCATCAGGATTTAATATTGGGATATTTTAGACTATTTTAGACCAAGACCCTTAAACTGTCAGGTCAGACACGGTCTTCTGGAATCATGCTCTGATTCACTAAAACCCTTTATTTCCAATAAGCATTTTTTTGGGCCAAACATTAAGATTTTCCCACAACAGGGACCTATGGGCAGATCTAACTAGGTCAGTCTAAAAGCATGCTGAGTTTCATGCCCGCTGTGTGCTTTGTATTGATCTAATGATTTTTCCACATTAAGAGAAACACAGATAGACTGTAGCAGCAATGTTTTCCCCTTCTTTCAAGTCTCTTTTGGCTAAGACTTCTTGGTGGATGGGCAAGCTGTACCACATTGAAAAGTATCTGGACACTCATAAATTGTGTTGATGTGCAAATCTCATTATCCCTTGCTTTTTTGTCCGGTGTTGCTGGTTGATGACACTAGTGAAACCATTAAAAGTACCAGTTAAGCTATAAAATATTTTAAAAAAAGTCATTCCACTTAACATACTACTTGTTTCTACATTTTAAAAAATATTTTCTTTGAATCAGAATTCCCAGAATTTAAAGAAGTAAGTCTGCTATAAAGGACTGGCAGCCCACAGGAGGTTCTGTTTGGCAGTACACAAGGTACAGCAGCCTAACCTCCAGTGAGTCCATTGAGAAAGAGCCTTGTGTTCCTTCCCATTATATAAACTAGGGAACAGTAACTACAAATACTACCCCTGGGCCTATGGGAGAACAATCCTTCCACAGAGCATAGATTCCCTTCCACAATGTAGGGATGGTTAAATTCTTCACATCTCCTACATGTAACACTAATAATAATGAAAGTATAAGGGTGATGGCAAACAAGTAGATTTGTTGACTGTGGTAAAATCAGAACTACAGTGGGTGACAAATCTTCCCTAAAATCTTTCCCACTCGCAATAAAGTCAATTGCTGGTGGGAAACCATATGCGGTGCTTAATTTCATCCAAAGTTGTACATTTTAAGGAGATCTGTCACCACGGTAGCACAGGTGTAATGGCAGTTGGCAAATCTCCTTGCCATCACCCTAAGAAGGTCTGGATTTGTGGAAAGAGAACATATAATTAAGCTGGCCAAACACTTAAAGATCTGCTCAATTTCATTATTGGCTAGGTATCAGTCTGGAAGGCCTCCATAAATGGGCAGATGTGTTGACTTGAAATGAAGGAGCTGAATCAGCAGCTAAGATCTGCCCATGCATGGCCACCTTTAGGCTTAGGGTGACAGATTGGTAGGGAGTGGCAGGCAGCTCTACTCTTGAACAATTACATTTTGTTTTAACTGTGTTTTTATACTTTTACTTAAACTGTTACTACTAGAGGCTAGCAAGTGAGTTGGGGTGATGTTTAATCATTTCATTCAGTTATTTTATAACCTTGGCACACAAGGCTTTGGGTACAACCCACCAGAAACATGAAAAGTAGATAACACATTAGTCTAGAGTAGTACAAATTGTACATGTTGCACCTAGTATAATCTCCCTGCCTGCCTTTTGCATCAGTTGCCATCTTGATGTGTAGTCTGATCAAGCTACATAATGTCTCTAGTGATACCCTTAGTGCACAATACACTGCCGGCACAGTATTTTCAGTTTGCACACAAAGGTGCAACAAACAACGTACCCCTATTAAGCAATAAACTACTGTTTTCCTCAAATTGCATATTTGTATAAATGGTTTATTCTGCAAGTATAGGAGAGATGGGCAGATGACTCGAGTCAGGCAATTAGCAGCTCAGCAACCAAGAAATATTGACTGAGGAAGTTAATTGCTAAAAACTCTCCTTATATTGATTAATGTCCACACGCAGATAAGACATAAGTATGAACAGAATATAGGTTATCAAGACGAGATTGGAAGTATGTATAATAAATAAGGCAATGGATATGATATATTACAATCTCAAATTAATGGTCCCTGGCCTCTTATGAGTGAATATATATTTGTTTTATTTGCCCCATGGTACCTCGCTATAACCTTCAATGCTCTGCAAAGCGTTAACAGCCCATTCTCCTCCCCACCTCCTTCTCCAAGAAATAAATCTAGGAAAATCTCTCCTTTAAAGCTGATGGACTTTGGCTACGCAGCACTGCATGCCTTCATTCCCCTGCCAGAGCTCATCACTGACAAAAAAAGAGGTAGATAAGGAAACAAACCAACACACCAAATCTGCTAACAGGGGAACTGGAGATCCTGCTCCACCCAGCAGCCTGTGTTCCTGCACTGAAGGGATAGCTAAGGTAGGTGCATGCACACATTCAACTCATGGCTTGGGTGCTGCAAAACAAGCTCCTGGGGAAGAATTTAATGTCCAGTACATATTTAGTAGAAGATCTACAATATTTACATAGTATATATACAATATATACACTGCTCATGGGGAGTCATTCCTCCTAAGATTTACAAGTTATATGCTAGGAATGGCTCCACTTAAAATGTAATAACTGGGAACTACATAGAGGTATGTGAGCAGGGACCTGTTTCTCTTTGGATCGTGGCTCTGATGTGGGTAAATATGTTCCGCAATGACAAATATCAGTCAATACTGAGTCAGTACAAGCTATTAATATTTAACTGGCACCTAGCCAGGGAAAAGGAACTGGGAAAAGCAAGTGTCAGCAAGGGGCCTTTTTGTGTTTATGTGTTGCTATACATGCACTTATTCTCCATGTATTTAAACTGCTTTTTCCATGCACTGTATTCCTATAAGCAACCTGTGTGCAATACTGTAACTAAGAAGTGCACACATTAATTAGTGCTTGTTCTCTACTAATGAGCCATGGATTTGGCTCCTGTTTTATAATAGGATTGTCTTGCCCCACTATAAGGAATGATTGTGTTTCAACAATTGCTTTGTCACACTGTCTGGTATAAATCCATCGTGTAACTTGTAAGCCTTACTCCCATGAGCACCTGCCACACACACAGGGATTCTTCTAAGAGAAGGTTCAGAAAAAGTTGGGAACTGCCATAGCGCACTTGTGTTGTGCTTTTCTGTTCCATGTTCTCTTGTTGTTGTTGTTGTTGTAGGATTCTGTCTGTGCCTGTTGTATGAAGAACTGTGTGCAGCATCTGTTAAAGGTAAAGAGACACCTGCCGATATGTGGCATTAGACTAATGCAAATTAAACAGCTATTCACTGGTGTCTGAGAATCAACATCTGTTTCTGCTACTCTCTGCTTTCTTATTTACCTTTGAATTAACTTTTAGGATGTACAGAATTTTGCTATTTTTATATATGTAACTTAATTTTAGCCAGAATTCTAGTACTAGCATAGCATATGCTGAGTGTTGGTGAAATTGCACCCTCTCTCCCAGCTGAGCCCTCTCATTAGTGTGTGAACTGCACCACTCACCTGCACAAACAGCATTTTGAACCCCAGAGGTTCTTAACCAGATAACACATTTTTATATAACATTACAGAGAAAGCCAGTACTCCAATAGTAGGGATGATATATTGTATGAGGTTGTATGGCAACAGCAATACTCATTGACAGAGTATAACTCCCTGCCACCACTTTGGAGACAGGCATGATCCCAATTTACCTCTGTGACACCCTTTAAAGGACCCGGATCACCTCCCGGGAACCTTAGGAAAACACCTCTAACCTGTTTCACTTTCCACTATGACTCCTACACTAAGGGTTCGTTCACACAAGGAGATTCGGGGAGATTTTGTCGCCTGGCCACTAATCGCCTCGTCTTCTGAGCGACAATCTCCCCGAACTGCCTCAGCGTGTTTTCCCACAGGCTATAATGAAAAGTCGCCTGCGCTAAAGCACACGCGGTGATACCTCCAATCTACCACTCCTATGTTGGAGCTCAGAACGGCTCTTTCTAGCTCAACCTACTATCTAACTTATGCTCCTACTATACAATAACACTATACTATACAATAACAGCTGCTAGTTCTATCACTATCTAATCACCTCGTTCACGCGGTCACCGTTCCCCAAATTCACTAACAGCTTGCCTCCCATAGGGCACTCTTCTTCTTACTGGGACCGTGTCATCAGATATCAACTCTGTTCAGCAGGTGGAGGCTAAAGAGAAAGAACCAAATGATCTTTCCTATATCAAACCTTGCTTCCCTAAGCCAATAGGGGCAAACTGTACAGAACTAGCATTTAGCAGATAGAGGGTAAAAATCAGACTGTAGGGGATGCTCCAGAGTCAGTAGAGTATTTAATTCTATGGGTCCCTATACATAGTTCTTTACTTATATGCTTTTAGTAAGGTGTGGGTCAGAAACTTTCCAACTTGCGCCAACCCTTACCCCTTCCCAGACCAAGCCACACCTGAGTTTAAAAGGGAGCTTTATGACGGGAGCCCAATCTGCTCCTTTGCTGGCGTGAGAGATGATATCAGATGGAGAGGTGGGCTTTTGAAATGTTATACAGGTGTGGGATCCGTTATCCAGAAGCCTGTTATCCAGAAATCTCCGAAATGCAGAAAGGCCACCTCCCATAGACTCCATTCTATTGAAATAAAACAGTACCTTGTACTTGATACAAAGTAAGATATAATTGGAAGCAAAACCAGCCTATTGGGTTTATTTAATGTTTTCATGATTTACTAGTAGATCTAAGGTATAAAAAGTCCCATACCTTTACCACAGAGCCCAGAAAATTCAACCCACACATCACTAGACAGCAGGAGTAGTGTTTAAAATAAAGAAATTATTTTTAGGTTATAAGCATGCATATTTGTATACAGTCTCTCTGGGGGGAAATTCTGAACTACGTATCCCTTAATAGCTAAACAGAGGATGGGACATGTAGTAATATTTAACTAATACAACAAGTATGATTTGATTGATAAATCCAGATGAATCCAAATACAGGATAGTGGCATGTTTCTTGCGAGGCGCAGCACAGGAAGGGAACAGCAGGAAACGGTGCAGGCATACAATGGTGGGCAGCGCCTTAAAACAGTTCGATAAACAAGTTGTTTTCTTTTAAAATTTACAATTATTATATTTGTTAAATAAAAAGTAGGCAGCAGTGCAGGTCACATATGTCAGTAAATGCCAATATACAGTACAATGAGATAAGGTTCTTTGGGAAAAAAACTATTTTAGTGAAACTGTATAGAAAAACAAATTAAAAAGAAGCCCTACTTATTAACCTTCTCTGCAAAACTGCAAGGGATTCTAGATTTTTTTGTAATGAGAAGTTGACCAGTATTTTATCAGATAAACAGCAAGCATTCCATCGGATCTGGCAACCGTGGATGAAATATAGGTTTCAGGGGTTCAGAGGTTTCCTGCCTATCTACATGGGGCTTGTAAAGCGGTTGTTCACATTTAATTTAACTTTTAGTATGATGTAGAGAGTGATATTCTGAGACAATTTGCAATTGTTTTTATTTTTTATTTTATTATTTGTGTTTTTTGAATTATTTGGCTTTGTATTCAGCAGCTCTCCAGTTTCAGTTATCTGGTTGCTAGAGTCCAAATTACTCTAACAACCATGCACTTATTTGTTTGAGAAACAGGAATATGAATAGGAGAGGACCTGAATAGAAAGATGAGTAATATAGAGTATAAATAACAATACATTTGTAGCCTTACAGAACATTTGTTTTTTAGATGGGGTCAGTGACTGAAAAGTGATTTGAAAGCTTCAGAGAGACAGAAGAAGAAGGACAAAAATGAAAAAGCAATAAAATATAAATAATAAAGGTCAACTGAAAAGTTGCTTAGAATTGGCTTTTATAAAACATATTATAAGTTAACTTTAAAGTGAACCATCCCTTTAAGTTGATTCAAATGAATAATGTAAAAAAAACATATTCTAGAGAGGTACAAGTTTATTTTGGCTTGTTTCCTCTTCTTATTTTCTTTTTCACCTTTTTCTTTTTATGTTTTATATAGTTCAAATACTATCTGTAAATATACTTGATCAAAATTGAAAGTTGTTACATGTTTATGCTTCTCAGTGATTATCCTTTAAGGCTTGATATATGTTACTAGGACACCAGTTTTACGTGTAAGTTGAAAACCAAAACTACAAGGGATTCACAGGGGTAGCTGAAGGGGTCGCAACAGTTGTGCCCAATGCCAAACTCTTGAATCTTTGGCCTATGGCACACAGGGTCATTTTAGGTGTTTTATCTACTGTGATGGAAACAGGCCACAGCGTCTCTAGAGTTCAGAGGCTCACGCCATATTTTACACACCAAGCAGACTGCCCAACAATCATTTCAACTGTCAGAGGCCTGACCCGGGTTTGAGGGACATAGGACTTGAGGGCAGCAAATAGATGTCACCCAGACATAAAAAGCTGTATAATAAAAGTCCTTTTCAAATTAAACATGAAATCCTAATTCTTTTTTTTTATTAAAGCATTCATAGCTATTGTAAACTCAAACCAAATATTGCCTGCATGCCTTATGCATAAGCCTTAGGCATAGAGGCTGAGCAAGCAATTACTTTCACTTTCCATTCAGCACTTCCTAGATGTCACTGCTCCCACATTCCTCCATTTCTCTTTACCATTTAATTGTGTAGCCAGTGCATGGGGATGGACAACAAGTCCCCCATTCTGGTGCACAAACAAGATTCTGAGCTGATGCAAGGCTTGCCTTAATAACAGCGTCCACAAAATGGCTCCTGCCTGCTTGTTATAATTATGAGTTCCCAGACTGAAGGAAACAAGAGTCAAATCATTTATACAGTATAAATAAATTTAAATTCGTTTTGCTTGTCTAACATGATGAAATAGGATTTGGAATAATTTTTTTGGGTGACGGGTCCCCTTTAAACTAGTTCTGGTGTCCGTGGGCTCCTTTAGACCAGCAGCCATATACTGTTAGGGGTTTCTAAACCCACAAGATCCTTTCTTTTTTATACAAGTACAGGTATGGGATGCGTTATCCAGAAACCTGTTATCCAGATAGTTCTGAATTATAGAACGTCCATCTCCGATAGATTCGATTTTATCCAAATAAAAGAAACTTTTCTCTGTAATAATAAAACAGTACCTTGTACTTGATCCCAACTAAAATATAATGAATCCTTATCAGAAGCAAAATAATACTATTGGTTTTAGATAATGTTTAAATGATTTTTTAGTAGATTTGAATTATAGGGATCCAAATTAGAGAAAGATCCCTTATCAGGGGCATAACTACAAAGGAAGCAGACCTTGCGGCTGTAGGGGGGCCAGGAGGAATAGGGACCCCATGAGGCTCTTAATAATGAGCAATTTCAATATATGTTGGTAAAAAAAGGACAACCTCTGGTTATGTTGGGGGGCCCAAATTTTAATTTGCTGTGGGCACCAGTAATGTCTAGTTATGTCACTGTCCCTTATCTAGAAAACCCCAGGTCCCGAGCATTCTGGATAACAAGTCCCATACCTATATCAGGATTGCCCATTCAAATCCTGCATTTATTGCTACCCTGTTCAAAGGCACATGTTGTTTTATAGATATCTGCATAAATCTAATTACCATATATAGAGAGGTCTGTGTGTGTGTGTCTCATTGTTAAAATGCACATGTTCTGTTATGTACACAAAATATAATGTTGATATTGCACTTTGGTACCGATACATGTACACGAATCTTCTCCATGCACATTATCAGAGTTTTTTTGTTTTTAATAATATTGACAACACAATCGCCCATATGTAATAAAAGTCACTAAGTTTGCCCAGGATCAGTAACCCATAGCAACCAATAATATATTTGCTTTTAAGCAGGTGACCAGTAAATGCTACGGGCTGACTGGTTGCTATGGGTTACTGCTCCTGGGCAAACGTAGTGCCTTTTATTATATAACCCCCAATGTCTTTTTGAGAGTTTTCAAAAAATTGTAGTTTATTGTTGTTAAATGGTTAAATAATTATAAACGAGCTATGGGGTTTTATACAGCAGGATATACAACATGCACTTCTGCTCTGCAGCATATGAACACAAAGGGCAAAGCCATAAAGAACATGAACAAATTCTAGCTGTATATAGTTCAGACAAATAAGAGAAATGAAAATGCTATTTGCTTAAGTGCTATTAAGTGCTATTACTTATATAAAGGAATGTAGGCCGCTGAGAATACAATGATGTTTCTTTTTTGTTTTACTGCAAAAGTAGTTGCATTAGCCTGCTGTGAAGTGTTCAAGACAGGATATATAGTTCAGGTGTATGTATATATGTATGTGTGTATGTGTTCATATAGGAGCTGATGTTTAATGTTGTTTTATAATTTTAAATTACATTCCCTTTCTTTCTCTCCCTTGTAGTTTTACACAGACGCTAGATGTGGTGTTACGTGCTTCTCTTTGCCATGGCCTGGATCATTGGATGGCTGCTAAGGGACAGGCAGAAGATTTCAAGATTCTCAAACAAACATGTCTTTATCACTGGCTGTGACACTGGCTTTGGCAATTTGCTGGCCAAGAGACTAAGCCGAAAGGGTTTCCAAGTCCTGGCTGGGTGCCTCACTCAAGTGGGAGCAGAAGACCTGCAGAAAGTTTGTCCTACCGGCCTGAAGTGCACTCTACTGGATGTTACCAACCAGGACAGTATAAACAAGGCAGTTGAGTGGGTTAAGTCAGAGGTGGGAGATAGAGGTAAGGGTATGTTAATACTTCAAGGAAATTACAAGAGCCTACTGTCTTCATTTTTATTTTGGTTCATAACATCATATAGTTACCATGTCTAAGGTTCTATGCCAGTGATCCCCAAATAGTAGCCCACAGCAACATGTTGCTCACCAACCCCTTTGATGTTGATCCCAGTGGCCTCTAAGTAGGTGCTTATTTTTCAGTTTCTGGTTTGGAGGCAAGTTGGTTGAATACAAAAATCAGGTGCACTGCCAAATAGAGCCTCGTGTAGGCTGCCAGTACACATAGGGGCTACCAATAGTCAATCATAGCCTTTAATAGACATCCATGGGGCTTTTGTTCATGCTTGTGTTGCTCCCTGATTATTTTTACATTTGAAAGTGGCTCATGGGTGAAAAACATTGGGGACCTCTGTTCTCTGACACACAAATTGCTCATTTACAACCTCAACTGCAGTTGCGGTTGCACAAAAATGGTCACAGTTGTTGCACTAATTGATAGCATTTGTTATTGGTACTTGCACTTCCACATCATTGTGTTTAACACCAGTGCGTCCATCTTGATTTCTGTTGTAACTCTAGCACTAGTGCACCTATTGGTGGAGGTACTACTACCTTGAAGGTGACAGTTGCTCCAAGGTTCCCACACAAGTCTTCCTCAATATGCATAGTATATTTTTATAGATATGTCTAAACAATCAAGTGTACACTGCATTCCTAGGCAAAAGTCCAAAATTGTACTTTGCGCATTGCACTTGTGGTCGTAAATTACCCTTAAAGGGGAGGTTTGACTTTAGTTTAACTTTTAGTATGTTATAGAATGGATAATTTGAAGCATTTTTTCATTTGGCTATTCCTTTTTTCTTTTTACAGTTGTAGAATTATTTGCCTTATTCTTCTTCAAATGCTCTATAAGGTTTCAAATTAATTGTTATTGCTACTTTTTATTAATCATCTTTCTATCCAGGCCCTCTCCTATTCATATTCCTGTCTCTTCTTTAAATCAATGCATGGTTGCTAAGGTAATTTGAACCCTATAATTATAGGATTTATTTATATAATTAATTATATAGATATAATTAATTATATCTTTGTTTGGATCAAGTACAAGTTACTGTTTTATTATTACATAAAAGAAAGAAATAATGTTTTCAAATTTTAATTATTTTAAATAAAATGGAGTCTATGGGAGACGGCATTCCATTCTGAGCTTTCTAGATAATGGTTTTCTGTATAACGGATCCCATACCTGTAAATGCTATTTACTATAAGAAAGCTATTTCTCTGTACAACAATACCTGTGATGTCAAAAATATTGCATAGTTCTTCTGGCATCTGTGAAGAATTATTTGGCTGTGATAAACCATATGGCAGCCCCACCCTTAATTGAAAAATATAAATACATTTTCTCTTTAATATGCCAATGTGACTTTTTGTTTCCCTTTTCTTATTGCACATAAACTAGTAGGATGTCATGATTATTATCTGAAATCATCTATTGGCTTTATTTTATCATTAGGCCTCTATGGGTTAGTTAACAATGCTGGGATCGCTAATCCCATTGGGCCCACTGAATGGATGACCATACAGGACTATAAGAAAGTTATGGAAGTCAATGCATTCGGAACCATTGCTGTCTCTCTGAGCTTTTTGTCACTGATAAAGAAGGCACAAGGGCGTATTGTCAACATGGCCAGTATCCTTGGAAGGATTTCAGCTAATGGAGGCGGGTACTGCGTGTCCAAGTATGCTGTCGAGGCCTTCTCTGACAGTTTACGGTATGGTATGCGGGAGATTTCCAATGAAGCGATAAAGCTAAAATACAGAAAATACATTCATTTTGTCATTTCATTATTTCTTATAATACACACACACACAATGTTGCCATCTAGTGGATACATTATAAGAATAGCTCTGTGTCAGGAATATCAGACTACCTGTGACTTTAGGAATTACAGACATCAGACAGGATACATTTTATGGAAGTGAAACAATTCTAGTTCTTATGGTATACAACATATTCTCTCCTCACTCACCAATTAGGAAACACTACATTTTGCTATATGTAAATATATCAGCTGGTCACATGATTCCCCATAGTCTGCTGAGATAAACTGCAATCTCCTTGGATATGAGATTTGCTCTGTACTCCTGTCCTTATTAAGCCTTTTTTCATTCAATTCAATTGTTTTTTGTAATTTAAAGTACTTGCTTTAAGGACTTTGGTAAATAGAGCTTGAGTAACCAAATATCTGATGTGGGCTCTGAGATCTGAGATAATAAAAAAATGTGCAAAAGGAATTATTGTCTTTAGCCAATTATTTTAGTGCTTCTTGCCCAGGTATCCAAGTGTCTTACTAATGTGCACAGTCAGAACCCTCAGTGTGCTTCTTATCAGGAGGAAATATATTCCTTATTAGGTAGGGCAAGGGAATCTGTATGTCTATGACCAGGCTGTGCAGTTTATACATCTGTATGTCCCCCAAATGGCAATCGATTGCTCCAAAATATTGGCCCAAGGCTGACTTTAATGCAAAGTGCCCCTTGGAGGCAACATTTAAAATACCAGATTGAAGAATAAAACCCGATGAAGGTTTAGCTTGCAAAGCTTTAATACTTTAGTATTCCCAGGAGGCTAGATTGGACCTTTACTAGAGTTGAGAGGGGGAGCAAGGCCCTTGGCAGTTTATTGTTGGGCAATGGGGTGTCAGTTTTCCCCTGTTTTATAAGAAGGGAAGCACACATGTTTTTGCTCTCTTTTGATCTACGCACTTGCTGGAGGAGGTGGTGTGGTGTTGGAAGGTCTGGAACTGAGGAAGGTTCCAGTAGAAGAAGTAGGTTTATCTTTTTTAAAGAACCATTGGTGCCCAAGCTATTGAAAGAATCTGATTTGTGATGGAGATACAGTGTGGTTAACCCCTTTTTCAACAGTACAGTGAGGGCTCGTCCCTCACTGTGAGAAGAGTCACATGTCACACATGCCCTACTGGGAGTTGCTGGAAGTTGAGCCCACTCTGACCAGGTCTGAGGAAATTCAAGTACAGTAATTGTGATTTTAGGTACCCTCTATTCCATATACCTGTTACTCCCATAGATAAATATGGGTAGAAATACTGTATTTTATATAATGATCTTACTGCACCAGCCTAATGTTTCAGAATCTCTATTATTCAGGTCTTTAAAGTTGTGCACATGAAGTCACCATCTTGGATTTTGTTTGTCAATGACTCTCACATGCTCAGTGTGGTCTGGGCAGCTATTGAGAAACAACGTTTAGGGGTCATTGTAAATCATCATACAGGGCTAAGTCAGCCACCACATGCTGGTGATGGACAGCTGCACAGAGCAAGTGCAATGATTTAGCAAAAAAAAAAAAAGTTGGGGAGCCACTGGGAGAATCTTTGGATTTACAGATTTCACAGCTAAAAGTCTCTGGTTTCCTTGGGCTGGTGTACAGAATCTCAAAGTGTAATGTTAAAGGGGAATTATTGCAAAAATGAAAATTGAATCTAAGCTTCATCATACTGAAATAATAATCTTTCCAAATACATTCAATTAAAAATTTTGCATAGGGGGGCCCTGCTCCCCCTCAAAGTCAAAGCCAGTCGGTATGTGGGAGGACTTACATCATTAGCTAATTTTGCAGAATTTACACAAAACAATACAAATTTATACAAGTATTGGTTAAACTTTACCATTTTATGTGACAAATGTTTGTAATTTACATTTACTTTGTTTGTGCTAGTGTGATGTACATGTGAAATACTAACTGAACAATCCTGCTTTGTGGCCTAGACGGGACATGCAACACTTTGGGGTAAGAGTGTGCATCATAGAGCCTGGATTCTTCAAGACAGCTGTGACCAACCTGGATTCTATTGAGCGCTCCTTGCAACTACTCTGGGATCAGATGCCGCCAGAGACAAGGATGACCTATGGGGACAAGTACCTCCAACAATGTATGTTTCTGGACAGGACCTATAATAGTCCATAGTTTTAGAATATGGCTGAATATTCACAACAAAATATTGGCATGAATCCCAAAACATATTTTACATATGAGCTGTTTTAGGTGATTTTTTGAACTACATTTTAATGGGCTATAATTTCCTTTAACTGTGACCAAGGGTTGGCAACAAAAGAGGTACGTGCCTGGTGCCCCCCCCTCCCGTGCCTACCCCCAGTTGCAGCCCTGCTGAGACTTGTCCAATAGTTTATGATTGATATTAATATGATCTGCTGTTACAAACATGTAAGATGCATCAGATACAAATGACTGAATTAGTGTTCGTAGCTGAAACCTGGATCCTTTACGGCCATCTTACAGCATGAGCAGCTTAGCTTAGTTCTAGCCAAATAATTCAAAGTATTTTAAATGATTTCCTTTTTCCCTGTAATAATAAAACAGTACCAGTACCAAGCTGATATATACTTAATCCTTATTGGGAGCAAAACTAGTCTATCGGGTTTATTAATGTTTACATGACTTTGTAGTAGACTTAAGATATTAAGTTCAAAATTAAGGAAAGATCCGCTATCTGGAAAACCCCAAGTCCCGAGCATTCTAATGGGTGGCTTTTTGCTTTGTGTTTTTTCTCTAGACCTGAAAATGCAAAGACTCATCATGAACTTCATCTGTGATCCGGACATCTCCAAAGTGCCCAAGTGTATAGAACATGCCTTGCAATCCCGATACCCACGCACAAGATACAGTCCAGGCTGGGATGCCAAGCTGGTGTGGCTACCAGCCTCTTACATGCCAGCCTTCATTACAGACGCTGTACTGGCTTTTGTGCTTCCCAAACCTGCACACAGAGTCCATTAGCACATTACTTTTTATACATATTTTTTAGGATTTTTAGAGAAGTGAAGCTACACTGCAATAGTTTTTATATTGTAATCACATTACCATGGAAATGCATTTCCCATAACTCAAAGTGATTCCCTGCTGTATAGTATGGCAATATGTGTTTGTGTATAGTATGGCAATATGTGTTTGCAATGCCAGCTCTGCTGCCATAACATAACATACATTAACTATATAGAAGTCATTATTGTGGGACAAGATGCTCAGTGCAAAAAACAGGCACAAAGTACATTTCCATTTCTGTAGTTTGAAATGATCTTTCTCTGGTTCATTGACCGGGTGCAGATTACTGGCATCAACAGAGAAATCACTGAAGCGGATATGGGCACCCCATGCAGCGTAGTGTGGCCTGCCCTGCAAGTCCACAATTTAAGTATTAACTGTGCCCTGTATTCTCTTTATTTTATTGAAAGCTAATTATATGTGAAATCAAGTGTGTCTTTCAGTTCTTACAATGGGAAAACACCAGACTGGGGGGAGAGGGTAAGCAAATGGTTCTGGAGCAAATTGAAGGTTTGCCAATGTTACTAAATCAGACACCATTTAGAGGTGCTAGAATGGTGCCCCCTGGCATTGGCTTGGGTGCATAAAGCATTTTTAAAATATTTGTAACCTGTATTTCAAAGGATATTAATGGTTTTTAATTTTGTGCCACTTACTTATGGTATTCAAGGATACTTTTGTTCACAAATAGATTTTAAACTCAACCAATAGGTTCTAAATATAAATTTTTATATATTTAATAGATTCTGCAGTATGCAATGAAAAACAAAAGAGAAAACGCTCTACTAAAATCCTTATGCTTTGCCAAATTGTGTCGCCAGGCATCAATGAATCTGCCCTATGTGCATTTGTGTCACTCTTCTCTTCATTATCTGCACTGGAGATGGTTAACTCCATACAATTCCTATGGTCAGAATCAAACCTGCTAGCTACTGGGTGTACATGAAGGCTACTGCAGTGGCGTTAACTTCCCCCGTGTTAGATTTAACAGTGGGACGGAAAGCATCCTGCTTGGATTCAATATATGAAACATGGACTTGTTCCAGACAATTGAAGTGCACCCAGAATTCCAACCTGCATTTTTACCCTCTAAACTGTGACATCATCAGAAGGTGGGTAAAAAAAATGTTTTAAAAAAAATACTAATATCCAGACCTGTGACCTACAGACCCGCCAACCCACAAATACAGTATACCTACATCCGCAAGTTCTACCCGCATACTTCATGTTCCCTATGTCATGGGCTCAAGGTCCCTTTCTCATCCTTCTTCTGGGCTTCTGGATATATTTTAGACATTGCACACATAGGCAGTATTAAATGTTAACTTTTAGTTTGTAACAGAATGACTAATTCTAAGAAACTTTTCAATTGGTCTTCATGTTTAAGTTTTTATAGTTTTTGAATTATTTGCCTTCTCCTCCTGACTCTTTCCACCTTTCAAATGGGGGTCAGTGACCCCATCTAAAATGAAATGCTCTGTGAGGCTACATATTTATTGCCATTTTTTTTACTCACCTTTCTATTCAGGCCTTCTCCTGTTCATATTCCAGAATCCTATTCAAATCAGTGTATGGCTGCTAGGGTAATTTGGACCCTAGCAACTAGATTGCTGTAACTGCAAACCAGAAAACCTCTGAATAAAAAGCTAAATAGCTCAAAAACCACAAATAATAAAAAATTGAAAACCAACTGCAAATTGTCTCAGAATATCACTATCTACATCATACTAAACACAGTTGCGTTCGTTGAGGGGGACGGGCCCTGGTGCGTGACGCGCAGCCGGGCCCCACCCCCGTCCGTACCGCCGCATTAGCCCGCATTTCTCAGTGGCGCACAGACTGCCGGGGGGCCCTGAGGAGGTGTGGGCGCTGGCCCGCTCGCACCCCCTGCTCCCCGGGTAGTTCCGCCACTGACTAAACATTAACTTAAAGGTGAACAACCCCTTTAAGCCACAGTTGGGTGTCACTTTAAAGATCTTGTTACAGACCTGGGCCAGCCAGTTGTTGGAAGAAAGAAATCATTCTTGTAGCTTATAGACTAGCAACTCAATACTCTGAGATTCTAGGCCTGATATTATTGACTTGCTTTTGTGCCCAAGTGTCATCCATTTTAGGGCAGAGACACACGCTCAGATTCAGGGAGATAACTCACCCAGCGACAAATCTCCTCTTCTTTGGGGCAACTAATCTCCCCAAGCTGCCTCCCGCCGGCTAGAATGTAAATCGCCAGCAGGATGGCAATCGGTGCACTTTGTTTTGCGAAGTCGCCTCACAAGGACTTCAGAAAATGAAGTGCTCCGAGTGCCATACTGCCGGGGACTAAATCTCCCTGAATCTGAGCGTGTCTCTGCCCTTAGCAAAGGGAGCATGGGCATTTACAAAAAGGAGCAAGGGAGGGCACTTGGGCACTTGACCCCCCCCCTCCCCTTAAAGTCTCTGACCTGAACTGAAGCTAGTTGAAGCCACTGCCTGTAGATAGGATTTCAGTGTCTAAGTCCCGGTACAACTAAACACCAATAGGCTAGAGGGATTGAACCAGCAGTATAGCCAATCACTGTGTAGCTGTACATGTTTGGATAGACTGGAAGTAGTCACTGTGCTTCTTAGCCAATCCCTGTGCAGCTGTACCGGGACTTAGACTGAGGGGAAGATAAGCAGTTTGTGTAGGCAGCAGCAGGCTTGGAATGAGGTAATAGTACTAAAGTTTATTGTCAGTGAAAGCTCCAGATTTGTCCTAATCTTCTTGTGTATGTGTGTGTCTGCCAAGTACCTGTGTGTGTTTTACTTGTATATCTGATTCTGCATTTGTGTGTTTGTACCTGACCCAGATATCTTTGTGCTGCTGCCTAATGAACGATGTATTATTGTGTGTGTGTTTGCAAAGTATTGTCATAATTTCTTGACTTGTGTAAGTGTAAGTGTGCCTGTTAGGTGTATTGTACAGAGCTGACCCTATTACCACATGGAGACAATTTACATGACATTGGCACTGAAACTCTGTTCTGGGTAGGGTTACCCCCTTTTCTGGAAAAAAATACCGGCCTTCCTATATATTTATCTTTTTTCCCTATTAATAACATTGGGATCAACCATCATTTTTACCGGGCAGGCCTGTAAAATACCGGCCAGGTGGCAACCCTAATTCTGGGCCATTACATATCAGATACACTGTATGTGCTGCATGGTGTCATTTGATTATGAAACAACTAATTGAGTTTATAGCTGTAATTAACCTTCCCAAACCAAAACATCACTCTCTGCCTGTGCCTGCACCACTACTGGAGCTCCCAGCACTACTAGTGTGTAAAGGATCAAATGCATGTCTTCTCTGAATAATGCAGGTTTTTTCTTTCACATGTGTGTCCATCTCATGCCAGTGCCACACATGATGTTTATTGGCTTCAACCAACTTACTTATGTCTCTGCAACGAGAGGGCACTGTTTCAGCCTAGGTAAATATACACAGAATGTGTTTCAAATGCATGTTTTCAATCCAAAACCTGCTCTGTGTGTATGCACCCAGGCCAACACTGTGCTTCAATGAAGAGGCAAAGGTGAGTGGGTTCCAGCAAATCAGTTGTTTCTCACTAGTCGTGCAAGTGTGTGAGTCAATGCAAGTGTGTAAGTAAGAAAAACTACGGTTAAGCTGGTCATAGATGTTGAGATTTTTAAAAGATCAGATCCTGATCGTGAGACCACGATCTTCTCAGAACGATCGTACGAATTGACTATCAACTAAAAAGACCAATTTGCCAGGAAAACAAAGGGGAGCTGCTTGTTTGGCCCTGCAAACATAGATAGATTGCACTGGGACCAACAAAGATTTTTTGACCTGGCCGATCAATTTCCTGACAGATATCGGCCGAAAAATCTTAAGATGTACGATCGTTTGAATCCCACTAACCGCACGATAATTTCGAAGGATTGGTCAGATTCCCTAAAATCAGTCGTTCGGCAAGAAGAATCGTCGTGTCTATGGGGAGCTTTACTGACCATTGCATCTGATGCACTGATTGACCTGCTAATATGTGTGTGCCCAAGGCATGATTTCCTTATCAAGTGGATAAAGAGGGCCACATTGGCTCAGAGTTATGACTCATATTATTTCCTCTGCACAGCATTGTTTTTTCACCATCAAGCTATTTAAAATTTTAGCTGACCAATAGTTCTCTCGTTCAAGTGTATTAACAATGCCATTCCTAGATTTGTGGCTTTGCCATGAAAATATTTGTAGCCATTTTGCTTGTGATGCTTTTAGCTACTTGCCCCACCCTGAAAAATTTTCTGTGGACAACCATGAAAAGGAGTGTGCAATTCAGCAGTGAAATGGTTAAGCTGTAACCCTGCTGAGCAAATTGCTGATAAATATGTTCAGGGAGGGAATAAATTCAACAGGAAGTAGAAGATTATTGCATATAGTGACATGGGAACCTCTCAGCAATAAAATGAAATGACAATTTAACATCTGTTAACAGAGAAGCATGTTTATGCCTCACCATCAAACATTCCTTGAGTAAATAAGTAAAGTGGGTAGTTCAGCAACCACTTCCTTGACACAGAATCTACGCAGCTCTGATTGCACCTAACTTTGCAAGATTACAGGCACCCTGCAGTGAACAGGTTAAAGGGGAACTCCAACCAAATACTCAAAATGTTTTGCAGCTGTATTTATAGTGATGCAATACAGTAATTATATAGATGGGGAGGAACATGGTTTTAATAAAGTATAAGTTGGACAGCACTGCCTAAGATGAAGGAGCAGAGTCAATGAGAGACAACTTGGCGGAGCACAATCTGCAAATCCTGAGTGTGCAAATTGTACAGTCATATAAGTGCTAAAAGACTTTGTTTTTGCTTTTTTGGGGACTTGGAACACCCAAAGGCAAAATCACCTGGGTATTAGCCAAATAGGTTATAGGTTTTATTCTCTATTTTAAATTGTTTTTTAATTTGGAAAAGCCCTAAATAAATTGGCTAACGGCCAGTTATACTATATTTAATTCCCACTCCCAGGATTCTCCAATGGTTGCAGGGTCTGCCCTTCTACAGTTACGTCAGTATCCATTACCTTAAAGGAAAAGTAAACCTTTAAAATACGGTAAGTGAATGTAAAATTGATGAGGGGGCTATTCAGAGCTATTTTGCAATGTACATTCATTATTTATTTATTTTTAATTCCAAGATATTAAAGGATACATGTACTGTTACTATGAATGAATTTTGTTAGGAATGATGTGAGAAAGGTTTCTAATTTTATTTCTAAGCAGAAGAACATCAGCCTCTTTCTTTCTCCTGACAACTTCCTTGACTACTTGCTGGTCAGACTGGTGGGAAACTGACCAGCAGGTGGCGCTGTTGTAACAAAATTCATTCATAGTAACAGTACATGTCTCGTCAATTTTACATTCACTTATTTTAAAGTTGTACTTGCCCTTTAATCACTACAATATCAATCTGCCTTATAACAGTGGACATCTGGGATATTAGCAAAATCTTACTTTCAAAGAATATGGCTTCTGTACTAGTCATAGATAATGAGCCGTCTGCAGTACCTGCAGTTGCTCCTCTCTGTTTTGCACTTCAGACTTACCTTCTGGGAACAGACTCTCAAGTCTCACCTCCCTCAGTGAACACATCCAAATGGTACATACACACTGGGGTTTTTGCATAGGCTTTGCTGCAGATGGGAGGACCCAACTCAGAAACTATAGAGAGTGAGTATTGGGATTTCAGAGGGACATTATTACTTCTGCACAGAGGTGCTGAATTTGGGGTATTGTGCAGCAGCCCTATGTTCAATTTTGGAGAATAATCTTTGATTAAATATGTTCCCATATAGAGTTCTTTAATTTTTCCCAAATTCTTCTAAGGAAACCACCTTAAGGCTCCAAAGATTCAAGCCCTGCCCTACAAAGCACATTTTTCTCTGAAGTGTCCATATTTGCAAAGAAAAGCAGAGCTGTATATTGCAGCGTTCTTCCCTGCCTGTCAGGGAAAAGACATGTTCCTTGTATTATTCTGCACCTGTGTACAGGTTAGGCTTCTGTATCCCAGTCATTTTTAAGCATACTCCATATTTTTGCCTGCCTATTGGCCTACTGAGAAACCACTCTGTGTCTCAGGACATTTCGGAACCTTTGCATCATATAACACTATTCCAATAAAAAGGAAGGCAAAGCAAGAAAGATGGAATTATTTATTTTCTTTAGACCTAAGGATGAAGGTATAACTTTCCAGCCTCATGCTGTTCTTCTATCATGTAGCAGTCTCCTGACTGGTCCCATACATACGGCTACAGTTAGGGATGTATTTCCATCTGGTGCTGCAGTACCTGTACAGGATACGCTTGTGCTGACTGGAGAAAAGGGGGTACCTTATCTTGAACTGCTACATGTAGTCCAAGTGACTGAGGGGGGTGGTTAGGGGTGTAATTATTTATATATAAAAATGATTTATATATAAACACAAAAGTCAAATTTTGGATTCATATGATATACAAAACTAAATCATGACTATTAAGAAAAGGAGTGCTGGTTTTGGGTTAGTTTACAATTCTTTGACTTTGAACCCAACATTTTTTTAGGTCCCCATCAACTTCTTATAAAGTTACCATTAAATAACATTGTTAGTCCACCCATATATTGTTACATGAGCATCCAAACCAGGGCACCCATCTAGTATTTGTCTGCTTCGGGTTGCTTTAGATGTGCAAACTAGTGATGTGCAGGCTGGCCAGGCTCGGCCCGACAATTGCACAAAATATTTGGTCTATGGGATAAGCTCTTCCTGATGCCCTTGCTGCCACCCCACCCACGAACTAACAGTGCCCCACTTCAGTCTTTGGTGGCTTCTATTTATAGATGTGGGTATGTAGGTATATGCGAAGTGCGAGTCAGATCGGTTCCTCGTCAGTCCAATTAGGGTCAAGAGTTTCTCGACCCGCACATCACTCACTAGTGTAAACCCCAGATTTTGGGAGAAGTGAATATCAAGTTCTTCATCCTCCTAATTCTACATAGGTATGCTAAGATGGTTGGAACAGATAGAGAAAAACCATGGAAGAGAAAAGCTCATCTTGGCACTTTTTGTGAGCTCGCAAGATTGCTGAAGGCCATGCGTTGGTGGACACCTTGTGGTACAAAGACTCCAAACCAGAAGTGTACACGTTGCGGGTCAAACTGCCTTTAACCTGCATTGAAGAGTAGATTGAAAATACAAGATCACATTGTATTTCCATAGGCTTCAAATAAAGGGATAGCCTTTAAAAAAACAGCACACAATGCATGTAAAGATGGAACTTCACACCTCTGATATGTTAAGCTTCAGGCATTCCCATGCAGGTCCATCTCAGCACACAACGTATCTTAAGATGGAACTGCATGAGCATATTGCAAACTCAAAAAAAAATCAGTGTAGCCGGAAGAGGATCAAAGGAGTGATGAGTGTGAAAACAAATGTTTCCTGATCAGGGTAATTCTAACCACTGAGAACACATTGAGTTTTGTACTCTGAAAATCAAGGGTGCTTTAATTCACGAAAGAGAAAAGTTCATCTTTGCAATTTCTGAGAGCTGGCAAGACTGCTGAAGGCCTTGTCCATGTGGAGACCTTGTGGCTCAATGGTAGTGCATCTAATGCCAAATCAGAAGTTTGCATGTTCAAATCACGTCAGAGTCACTTGTCCATTGCCTTAAAGTACTGAGTAAATTGCAATCTCAAGATCACCTTGCAGCCAAATGCGTGTCATGTAAAAAGGTTCTTGCAAAAACACGGCACTTACCTTGTTGAGGCCTTTGCTGTGCTGAGCTTCATGCTCTGTCCGGACATAAACATGCCGTAAAGGATTGCACACACACTGAAAGAAGACCAACCTTTGATTTTTGGTTGTTAACAATTGCATGTTGAACCTGGGAATTCAGCAAAGATAAAAGAGGATTGCTGATCAGATCGGAAGATTTTGCGTTTATGTCCAGTCCTGGGTCAACCTGCCTTTAACCTGCATTGAAGAGTAGATTGCAAATAAAAGATCGCCTTGTGCTTCCATGAGCTTCAGATAAAGGCATAGCCTTTAAAAAAACAGCACACAATGCATGTAAAGATGGAACTTCACACCTCTGATATGTTAAGCTTCAGGCATTCCCATGCAGGTCCATCTCGGAATCTTCAGCCAGCATATGAGCATCTTGCAAACTAAAAAACATCAGTGCTGCCGCACGAGGATGAAAGAAGGGATTTGGGAAAGCAAATGTTTCCTGATCAGGGTGGTTCGAACCACTGAGGACACACTCGATTTTGTGCTCTGAAAATCACAAGTACTATTAGTCACAAAAGTAAGAAGCTCATCTTGGCACTTTTTGAGAGCTGGCAGGATTGCTTTAGGATTTGCCCATGTGGAGACCTTGTGGCGCAATGGTAGCGCGTCTGACTCCAGATCAGAAGGTTGCGTGTTCAAATCACGTCGGGGTCACTTGACCTTTAATTTACAGTGCTGAGTAAATTTCAATCTCAAGAGTGTTCTGTAAAAAGGTTCTCGCAAAAACACTGCACTTACCTTGTATAGGCCTTTTCTGTGCTGAACTTCATCTTCTGTCTGGACATAAATATGCCAAAAAGGATTGCACACACATAAAGAAAACCAACCTTTGATTTAAAACAAGGGATTTGTAAAAGCAATTTTTCCCTGATCAGGGTAGTTCTAACCACAGAGAACACATCCAGTTTTGTGCTCTGAAAATCACGAGTAGTATTAGTCACGAAAGAGAAAAACTCATCTTGGCACTTTTTGGGAGCTGGCAGGATTGCTTAAAGGGTTACTGTCATGGGAAAACATGTTTTTACAAAACACGTCAGTTAATAGAGCTGCTCCAGCAGAATTCTGCACTGAAATCCATTTCTCAAAAGAGCAAACGGATTTTTTTATATTCAATTTTGAAATCTGACATGGTGCTAGACATATTGTCAGTTTCCCAGCTGCCCCAGTCATGTGACTTGTGCCTGCACTTTAGGATGGAACTACTTTTTGGCAGGCTGTTTCTCCGAATTAATGTAACTGAAACAGTCTCGGTTGGACTTGGCTTTTACTATTGAGTGCTGTTCTACCAGGCAGCTGTTATCGTGTGTTAGGGAGCTGCTATCCCATTGTTCTGTTGTTAGGCTGCTGGGGGGGGGAAAAGGGAGGGGGGTGATATCAGTCCAACTTGCAGTACAGCAGTAAAGAGTGACTGAAGTTTATCAGAGCACACGTCACATGACTGGGGGCTGCTGGGAAACTGACAATATGTCTAGCCCCATGTCAGATTTCAAAATTGAATATAACAAAATCTGTTTGCTCCTTTGAAAAATGGATTTCAGTGCAGACTTCTGCTGTTGCAGCACTATTAACTGATGCGTTTGGAAAAAAACATGTTTTCCTATGACAGTATCCCTTTAAGGGTTTGTAAGCGTGGAGACCTCGTGGCGCAATGGTAGCGCGTCTGACTCCAGATCAGAAGGTTGCGTGTTCAAATCACGTCGGGGTCATTTGTCCTTTAACTTGCCTTGCTGAGTAAATTACAAACTCAAGATCACCTTGCAGCCAAATGAGTGTCGTGTAAAAAGGTTCTTGCAAAAACACGGCACTTACCTTGTTGAGGCCTTTGCCGTGCTGAGCTTCATGCTCTGTCCGGACATAAACATGCCATAAAGGATTGCACACACACTGAAAGAAGACCAACCTTTGATTTTTGGTTGTTAACAATTGCATGAACGAACCTGGGAATTCAGCAAAGATAAAAGAGGATTCCTGATCAGATCGGAAGATTTTGCGTTTATGTCCAGTCCTGGGTCAACCTGCCTTTAACCTGCATTGAAGAGTAGATTGCAAATAAAAGATCGCCTTGTGCTTCCATGACCTTCAGATAAAGGCATAGCCTTTAAAAAAACAGCACACAATGCATGTAAAGATGGAACTTCACACCTCTGATATGTTAAGCTTCAGGCATTCCCATGCAGGTCCATCTCAGAATCTTCAGCCAGCATATGAGCATCTTGCAAACTAAAAAACATCAGTGCTGCCGCACGAGGATGAAAGAAGGGATTTGGGAAAGCAAATGTTTCCTGATCAGGGTGGTTCGAACCACTGAGGACACACTCGATTTTGTGCTCTGAAAATCACAAGTACTATTAGTCACAAAAGTAAGAAGCTCATCTTGGCACTTTTTGAGAGCTGGCAGGATTGCTTTAGGACTTGCCCGTGTGGAGACCTCGTGGCGCAACGGTAGCGCGTCTGACTCCAGATCAGAAGGTTGCGTGTTCAAATCACGTCGGGGTCACTTGACCTTTAATTTACAGTGCTGAGTAAATTGCAATCTCAAGAGTGTTCTGTAAAAAAGTTCTCGCAAAAACACTGCACTTACCTTGTAGAGGCCTTTTCTGTGCTGAACTTCATCTTCTGTCTGGACATAAACATGCCTAAAAGGATTGCACACACATAAAGAAAACCAACCTTTGATTTAAAACAAGGGATTTGTGAAAGCAATTTTTCCCTGATCAGGGTAGTTCTAACCACAGAGAACACATCCAGTTTTGTGCTCTGAAAATCACGAGTAGTATTAGTCACGAAAGAGAAAAACTCATCTTGGTACTTTTTGGGAGCTGGCATGATTGCTAAAAGGGTTACTGTCATGGGAAAACATGTTTTTACAAAACACGTCAGTTAATAGAGCTGCTCCAGCAGAATTCTGCACTGAAATCCATTTCTCAAAAGAGCAAACAGATTTTTTTATATTCAATTTTGAAATCTGACATGGTGCTAGACATATTGTCAGTTTCCCAGCTGCCCCAGTCATGTGACTTGTGCCTGCACTTTAGGATGGAACTACTTTTTGGCAGGCTGTTTCTCCGACTTAATGTAACTGAATCAGTCTCGGTTGGACTTGGCTTTTACTATTGAGTGCTGTTCTACCAGGCAGCTGTTATCTTGTGTTAGGGAGCTGCTATCCCATTGTTCTGTTGTTAGGCTGCTGGGGGGGAAAAGGGAGGGGGGTGATATCAGTCCAACTTGCAGTACAGCAGTAAAGAGTGACTGAAGTTTATCAGAGCACACGTCACATGACTGGGGGCTGCTGGGAAACTGACAATATGTCTAGCCCCATGTCAGATTTCAAAATTGAATATAACAAAATCTGTTTGCTCCTTTGAAAAATGGATTTCAGTGCAGACTTCTGCTGTTGCAGCACTATTAACTGATGCGTTTGGAAAAAAACATGTTTTCCTATGACAGTATCCCTTTAAGGGCTTGTAAGCGTGGAGACCTCGTGGCGCAATGGTAGCGCGTCTGACTCCAGATCCGAAGGTTGTGTGTTCAAATCATGTCGGGGTCATTTGTCCTTTAACTTGCCTTGCTGAGTAAATTACAAACTCAAGATCACCTTGCAGCCAAATGAGTGTCGTGTAAAAAGGTTCTTGCAAAAACACGGCACTTACCTTGTTGAGGCCTTTGCCGTGCTGAGCTTCATGCTCTGTCCGGACATAAACATGCCGTAAAGGATTGCACACACACTGAAAGAAGACCAACCTTTTATTTTTGGTTGTTAACAATTGCATGAACGAACCTGGGAATTCAGCAAAGATAAAAGAGGATTCCTGATCAGATCGGAAGATTTTGCGTTTATGTCCAGTCCTGGGTCAACCTGCCTTTAACCTGCATTGAAGAGTAGATTGCAAATAAAAGATCGCCTTGTGCTTCCATGAGCTTCAGATAAAGGCATAGCCTTTAAAAAAACAGCACACAATGCATGTAAAGATGGAACTTCACACCTCTGATATGTTAAGCTTCAGGCATTCCCATGCAGGTCCATCTCGGAATCTTCAGCCAGCATATGAGCATCTTGCAAACTAAAAAACATCAGTGCTGCCGCACGAGGATGAAAGAAGGGATTTGGGAAAGCAAATGTTTCCTGATCAGGGTGGTTCGAACCACTGAGGACACACTCGATTTTGTGCTCTGAAAATCACAAGTACTATTAGTCACAAAAGTAAGAAGCTCATCTTGGCACTTTTTGAGAGCTGGCAGGATTGCTTTAGGACTTGCCCGTGTGGAGACCTCGTGGCGCAACGGTAGCGCGTCTGACTCCAGATCAGAAGGTTGCGTGTTCTAATCACGTCGGGGTCACTTGACCTTTAATTTACAGTGCTGAGTAAATTGCAATCTCAAGAGTGTTCTGTAAAAAGGTTCTCGCAAAAACACTGCACTTACCTTGTAGAGGCCTTTTCTGTGCTGAACTTCATCTTCTGTCTGGACATAAACATGCCAAAAAGGATTGCACACACATAAAGAAAACCAACCTTTGATTTAAAACAAGGGATTTGTGAAAGCAATTTTTCCCTGATCAGGGTAGTTCTAACCACAGAGAACACATCCAGTTTTGTGCTCCGAAAATCACGAGTAGTATTAGTCACGAAAGAGAAAAACTCATCTTGGCACTTTTTGGGAGCTGGCAGGATTGCTTAAAGGGTTACTGTCATGGGAAAACATGTTTTTACAAAACACGTCAGTTAATAGAGCTGCTCCAGCAGAATTCTGCACTGAAATCCATTTCTCAAAAGAGCAAACAGATTTTTTTATATTCAATTTTGAAATCTGACATGGTGCTAGACATATTGTCAGTTTCCCAGCTGCCCCAGTCATGTGACTTGTGGCTGCACTTTAGGATGGAACTACTTTTTGGCAGGCTGTTTCTCCGACTTAATGTAACTGAATCAGTCTCGGTTGGACTTGGCTTTTACTATTGAGTGCTGTTCTACCAGGTAGCTGTTATCTTGTGTTAGGGAGCTGCTATCCCATTGTTCTGTTGTTAGGCTGCTGGGGGGGAAAAGGGAGGGGGGTGATATCAGTCCAACTTGCAGTACAGCAGTAAAGAGTGACTGAAGTTTATCAGAGCACACGTCACATGACTGGGGGCTGCTGGGAAACTGACAATATGTCTAGCCCCATGTCAGATTTCAAAATTGAATATAACAAAATCTGTTTGCTCCTTTGAAAAATGGATTTCAGTGCAGACTTCTGCTGTTGCAGCACTATTAACTGATGCGTTTGGAAAAAAACATGTTTTCCTATGACAGTATCCCTTTAAGGGCTTGTAAGCGTGGAGACCTCGTGGCGCAATGGTAGCGCGTCTGACTCCAGATCCGAAGGTTGTGTGTTCAAATCACGTCGGGGTCATTTGTCCTTTAACTTGCCTTGCTGAGTAAATTACAAACTCAAGATCACCTTGCAGCCAAATGAGTGTCGTGTAAAAAGGTTCTTGCAAAAACACGGCACTTACCTTGTTGAGGCCTTTGCCGTGCTGAGCTTCATGCTCTGTCCGGACATAAACATGCCGTAAAGGATTGCACACACACTGAAAGAAGACCAACCTTTGATTTTTGGTTGTTAACAATTGCATGAACGAACCTGGGAATTCAGCAAAGATAAAAGAGGATTCCTGATCAGATCGGAAGATTTTGGGTTTATGTCCAGTCCTGGGTCAACCTGCCTTTAACCTGCATTGAAGAGTAGATTGCAAATAAAAGATCGCCTTGTGCTTCCATGAGCTTCAGATAAAGGCATAGCCTTTAAAAAAACAGCACACAATGCATGTAAAGATGGAACTTCACACCTCTGATATGTTAAGCTTCAGGCATTCCCATGCAGGTCCATCTCGGAATCTTCAGCCAGCATATGAGCATCTTGCAAACTAAAAAACATCAGTGCTGCCGCACGAGGATGAAAGAAGGGATTTGGGAAAGCAAATATTTCCTGATCAGGGTGGTTCGAACCACTGAGGACACACTCGATTTTGTGCTCTGAAAATCACAAGTACTATTAGTCACAAAAGTAAGAAGCTCATCTTGGCACTTTTTGAGAGCTGGCAGGATTGCTTTAGGACTTGCCCGTGTGGAGACCTCGTGGCGCAACGGTAGCGCGTCTGACTCCAGATCAGAAGGTTGCGTGTTCAAATCACGTCGGGGTCACTTGACCTTTAATTTACAGTGCTGAGTAAATTGCAATCTCAAGAGTGTTCTGTAAAAAGGTTCTCGCAAAAACACTGCACTTACCTTGTAGAGGCCTTTTCTGTGCTGAACTTCATCTTCTGTCTGGACATAAACATGCCAAAAAGGATTGCACACACATAAAGAAAACCAACCTTTGATTTAAAACAAGGGATTTGTGAAAGCAATTTTTCCCTTATCAGGGTAGTTCTAACCACAGAGAACACATCCAGTTTTGTGCTCTGAAAATCACGAGTAGTATTAGTCACGAAAGAGAAAAACTCATCTTGGCACTTTTTGGGAGCTGGCAGGATTGCTTAAAGGATTACTGTCATGGGAAAACATGTTTTTACAAAACACGTCAGTTAATAGAGCTGCTCCAGCAGAATTCTGCACTGAAATCCATTTCTCAAAAGAGCAAACGGATTTTTTTATATTCAATTTTGAAATCTGACATGGTGCTAGACATATTGTCAGTTTCCCAGCTGCCCCAGTCATGTGACTTGTGGCTGCACTTTAGGATGGAACTACTTTTTGGCAGGCTGTTTCTCCGACTTAATGTAACTGAATCAGTCTCGGTTGGACTTGGCTTTTACTATTGAGTGCTGTTCTACCAGGTAGCTGTTATCTTGTGTTAGGGAGCTGCTATCCCATTGTTCTGTTGTTAGGCTGCTGGGGGGGAAAAGGGAGGGGGGTGATATCAGTCCAACTTGCAGTACAGCAGTAAAGAGTGACTGAAGTTTATCAGAGCACACGTCACATGACTGGGGGCTGCTGGGAAACTGACAATATGTCTAGCCCCATGTCAGATTTCAAAATTGAATATAACAAAATCTGTTTGCTCCTTTGAAAAATGGATTTCAGTGCAGACTTCTGCTGTTGCAGCACTATTAACTGATGCGTTTGGAAAAAAACATGTTTTCCTATGACAGTATCCCTTTAAGGGCTTGTAAGCGTGGAGACCTCGTGGCGCAATGGTAGCGCGTCTGACTCCAGATCCGAAGGTTGTGTGTTCAAATCACGTCGGGGTCATTTGTCCTTTAACTTGCCTTGCTGAGTAAATTACAAACTCAAGATCACCTTGCAGCCAAATGAGTGTCGTGTAAAAAGGTTCTTGCAAAAACACGGCACTTACCTTGTTGAGGCCTTTGCCGTGCTGAGCTTCATGCTCTGTCCGGACATAAACATGCCGTAAAGGATTGCACACACACTGAAAGAAGACCAACCTTTGATTTTTGGTTGTTAACAATTGCATGAACGAACCTGGGAATTCAGCAAAGATAAAAGAGGATTCCTGATCAGATCGGAAGATTTTGGGTTTATGTCCAGTCCTGGGTCAACCTGCCTTTAACCTGCATTGAAGAGTAGATTGCAAATAAAAGATCGCCTTGTGCTTCCATGAGCTTCAGATAAAGGCATAGCCTTTAAAAAAACAGCACACAATGCATGTAAAGATGGAACTTCACACCTCTGATATGTTAAGCTTCAGGCATTCCCATGCAGGTCCATCTCGGAATCTTCAGCCAGCATATGAGCATCTTGCAAACTAAAAAACATCAGTGCTGCCGCACGAGGATGAAAGAAGGGATTTGGGAAAGCAAATATTTCCTGATCAGGGTGGTTCGAACCACTGAGGACACACTCGATTTTGTGCTCTGAAAATCACAAGTACTATTAGTCACAAAAGTAAGAAGCTCATCTTGGCACTTTTTGAGAGCTGGCAGGATTGCTTTAGGACTTGCCCGTGTGGAGACCTCGTGGCGCAACGGTAGCGCGTCTGACTCCAGATCAGAAGGTTGCGTGTTCAAATCACGTCGGGGTCACTTGACCTTTAATTTACAGTGCTGAGTAAATTGCAATCTCAAGAGTGTTCTGTAAAAAGGTTCTCGCAAAAACACTGCACTTACCTTGTAGAGGCCTTTTCTGTGCTGAACTTCATCTTCTGTCTGGACATAAACATGCCAAAAAGGATTGCACACACATAAAGAAAACCAACCTTTGATTTAAAACAAGGGATTTGTGAAAGCAATTTTTCCCTTATCAGGGTAGTTCTAACCACAGAGAACACATCCAGTTTTGTGCTCTGAAAATCACGAGTAGTATTAGTCACGAAAGAGAAAAACTCATCTTGGCACTTTTTGGGAGCTGGCAGGATTGCTTAAAGGATTACTGTCATGGGAAAACATGTTTTTACAAAACACGTCAGTTAATAGAGCTGCTCCAGCAGAATTCTGCACTGAAATCCATTTCTCAAAAGAGCAAACGGATTTTTTTATATTCAATTTTGAAATCTGACATGGTGCTAGACATATTGTCAGTTTCCCAGCTGCCCCAGTCATGTGACTTGTGCCTGCACTTTAGGATGGAACTACTTTTTGGCAGGCTGTTTCTCCGACTTAATGTAACTGAATCAGTCTCGGTTGGACTTGGCTTTTACTATTGAGTGCTGTTCTACCAGGCAGCTGTTATCTTGTGTTAGGGAGCTGCTATCCCATTGTTCTGTTGTTAGGCTGCTGGGGGGGAAAAGGGAGGGGGGTGATATCAGTCCAACTTGCAGTACAGCAGTAAAGAGTGACTGAAGTTTATCAGAGCACACGTCACATGACTGGGGGCTGCTGGGAAACTGACAATATGTCTAGCCCCATGTCAGATTTCAAAATTGAATATAACAAAATCTGTTTGCTCCTTTGAAAAATGGATTTCAGTGCAGACTTCTGCTGTTGCAGCACTATTAACTGATGCGTTTGGAAAAAAACATGTTTTCC
The DNA here is from genome assembly GCA_038501925.1 of Xenopus petersii. NCBI lineage: Eukaryota > Metazoa > Chordata > Amphibia > Anura > Pipidae > Xenopus > Xenopus petersii. The sequence continues at coordinate 50,174,251 of CM076674.1, read as the reverse complement.
TATGACAGTATCCCTTTAAGGGCTTGTAAGCGTGGAGACCTCGTGGCGCAATGGTAGCGCGTCTGACTCCAGATCAGAAGGTTGCGTGTTCAAATCACGTCGGGGTCATTTGTCCTTTAACTTGCCTTGCTGAGTAAATTACAAACTCAAGATCACCTTGCAGCCAAATGAGTGTCGTGTAAAAAGGTTCTTGCAAAAACACGGCACTTACCTTGTTGAGGCCTTTGCCGTGCTGAGCTTCATGCTCTGTCCGGACATAAACATGCCGTAAAGGATTGCACACACACTGAAAGAAGACCAACCTTTGATTTTTGGTTGTTAACAATTGCATGAACGAACCTGGGAATTCAGCAAAGATAAAAGAGGATTCCTGATCAGATCGGAAGATTTTGGGTTTATGTCCAGTCCTGGGTCAACCTGCCTTTAACCTGCATTGAAGAGTAGATTGCAAATAAAAGATCGCCTTGTGCTTCCATGAGCTTCAGATAAAGGCATAGCCTTTAAAAAAACAGCACACAATGCATGTAAAGATGGAACTTCACACCTCTGATATGTTAAGCTTCAGGCATTCCCATGCAGGTCCATCTCGGAATCTTCAGCCAGCATATGAGCATCTTGCAAACTAAAAAACATCAGTGCTGCCGCACGAGGATGAAAGAAGGGATTTGGGAAAGCAAATGTTTCCTGATCAGGGTGGTTCGAACCACTGAGGACACACTCGATTTTGTGCTCTGAAAATCACAAGTACTATTAGTCACAAAAGTAAGAAGCTCATCTTGGCACTTTTTGAGAGCTGGCAGGATTGCTTTAGGACTTGCCCGTGTGGAGACCTCGTGGCGCAACGGTAGCGCGTCTGACTCCAGATCAGAAGGTTGCGTGTTCAAATCACGTCGGGGTCACTTGACCTTTAATTTACAGTGCTGAGTAAATTGCAATCTCAAGAGTGTTCTGTAAAAAGGTTCTCGCAAAAACACTGCACTTACCTTGTAGAGGCCTTTTCTGTGCTGAACTTCATCTTCTGTCTGGACATAAACATGCCAAAAAGGATTGCACACACATAAAGAAAACCAACCTTTGATTTAAAACAAGGGATTTGTGAAAGCAATTTTTCCCTTATCAGGGTAGTTCTAACCACAGAGAACACATCCAGTTTTGTGCTCTGAAAATCACGAGTAGTATTAGTCACGAAAGAGAAAAACTCATCTTGGCACTTTTTGGGAGCTGGCAGGATTGCTTAAAGGATTACTGTCATGGGAAAACATGTTTTTACAAAACACGTCAGTTAATAGAGCTGCTCCAGCAGAATTCTGCACTGAAATCCATTTCTCAAAAGAGCAAACGGATTTTTTTATATTCAATTTTGAAATCTGACATGGTGCTAGACATATTGTCAGTTTCCCAGCTGCCCCAGTCATGTGACTTGTGCCTGCACTTTAGGATGGAACTACTTTTTGGCAGGCTGTTTCTCCGACTTAATGTAACTGAATCAGTCTCGGTTGGACTTGGCTTTTACTATTGAGTGCTGTTCTACCAGGCAGCTGTTATCTTGTGTTAGGGAGCTGCTATCCCATTGTTCTGTTGTTAGGCTGCTGGGGGGGAAAAGGGAGGGGGGTGATATCAGTCCAACTTGCAGTACAGCAGTAAAGAGTGACTGAAGTTTATCAGAGCACACGTCACATGACTGGGGGCTGCTGGGAAACTGACAATATGTCTAGCCCCATGTCAGATTTCAAAATTGAATATAACAAAATCTGTTTGCTCCTTTGAAAAATGGATTTCAGTGCAGACTTCTGCTGTTGCAGCACTATTAACTGATGCGTTTGGAAAAAAACATGTTTTCCTATGACAGTATCCCTTTAAGGGCTTGTAAGCGTGGAGACCTCGTGGCGCAATGGTAGCGCGTCTGACTCCAGATCAGAAGGTTGCGTGTTCAAATCACGTCGGGGTCATTTGTCCTTTAACTTGCCTTGCTGAGTAAATTACAAACTCAAGATCACCTTGCAGCCAAATGAGTGTCGTGTAAAAAGGTTCTTGCAAAAACACGGCACTTACCTTGTTGAGGCCTTTGCCGTGCTGAGCTTCATGCTCTGTCCGGACATAAACATGCCGTAAAGGATTGCACACACACTGAAAGAAGACCAACCTTTGATTTTTGGTTGTTAACAATTGCATGAACGAACCTGGGAATTCAGCAAAGATAAAAGAGGATTCCTGATCAGATCGGAAGATTTTGGGTTTATGTCCAGTCCTGGGTCAACCTGCCTTTAACCTGCATTGAAGAGTAGATTGCAAATAAAAGATCGCCTTGTGCTTCCATGAGCTTCAGATAAAGGCATAGCCTTTAAAAAAACAGCACACAATGCATGTAAAGATGGAACTTCACACCTCTGATATGTTAAGCTTCAGGCATTCCCATGCAGGTCCATCTCGGAATCTTCAGCCAGCATATGAGCATCTTGCAAACTAAAAAACATCAGTGCTGCCGCACGAGGATGAAAGAAGGGATTTGGGAAAGCAAATGTTTCCTGATCAGGGTGGTTCGAACCACTGAGGACACACTCGATTTTGTGCTCTGAAAATCACAAGTACTATTAGTCACAAAAGTAAGAAGCTCATCTTGGCACTTTTTGAGAGCTGGCAGGATTGCTTTAGGACTTGCCCGTGTGGAGACCTCGTGGCGCAACGGTAGCGCGTCTGACTCCAGATCAGAAGGTTGCGTGTTCAAATCACGTCGGGGTCACTTGACCTTTAATTTACAGTGCTGAGTAATTGCAATCTCAAGAGTGTTCTGTAAAAAGGTTCTCGCAAAAACACTGCACTTACCTTGTAGAGGCCTTTTCTGTGCTGAACTTCATCTTCTGTCTGGACATAAACATGCCAAAAAGGATTGCACACACATAAAGAAAACCAACCTTTGATTTAAAACAAGGGATTTGTGAAAGCAATTTTTCCCTGATCAGGGTAGTTCTAACCACAGAGAACACATCCAGTTTTGTGCTCTGAAAATCACGAGTAGTATTAGTCACGAAAGAGAAAAACTCATCTTGGCACTTTTTGGGAGCTGGCAGGATTGCTTAAAGGGTTACTGTCATGGGAAAACATGTTTTTACAAAACACGTCAGTTAATAGAGCTGCTCCAGCAGAATTCTGCACTGAAATCCATTTCTCAAAAGAGCAAACGGATTTTTTTATATTCAATTTTGAAATCTGACATGGTGCTAGACATATTGTCAGTTTCCCAGCTGCCCCAGTCATGTGACTTGTGCCTGCACTTTAGGATGGAACTACTTTTTGGCAGGCTGTTTCTCCGACTTAATGTAACTGAATCAGTCTCGGTTGGACTTGGCTTTTACTATTGAGTGCTGTTCTACCAGGCAGCTGTTATCTTGTGTTAGGGAGCTGCTATCCCATTGTTCTGTTGTTAGGCTGCTTGGGGGGGAAAAGGGAGGGGGGTGATATCAGTCCAACTTGCAGTACAGCAGTAAAGAGTGACTGAAGTTTATCAGAGCACACGTCACATGACTGGGGGCTGCTGGGAAACTGACAATATGTCTAGCCCCATGTCAGATTTCAAAATTGAATATAACAAAATCTGTTTGCTCCTTTGAAAAATGGATTTCAGTGCAGACTTCTGCTGTTGCAGCACTATTAACTGATGCGTTTGGAAAAAAACATGTTTTCCTATGACAGTATCCCTTTAAGGGCCTGTAAGTGTGGAGACCTCGTGGCGCAATGGTAGCGCGTCTGACTCCAGATCAGAAGGTTGCGTGTTCAAATCACGTCGGGGTCATTTGTCCTTTAACTTGCCTTGCTGAGTAAATTACAAACTCAAGATCACCTTGCAGCCAAATGAGTGTCGTGTAAAAAGGTTCTTGCAAAAACACGGCACTTACCTTGTTGAGGCCTTTGCCGTGCTGAGCTTCATGCTCTGTCCGGACATAAACATGCCGTAAAGGATTGCACACACACTGAAAGAAGACCAACCTTTGATTTTTGGTTGTTAACAATTGCATGAACGAACCTGGGAATTCAGCAAAGATAAAAGAGGATTCCTGATCAGATCGGAAGATTTTGGGTTTATGTCCAGTCCTGGGTCAACCTGCCTTTAACCTGCATTGAAGAGTAGATTGCAAATAAAAGATCGCCTTGTGCTTCCATGAGCTTCAGATAAAGGCATAGCCTTTAAAAAAACAGCACACAATGCATGTAAAGATGGAACTTCACACCTCTGATATGTTAAGCTTCAGGCATTCCCATGCAGGTCCATCTCGGAATCTTCAGCCAGCATATGAGCATCTTGCAAACTAAAAAACATCAGTGCTGCCGCACGAGGATGAAAGAAGGGATTTGGGAAAGCAAATGTTTCCTGATCAGGGTGGTTCGAACCACTGAGGACACACTCGATTTTGTGCTCTGAAAATCACAAGTACTATTAGTCACAAAAGTAAGAAGCTCATCTTGGCACTTTTTGAGAGCTGGCAGGATTGCTTTAGGACTTGCCCGTGTGGAGGCCTCGTGGCGCAACGGTAGCGCGTCTGACTCCAGATCAGAAGGTTGCGTGTTCAAATCACGTCGGGGTCACTTGACCTTTAATTTACAGTGCTGAGTAATTGCAATCTCAAGAGTGTTCTGTAAAAAGGTTCTCGCAAAAACACTGCACTTACCTTGTAGAGGCCTTTTCTGTGCTGAACTTCATCTTCTGTCTGGACATAAACATGCCAAAAAGGATTGCACACACATAAAGAAAACCAACCTTTGATTTAAAACAAGGGATTTGTGAAAGCAATTTTTCCCTGATCAGGGTAGTTCTAACCACAGAGAACACATCCAGTTTTGTGCTCTGAAAATCACGAGTAGTATTAGTCACGAAAGAGAAAAACTCATCTTGGCACTTTTTGGGAGCTGGCAGGATTGCTTAAAGGGTTACTGTCATGGGAAAACATGTTTTTACAAAACACATCAGTTAATAGAGCTGCTCCAGCAGAATTCTGCACTGAAATCCATTTCTCAAAAGAGCAAACGGATTTTTTTATATTCAATTTTGAAATCTGACATGGTGCTAGACATATTGTCAGTTTCCCAGCTGCCCCAGTCATGTGACTTGTGCCTGCACTTTAGGATGGAACTACTTTTTGGCAGGCTGTTTCTCCGACTTAATGTAACTGAATCAGTCTCGGTTGGACTTGGCTTTTACTATTGAGTGCTGTTCTACCAGGCAGCTGTTATCTTGTGTTAGGGAGCTGCTATCCCATTGTTCTGTTGTTAGGCTGCTTGGGGGGGAAAAGGGAGGGGGGTGATATCAGTCCAACTTGCAGTACAGCAGTAAAGAGTGACTGAAGTTTATCAGAGCACACGTCACATGACTGGGGGCTGCTGGGAAACTGACAATATGTCTAGCCCCATGTCAGATTTCAAAATTGAATATAACAAAATCTGTTTGCTCCTTTGAAAAATGGATTTCAGTGCAGACTTCTGCTGGAACAGCACTATTAACTGATGCGTTTGGAAAAAAAACATGTTTTCCTATGACAGTATCCCTTTAAGGGCTTGTAAGCGTGGAGACCTCGTGGCGCAATGGTAGCGCGTCTGACTCCAGATCAGAAGGTTGCGTGTTCAAATCACGTCGGGGTTATTTGTCCTTTAACTTGCCTTGCTGAGTAAATTACAAACTCAAGATCACCTTGCAGCCAAATGAGTGTCGTGTAAAAAGGTTCTTGCAAAAACACGGCACTTACCTTGTTGAGGCCTTTGCCGTGCTGAGCTTCATGCTCTGTCCGGACATAAACATGCCGTAAAGGATTGCACACACTGAAAGAAGACCAACCTTTGATTTTTGGTTGTTAACAATTGCATGAACGAACCTGGGAATTCAGCAAAGATAAAAGAGGATTCCTGATCAGATCGGAAGATTTTGGGTTTATGTCCAGTCCTGGGTCAACCTGCCTTTAACCTGCATTGAAGAGTAGATTGCAAATAAAAGATCGCCTTGTGCTTCCATGAGCTTCAGATAAAGGCATAGCCTTTAAAAAAACAGCACACAATGCATGTAAAGATGGAACTTCACACCTCTGATATGTTAAGCTTCAGGCATTCCCATGCAGGTCCATCTCGGAATCTTCAGCCAGCATATGAGCATCTTGCAAACTAAAAAACATCAGTGCTGCCGCACGAGGATGAAAGAAGGGATTTGGGAAAGCAAATGTTTCCTGATCAGGGTGGTTCGAACCACTGAGGACACACTCGATTTTGTGCTCTGAAAATCACAAGTACTATTAGTCACAAAAGTAAGAAGCTCATCTTGGCACTTTTTGAGAGCTGGCAGGATTGCTTTAGGACTTGCCCGTGTGGAGACCTCGTGGCGCAACGGTAGCGCGTCTGACTCCAGATCAGAAGGTTGCGTGTTCAAATCACGTCGGGGGTCACTTGACCTTTAATTTACAGTGCTGAGTAAATTGCAATCTCAAGAGTGTTCTGTAAAAAGGTTCTCGCAAAAACACTGCACTTACCTTGTAGAGGCCTTTTCTGTGCTGAACTTCATCTTCTGTCTGGACATAAACATGCCAAAAAGGATTGCACACACATAAAGAAAACCAACCTTTCATTTAAAACAAGGGATTTGTGAAAGCATTTTTTCCCTGATCAGGGTAGTTCTAACCACAGAGAACACATCCAGTTTTGTGCTCTGAAAATCACGAGTAGTATTAGTCACGAAAGAGAAAAACTCATCTTGGCACTTTTTGGGAGCTGGCAGGATTGCTTAAAGGGTTGCTGTCATGGGAAAACATGTTTTTACAAAACACGTCAGTTAATAGAGCTGCTCCAGCAGAATTCTGCACTGAAATCCATTTCTCAAAAGAGCAAACGGATTTTTTTATATTCAATTTTGAAATCTGACATGGTGCTAGACATATTGTCAGTTTCCCAGCTGCCCCAGTCATGTGACTTGTGCCTGCACTTTAGGATGGAACTACTTTTTGGCAGGCTGTTTCTCCGACTTAATGTAACTGAATCAGTCTCGGTTGGACTTGGCTTTTACTATTGAGTGCTGTTCTACCAGGCAGCTGTTATCTTGTGTTAGGGAGCTGCTATCCCATTGTTCTGTTGTTAGGCTGCTGGGGGGGAAAAGGGAGGGGGGTGATATCAGTCCAACTTGCAGTACAGCAGTAAAGAGTGACTGAAGTTTATCAGAGCACACGTGACATGACTGGGGGCTGCTGGGAAACTGACAATATGTCTAGCCCCATGTCAGATTTCAAAATTGAATATAACAAAATCTGTTTGCTCCTTTGAAAAATGGATTTCAGTGCAGACTTCTGCTGTTGCAGCACTATTAACTGATGCGTTTGGAAAAAAACATGTTTTCCTATGACAGTATCCCTTTAAGGGCTTGTAAGCGTGGAGACCTCGTGGCGCAATGGTAGCGCGTCTGACTCCAGATCAGAAGGTTGCGTGTTCAAATCACGTCGGGGTCATTTGTCCTTTAACTTGCCTTGCTGAGTAAATTACAAACTCAAGATCACCTTGCAGCCAAATGAGTGTCGTGTAAAATGGTTCTTGCAAAAACACGGCGCTTACCTTGTTGAGGCCTTTGCCGTGCTGAGCTTCATGCTCTGTCCGGACATAAACATGCCGTAAAGGATTGCACACACACTGAAAGAAGACCAACCTTTGATTTGTTGGTTGTTAACAATTGCATGAACGAACCTGGGAATTCAGCAAAGATAAAAGAGGATTCCTGATCAGATCGGAAGATTTTGCGTTTATGTCCAGTCCTGGGTCAACCTGCCTTTAACCTGCATTGAAGAGTAGATTGCAAATAAAAGATCGCCTTGTGCTTCCATGAGCTTCAGATAAAGGCATAGCCTTTAAAAAAACAGCACACAATGCATGTAAAGATGGAACTTCACACCTCTGATATGTTAAGCTTCAGGCATTCCCATGCAGGTCCATCTCGGAATCTTCAGCCAGCATATGAGCATCTTGCAAACTAAAAAACATCAGTGCTGCCGCACGAGGATGAAAGAAGGGATTTGGGAAAGCAAATGTTTCCTGATCAGGGTAGTTCGAACCACTGAGGACACACTCGATTTTGTGCTCTGAAAATCACAAGTACTATTAGTCACAAAAGTAAGAAGCTCATCTTGGCACTTTTTGAGAACTGGCAGGATTGCTTTAGGACTTGCCCGTGTGGAGACCTCGTGGCGCAACGGTAGCGCGTCTGACTCCAGATCAGAAGGTTGCGTGTTCAAATCACGTCGGGGTCACTTGACCTTTAATTTAAAGTGCTGAGTAAATTGCAATCTCAAGAGTGTTCTGTAAAAAGGTTCTCGCAAAAACACTGCACTTACCTTGAAGAGGCCTTTTCTGTGCTGAACTTCATCTTCTGTCTGGACATAAACATGCCAAAAAGGATTGCACACACATAAAGAAAACCAACCTTTGATTTAAAACAAGGGATTTGTGAAAGCAATTTTTCCCTGATCAGGGTAGTTCTAACCACAGAGAACACATCCAGTTTTGTGCTCTGAAAATCACGAGTAGTATTAGTCACGAAAGAGAAAAACTCATCTTGGCACTTTTTGGGAGCTGGCAGGATTGCTTAAAGGGTTACTGTCATGGGAAAACATGTTTTTACAAAACACGTCAGTTAATAGAGCTGCTCCAGCAGAATTCTGCACTGAAATCCATTTCTCAAAAGAGCAAACGGATTTTTTTATATTCAATTTTGAAATCTGACATGGTGCTAGACATATTGTCAGTTTCCCAGCTGCCCCAGTCATGTGACTTGTGCCTGCACTTTAGGATGGAACTACTTTTTGGCAGGCTGTTTCTCCGACTTAATGTAACTGAATCAGTCTCGGTTGGACTTGGCTTTTACTATTGAGTGCTGTTCTACCAGGCAGCTGTTATCTTGTGTTAGGGAGCTGCTATCCCATTGTTCTGTTGTTAGGCTGCTGGGAGGGAAAAGGGAGGGGGGTGATATCAGTCCAACTTGCAGTACAGCAGTAAAGAGTGACTGAAGTTTATCAGAGCACACGTCACATGACTGGGGGCTGCTGGGAAACTAACAATATGTCTAGCCCCATGTCAGATTTCAAAATTGAATATAACAAAATCTTTTTGCTCCTTTGAAAAATGGATTTCAGTGCAGACTTCTGCTGGAGCAGCACTATTAACTGATGCGTTTGGAAAAAAACATGTTTTCCTATGACAGTATCCCTTTAAGGGCTTGTAAGCGTGGAGACCTCGTGGCGCAATGGTAACGCGTCTGACTCCAGATCAGAAGGTTGTGTGTTCAAATCACGTTGGGGTCATTTGTCCTTTAACTTGCCTTGCTGAGTAAATTACAAACTCAAGATCACCTTGCAGCCAAATGAGTGTCGTGTAAAAAGGTTCTTGCAAAAACACGGCACTTACCTTGTTGAGGCCTTTGCTGTGCTGAGCTTCATGCTCTGTCCGGACATAAACATGCCGTAAAGGATTGCACACACACTGAAAGAAGACCAACCTTTGATTTTTGGTTGTTAACAATTGCATGAACGAACCTGGGAATTCAGCAAAGATAAAAGAGGATTCCTGATCAGATCGGAAGATTTTGGGTTTATGTCCAGTCCTTGGTCAACCTGCCTTTAACCTGCATTGAATAGTAGATTGCAAATAAAAGATCGCCTTGTGCTTCCATGAGCTTCAGATAAAGGCATAGCCTTTAAAAAAACAGCACACAATGCATGTAAAGATGGAACTTCACACCTCTGATATGTTAAGCTTCAGGCATTCCCATGCAGGTCCATCTCGGAATCTTCAGCCAGCATATGAGCATCTTGCAAACTAAAAAACATCAGTGCTGCCGCACGAGGATGAAAGAAGGGATTTGGGAAAGCAAATGTTTCCTGATCAGGGTGGTTCGAACCACTGAGGACACACTCGATTTTGTGCTCTGAAAATCACAAGTACTATTAGTCACAAAGTAAGAAGCTCATCTTGGCACTTTTTGAGAGCTGGCAGGATTGCTTTAGGACTTGCCCGAGTGGAGACCTCGTGGCGCAACGGTAGCTCGTCTGACTCCAGATCAGAAGGTTGCGTGTTCAAATCACGTCGGGGTCACTTGACCTTTAATTTACAGTGCTGAGTAAATTGCAATCTCAAGAGTATTCTGTAAAAAGGTTCTCGCAAAAACACTGCACTTACCTTGTAGAGGCCTTTTCTGTGCTGAACTTCATCTTCTGTCTGGACATAAACATGCCAAAAAGGATTGCACACACATAAAGAAAACCAACCTTTGATTTAAAACAAGGGATTTGTGAAAGCAATTTTTCCCTGATCAGGGTAGTTCTAACCACAGAGAACACATCCAGTTTTGTGCTCTGAAAATCACGAGTAGTATTAGTCACGAAAGAGAAAAACTCATCTTGGCACTTTTTGGGAGCTGGCAGGATTGCTTAAAGGGTTACTGTCATGGGAAAACATGTTTTTACAAAACACGTCAGTTAATAGAGCTGCTCCAGCAGAATTCTGCACTGAAATCCATTTCTCAAAAGAGCAAACGGATTTTTTTATATTCAATTTTGAAATCTGACATGGTGCTAGACATATTGTCAGTTTCCCAGCTGCCCCAGTCATGTGACTTGTGCCTGCACTTTAGGATGGAACTACTTTTTGGCAGGCTGTTTCTCCGACTTAATGTAACTGAATCAGTCTCGGTTGGACTTGGCTTTTACTATTGAGTGCTGTTCTACCAGGCAGCTGTTATCTTGTGTTAGGGAGCTGCTATCCCATTGTTCTGTTGTTAGGCTGCTGGGGGGGAAAAGGGAGGGGGTGATATCAGTCCAACTTGCAGTACAGCAGTAAAGAGTGACTGAAGTTTATCAGAGCACACGTCACATGACTGGGGGCTGCTGGGAAACTGACAATATGTCTAGCCCCATGTCAGATTTCAAAATTGAATATAACAAAATCTGTTTGCTCCTTTGAAAAATGGATTTCAGTGCAGACTTCTGCTGGAGCAGCACTATTAACTGATGCGTTTGGAAAAAAACATGTTTTCCTATGACAGTATCCCTTTAAGGGCTTGTAAGCGTGGAGACCTCGTGGCGCAATGGTAGCGCGTCTGACTCCAGATCAGAAGGTTGCGTGTTCAAATCACGTCGGGGTCATTTGTCCTTTAACTTGCCTTGCTGAGTAAATTACAAACTCAAGATCACCTTGCAGCCAAATGAGTGTCGTGTAAAATGGTTCTTGCAAAAACACGGCACTTACCTTGTTGAGGCCTTTGCCGTGCTGAGCTTCATGCTCTGTCCGGACATAAACATGCCGTAAAGGATTGCACACACACTGAAAGAAGACCAACCTTTGATTTTTGGTTGTTAACAATTGCATGAACGAACCTGGGAATTCAGCAAAGATAAAAGAGGATTCCTGATCAGATCGGAAGATTTTGCGTTTATGTCCAGTCCTGGGTCAACCTGCCTTTAACCTGCATTGAAGAGTAGATTGCAAATAAAAGATCGCCTTGTGCTTCCATGAGCTTCAGATAAAGGCATAGCCTTTAAAAAAACAGCACACAATGCATGTAAAGATGGAACTTCACACCTCTGATATGTTAAGCTTCAGGCATTCCCATGCAGGTCCATCTCGGAATCTTCAGCCAGCATATGAGCATCTTGCAAACTAAAAAACATCAGTGCTGCCGCACGAGGATGAAAGAAGGGATTTGGGAAAGCAAATGTTTCCTGATCAGGGTGGTTCGAACCACTGAGGACACACTCGATTTTGTGCTCTGAAAATCACAAGTACTATTAGTCACAAAAGTAAGAAGCTCATCTTGGCACTTTTTGAGAGCTGGCAGGATTGCTTTAGGTCTTGCCCGTGTGGAGACCTCGTGGCGCAACGGTAGCGCGTCTGACTCCAGATCAGAAGGTTTGCATGTTCAAATCACGACGTGGTCACTTGACCTTTAATTTACAGTGCTGAGTAAATTGCAATCTCAAGAGTGTTCTGTAAAAAGGTTCTCGCAAAAACACTGCACTTACCTTGTAGAGGCCTTTTCTGTGCTGAACTTCATCTTCTGTCTGGACATAAACATGCCAAAAAGGATTGCACACACATAAAGAAAACCAACCTTTCATTTAAAACAAGGGATTTATGAAAGCAATTTTTCCCTGATCAGGGTAGTTCTAACCACAGAGAACACATCCAGTTTTGTGCTCTGAAAATCACGAGTAGTATTAGTCACGAAAGAGAAAAACTCATCTTGGCACTTTTTGGGAGCTGGCAGGATTGCTTAAAGGGTTACTGTCATGGGAAAACATGTTTTTACAAAACACGTCAGTTAATAGAGCTGCTCCAGCAGAATTCTGCACTGAAATCCATTTCTCAAAAGAGCAAACAGATTTTTTTATATTCAATTTTGAAATCTGACATGGTGCTAGACATATTGTCAGTTTCCCAGCTGCCCCAGTCATGTGACTTGTGCCTGCACTTTAGGATGGAACTACTTTTTGGCAGGCTGTTTCTCCGACTTAATGTAACTGAATCAGTCTCGGTTGGACTTGGCTTTTACTATTGAGTGCTGTTCTACCAGGCAGCTGTTATCTTGTGTTAGGGAGCTGCTATCCCATTGTTCTGTTGTTAGGCTGCTGGGGGGGAAAAGGGAGGGGGGTGATATCAGTCCAACTTGCAGTACAGCAGTAAAGAGTGACTGAAGTTTATCAGAGCACACGTCACATGACTGGGGGCTGCTGGGAAACTGACAATATGTCTAGCCCCATGTCAGATTTCAAAATTGAATATAACAAAATCTGTTTGCTCCTTTGAAAAATGGATTTCAGTGCAGACTTCTGCTGTTGCAGCACTATTAACTGATGCGTTTGGAAAAAAACATGTTTTCCTATGACAGTATCCCTTTAAGGGCTTGTAAGCGTGGAGACCTCGTGGCGCAATGGTAGCGCGTCTGACTCCAGATCAGAAGGTTGCGTGTTCAAATCACGTCGGGGTCATTTGTCCTTTAACTTGCCTTGCTGAGTAAATTACAAACTCAAGATCACCTTGCAGTAATATGGTTCTTGCAAAAACACGGCGCTTACCTTGTTGAGGCCTTTGCCGTGCTGAGCTTCATGCTCTGTCCGGACATAAACATGCCGTAAAGGATTGCACACACACTGAAAGAAGACCAACCTTTGATTTTTGGTTGTTAACAATTGCATGAACGAACCTGGGAATTCAGCAAAGATAAAAGAGGATTCCTGATCAGATCGGAAGATTTTGCGTTTATGTCCAGTCCTGGGTCAACCTGCCTTTAACCTGCATTGAAGAGTAGATTGCAAATAAAAGATCGCCTTGTGCTTCCATGAGCTTCAGATAAAGGCATAGCCTTTAAAAAAACAGCACACAATGCATGTAAAGATGGAACTTCACACCTCTGATATGTTAAGCTTCAGGCATTCCCATGCAGGTCCATCTCGGAATCTTCAGCCAGCATATGAGCATCTTGCAAACTAAAAAACATCAGTGCTGCCGCACGAGGATGAAAGAAGGGATTTGGGAAAGCAAATGTTTCCTGATCAGGGTGGTTCGAACCACTGAGGACACACTCGATTTTGTGCTCTGAAAATCACAAGTACTATTAGTCACAAAAGTAAGAAGCTCATCTTGGCACTTTTTGAGAGCTGGCAGGATTGCTTTAGGACTTGCCCGTGTGGAGACCTCGTGGCGCAACGGTAGTGCGTCTGACTCCAGATCAGAAGGTTGCGTGTTCAAATCACGTCGGGGTCACTTGACCTTTAATTTACAGTGCTGAGTAAATTGCAATCTCAAGAGTGTTCTGTAAAAAGGTTCTCGCAAAAACACTGCACTTACCTTGTAGAGGCCTTTTCTGTGCTGAACTTCATCTTCTGTCTGGACATAAACATGCCAAAAAGGATTGCACACACATAAAGAAAACCAACCTTTGATTTAAAACAAGGGATTTGTGAAAGCAATTTTTCCCTGATCAGGGTAGTTCTAACCACAGAGAACACATCCAGTTTTGTGCTCTGAAAATCACGAGTAGTATTAGTCACGAAAGAGAAAAACTCATCTTGGCACTTTTTGGGAGCTGGCAGGATTGCTTAAAGGGTTACTGTCATGGGAAAACATGTTTTTACAAAACACGTCAGTTAATAGAGCTGCTCCAGCAGAATTCTGCACTGAAATCCATTTCTCAAAAGAGCAAACGGATTTTTTTATATTCAATTTTGAAATCTGACATGGTGCTAGACATATTGTCAGTATCCCAGCTGCCCCAGTCATGTGACTTGTGCCTGCACTTTAGGATGGAACTACTTTTTGGCAGGCTGTTTCTCCGACTTAATGTAACTGAATCAGTCTCGGTTGGACTTGGCTTTTACTATTGAGTGCTGTTCTACCAGGCAGCTGTTATCTTGTGTTAGGGAGCTGCTATCCCATTGTTCTGTTGTTAGGCTGCTGGGAGGGAAAAGGGAGGGGGGTGATATCAGTCCAACTTGCAGTACAGCAGTAAAGAGTGACTGAAGTTTATCAGAGCACACGTCACATGACTGGGGGCTGCTGGGAAACTAACAATATGTCTAGCCCCATGTCAGATTTCAAAATTGAATATAACAAAATCTTTTTGCTCCTTTGAAAAATGGATTTCAGTGCAGACTTCTGCTGGAGCAGCACTATTAACTGATGCGTTTGGAAAAAAACATGTTTTCCTATGACAGTATCCCTTTAAGGGCTTGTAAGCGTGGAGACCTCGTGGCGCAATGGTAACGCGTCTGACTCCAGATCAGAAGGTTGCGTGTTCAAATCACGTTGGGGTCATTTGTCCTTTAACTTGCCTTGCTGAGTAAATTACAAACTCAAGATCACCTTGCAGCCAAATGAGTGTCGTGTAAAAAGGATCTTGCAAAAACACGGCACTTACCTTGTTGAGGCCTTTGCTGTGCTGAGCTTCATGCTCTGTCCGGACATAAACATGCCGTAAAGGATTGCACACACACTGAAAGAAGACCAACCTTTGATTTTTGGTTGTTAACAATTGCATGAACGAACCTGGGAATTCAGCAAAGATAAAAGAGGATTCCTGATCAGATCGGAAGATTTTGGGTTTATGTCCAGTCCTTGGTCAACCTGCCTTTAACCTGCATTGAATAGTAGATTGCAAATAAAAGATCGCCTTGTGCTTCCATGAGCTTCAGATAAAGGCATAGCCTTTAAAAAAACAGCACACAATGCATGTAAAGATGGAACTTCACACCTCTGATATGTTAAGCTTCAGGCATTCCCATGCAGGTCCATCTCGGAATCTTCAGCCAGCATATGAGCATCTTGCAAACTAAAAAACATCAGTGCTGCCGCACGAGGATGAAAGAAGGGATTTGGGAAAGCAAATGTTTCCTGATCAGGGTGGTTCGAACCACTGAGGACACACTCGATTTTGTGCTCTGAAAATCACAAGTACTATTAGTCACAAAGTAAGAAGCTCATCTTGGCACTTTTTGAGAGCTGGCAGGATTGCTTTAGGACTTGCCCGAGTGGAGACCTCGTGGCGCAACGGTAGCTCGTCTGACTCCAGATCAGAAGGTTGCGTGTTCAAATCACGTCGGGGTCACTTGACCTTTAATTTACAGTGCTGAGTAAATTGCAATCTCAAGAGTATTCTGTAAAAAGGTTCTCGCAAAAACACTGCACTTACCTTGTAGAGGCCTTTTCTGTGCTGAACTTCATCTTCTGTCTGGACATAAACATGCCAAAAAGGATTGCACACACATAAAGAAAACCAACCTTTGATTTAAAACAAGGGATTTGTGAAAGCAATTTTTCCCTGATCAGGGTAGTTCTAACCACAGAGAACACATCCAGTTTTGTGCTCTGAAAATCACGAGTAGTATTAGTCACGAAAGAGAAAAACTCATCTTGGCACTTTTTGGGAGCTGGCAGGATTGCTTAAAGGGTTACTGTCATGGGAAAACATGTTTTTACAAAACACGTCAGTTAATAGAGCTGCTCCAGCAGAATTCTGCACTGAAATCCAATTCTCAAAAGAGCAAACGGATTTTTTTATATTCAATTTTGAAATCTGACATGGTGCTAGACATATTGTCAGTTTCCCAGCTGCCCCAGTCATGTGACTTGTGCCTGCACTTTAGGATGGAACTACTTTTTGGCAGGCTGTTTCTCCGACTTAATGTAACTGAATCAGTCTCGGTTGGACTTGGCTTTTACTATTGAGTGCTGTTCTACCAGGCAGCTGTTATCTTGTGTTAGGGAGCTGCTATCCCATTGTTCTGTTGTTAGGCTGCTGGGGGGGAAAAGGGAGGGGGTGATATCAGTCCAACTTGCAGTACAGCAGTAAAGAGTGACTGAAGTTTATCAGAGCACACGTCACATGACTGGGGGCTGCTGGGAAACTGACAATATGTCTAGCCCCATGTCAGATTTCAAAATTGAATATAACAAAATCTGTTTGCTCCTTTGAAAAATGGATTTCAGTGCAGACTTCTGCTGGAGCAGCACTATTAACTGATGCGTTTGGAAAAAAACATGTTTTCCTATGACAGTATCCCTTTAAGGGCTTGTAAGCGTGGAGACCTCGTGGCGCAATGGTAGCGCGTCTGACTCCAGATCAGAAGGTTGCGTGTTCAAATCACGTCGGGGTCATTTGTCCTTTAACTTGCCTTGCTGAGTAAATTACAAACTCAAGATCACCTTGCAGCCAAATGAGTGTCGTGTAAAATGGTTCTTGCAAAAACACGGCACTTACCTTGTTGAGGCCTTTGCCGTGCTGAGCTTCATGCTCTGTCCGGACATAAACATGCCGTAAAGGATTGCACACACACTGAAAGAAGACCAACCTTTGATTTTTGGTTGTTAACAATTGCATGAACGAACCTGGGAATTCAGCAAAGATAAAAGAGGATTCCTGATCAGATCGGAAGATTTTGCGTTTATGTCCAGTCCTGGGTCAACCTGCCTTTAACCTGCATTGAAGAGTAGATTGCAAATAAAAGATCGCCTTGTGCTTCCATGAGCTTCAGATAAAGGCATAGCCTTTAAAAAAACAGCACACAATGCATGTAAAGATGGAACTTCACACCTCTGATATGTTAAGCTTCAGGCATTCCCATGCAGGTCCATCTCGGAATCTTCAGCCAGCATATGAGCATCTTGCAAACTAAAAAACATCAGTGCTGCCGCACGAGGATGAAAGAAGGGATTTGGGAAAGCAAATGTTTCCTGATCAGGGTGGTTCGAACCACTGAGGACACACTCGATTTTGTGCTCTGAAAATCACAAGTACTATTAGTCACAAAAGTAAGAAGCTCATCTTGGCACTTTTTGAGAGCTGGCAGGATTGCTTTAGGTCTTGCCCGTGTGGAGACCTCGTGGCGCAACGGTAGCGCGTCTGACTCCAGATCAGAAGGTTTGCATGTTCAAATCACGACGTGGTCACTTGACCTTTAATTTACAGTGCTGAGTAAATTGCAATCTCAAGAGTGTTCTGTAAAAAGGTTCTCGCAAAAACACTGCACTTACCTTGTAGAGGCCTTTTCTGTGCTGAACTTCATCTTCTGTCTGGACATAAACATGCCAAAAAGGATTGCACACACATAAAGAAAACCAACCTTTCATTTAAAACAAGGGATTTATGAAAGCAATTTTTCCCTGATCAGGGTAGTTCTAACCACAGAGAACACATCCAGTTTTGTGCTCTGAAAATCACGAGTAGTATTAGTCACGAAAGAGAAAAACTCATCTTGGCACTTTTTGGGAGCTGGCAGGATTGCTTAAAGGGTTACTGTCATGGGAAAACATGTTTTTACAAAACACGTCAGTTAATAGAGCTGCTCCAGCAGAATTCTGCACTGAAATCCATTTCTCAAAAGAGCAAACAGATTTTTTTATATTCAATTTTGAAATCTGACATGGTGCTAGACATATTGTCAGTTTCCCAGCTGCCCCAGTCATGTGACTTGTGCCTGCACTTTAGGATGGAACTACTTTTTGGCAGGCTGTTTCTCCGACTTAATGTAACTGAATCAGTCTCGGTTGGACTTGGCTTTTACTATTGAGTGCTGTTCTACCAGGCAGCTGTTATCTTGTGTTAGGGAGCTGCTATCCCATTGTTCTGTTGTTAGGCTGCTGGGGGGGAAAAGGGAGGGGGGTGATATCAGTCCAACTTGCAGTACAGCAGTAAAGAGTGACTGAAGTTTATCAGAGCACACGTCACATGACTGGGGGCTGCTGGGAAACTGACAATATGTCTAGCCCCATGTCAGATTTCAAAATTGAATATAACAAAATCTGTTTGCTCCTTTGAAAAATGGATTTCAGTGCAGACTTCTGCTGTTGCAGCACTATTAACTGATGCGTTTGGAAAAAAACATGTTTTCCTATGACAGTATCCCTTTAAGGGCTTGTAAGCGTGGAGACCTCGTGGCGCAATGGTAGCGCGTCTGACTCCAGATCAGAAGGTTGCGTGTTCAAATCACGTCGGGGTCATTTGTCCTTTAACTTGCCTTGCTGAGTAAATTACAAACTCAAGATCACCTTGCAGTAATATGGTTCTTGCAAAAACACGGCGCTTACCTTGTTGAGGCCTTTGCCGTGCTGAGCTTCATGCTCTGTCCGGACATAAACATGCCGTAAAGGATTGCACACACACTGAAAGAAGACCAACCTTTGATTTTTGGTTGTTAACAATTGCATGAACGAACCTGGGAATTCAGCAAAGATAAAAGAGGATTCCTGATCAGATCGGAAGATTTTGCGTTTATGTCCAGTCCTGGGTCAACCTGCCTTTAACCTGCATTGAAGAGTAGATTGCAAATAAAAGATCGCCTTGTGCTTCCATGAGCTTCAGATAAAGGCATAGCCTTTAAAAAAACAGCACACAATGCATGTAAAGATGGAACTTCACACCTCTGATATGTTAAGCTTCAGGCATTCCCATGCAGGTCCATCTCGGAATCTTCAGCCAGCATATGAGCATCTTGCAAACTAAAAAACATCAGTGCTGCCGCACGAGGATGAAAGAAGGGATTTGGGAAAGCAAATGTTTCCTGATCAGGGTGGTTCGAACCACTGAGGACACACTCGATTTTGTGCTCTGAAAATCACAAGTACTATTAGTCACAAAAGTAAGAAGCTCATCTTGGCACTTTTTGAGAGCTGGCAGGATTGCTTTAGGACTTGCCCGTGTGGAGACCTCGTGGCGCAACGGTAGTGCGTCTGACTCCAGATCAGAAGGTTGCGTGTTCAAATCACGTCGGGGTCACTTGACCTTTAATTTACAGTGCTGAGTAAATTGCAATCTCAAGAGTGTTCTGTAAAAAGGTTCTCGCAAAAACACTGCACTTACCTTGTAGAGGCCTTTTCTGTGCTGAACTTCATCTTCTGTCTGGACATAAACATGCCAAAAAGGATTGCACACACATAAAGAAAACCAACCTTTGATTTAAAACAAGGGATTTGTGAAAGCAATTTTTCCCTGATCAGGGTAGTTCTAACCACAGAGAACACATCCAGTTTTGTGCTCTGAAAATCACGAGTAGTATTAGTCACGAAAGAGAAAAACTCATCTTGGCACTTTTTGGGAGCTGGCAGGATTGCTTAAAGGGTTACTGTCATGGGAAAACATGTTTTTACAAAACACGTCAGTTAATAGAGCTGCTCCAGCAGAATTCTGCACTGAAATCCATTTCTCAAAAGAGCAAACGGATTTTTTTATATTCAATTTTGAAATCTGACATGGTGCTAGACATATTGTCAGTTTCCCAGCTGCCCCAGTCATGTGACTTGTGCCTGCACTTTAGGATGGAACTACTTTTTGGCAGGCTGTTTCTCCGACTTAATGTAACTGAATCAGTCTCGGTTGGACTTGGCTTTTACTATTGAGTGCTGTTCTACCAGGCAGCTGTTATCTTGTGTTAGGGAGCTGCTATCCCATTGTTCTGTTGTTAGGCTGCTGGGGGGGAAAAGGGAGGGGGGTGATATCAGTCCAACTTGCAGTACAGCAGTAAAGAGTGACTGAAGTTTATCAGAGCACACGTCACATGACTGGGGGCTGCTGGGAAACTGACAATATGTCTAGCCCCATGTCAGATTTCAAAATTGAATATAACAAAATCTGTTTGCTCCTTTGAAAAATGGATTTCAGTGCAGACTTCTGCTGTTGCAGCACTATTAACTGATGCGTTTGGAAAAAAACATGTTTTCCTATAACAGTATCCCTTTAAGGGCTTGTAAGTGTGGAGACCTCGTGGCGCAATGGTAGCGCGTCTGACTCCAGATCAGAAGGTTGCGTGTTCAAATCACGTCGGGGTCATTTGTCCTTTAACTTGCCTTGCTGAGTAAATTACAAACTCAAGATCACCTTGCAGTAAAATGGTTCTTGCAAAAACACGGCGCTTACCTTGTTGAGGCCTTTGCCGTGCTGAGCTTCATGCTCTGTCCGGACATAAACATGCCGTAAAGGATTGCACACACACTGAAAGAAGACCAACCTTTGATTTTTGGTTGTTAACAATTGCATGAACGAACCTGGGAATTCAGCAAAGATAAAAGAGGATTCCTGATCAGATCGGAAGATTTTGCGTTTATGTCCAGTCCTGGGTCAACCTGCCTTTAACCTGCATTGAAGAGTAGATTGCAAATAAAAGATCGCCTTGTGCTTCCATGAGCTTCAGATAAAGGCATAGCCTTTAAAAAAACAGCACACAATGCATGTAAAGATGGAACTTCACACCTCTGATATGTTAAGCTTCAGGCATTCCCATGCAGGTCCATCTCGGAATCTTCAGCCAGCATATGAGCATCTTGCAAACTAAAAAACATCAGTGCTGCCGCACGAGGATGAAAGAAGGGATTTGGGAAAGCAAATGTTTCCTGATCAGGGTGGTTCGAACCACTGAGGACACACTCGATTTTGTGCTCTGAAAATCACAAGTACTATTAGTCACAAAAGTAAGAAGCTCATCTTGGCACTTTTTGAGAGCTGGCAGGATTGCTTTAGGACTTGCCCGTGTGGAGACCTCGTGGCGCAACGGTAGCGCGTCTGACTCCAGATCAGAAGGTTGCGTGTTCAAATCACGTCGGGGTCACTTGACCTTTAATTTACAGTGCTGAGTAAATTGCAATCTCAAGAGTGTTCTGTAAAAAGGTTCTCGCAAAAACACTGCACTTACCTTGTAGAGGCCTTTTCTGTGCTGAACTTCATCTTCTGTCTGGACATAAACATGCCAAAAAGGATTGCACACACATAAAGAAAACCAACCTTTGATTTAAAACAAGGGATTTGTGAAAGCAATTTTTCCCTGATCAGGGTAGTTCTAACCACAGAGAACACATCCAGTTTTGTGCTCTGAAAATCACGAGTAGTATTAGTCACGAAAGAGAAAAACTCATCTTGGCACTTTTTGGGAGCTGGCAGGATTGCTTAAAGGGTTACTGTCATGGGAAAACATGTTTTTACAAAACACGTCAGTTAATAGAGCTGCTCCAGCAGAATTCTGCACTGAAATCCATTTCTCAAAAGAGCAAACAGATTTTTTAATATTCAATTTTGAAATCTGACATGGTGCTAGACATATTGTCAGTTTCCCAGCTGCCCCAGTCATGTGACTTGTGCCTGCACTTTAGGATGGAACTACTTTTTGGCAGGCTGTTTCTCCGACTTAATGTAACTGAATCAGTCTCGGTTGGACTTGGCTTTTACTATTGAGTGCTGTTCTACCAGGCAGCTGTTATCTTGTGTTAGGGAGCTGCTATCCCATTGTTCTGTTGTTAGGCTGCTGGGAGGGAAAAGGGAGGGGGGTGATATCAGTCCAACTTGCAGTACAGCAGTAAAGAGTGACTGAAGTTTATCAGAGCACACGTCACATGACTGGGGGCTGCTGGGAAACTAACAATATGTCTAGCCCCATGTCAGATTTCAAAATTGAATATAACAAAATCTTTTTGCTCCTTTGAAAAATGGATTTCAGTGCAGACTTCTGCTGGAGCAGCACTATTAACTGATGCGTTTGGAAAAAAACATGTTTTCCTATGACAGTATCCCTTTAAGGGCTTGTAAGCGTGGAGACCTCGTGGCGCAATGGTAACGCGTCTGACTCCAGATCAGAAGGTTGCGTGTTCAAATCACGTCGGGGTCATTTGTCCTTTAACTTGCCTTGCTGAGTAAATTACAAACTCAAGATCACCTTGCAGCCAAATGAGTGTCGTGTAAAAAGGTTCTTGCAAAAACACGGCACTTACCTTGTTGAGGCCTTTGCTGTGCTGAGCTTCATGCTCTGTCCGGACATAAACATGCCGTAAAGGATTGCACACACACTGAAAGAAGACCAACCTTTGATTTTTGGTTGTTAACAATTGCATGAACGAACCTGGGAATTCAGCAAAGATAAAAGAGGATTCCTGATCAGATCGGAAGATTTTGGGTTTATGTCCAGTCCTGGGTCAACCTGCCTTTAACCTGCATTGAATAGTAGATTGCAAATAAAAGATCGCCTTGTGCTTCCATGAGCTTCAGATAAAGGCATAGCCTTTAAAAAAACAGCACACAATGCATGTAAAGATGGAACTTCACACCTCTGATATGTTAAGCTTCAGGCATTCCCATGCAGGTCCATCTCGGAATCTTCAGCCAGCATATGAGCATCTTGCAAACTAAAAAACATCAGTGCTGCCGCACGAGGATGAAAGAAGGGATTTGGGAAAGCAAATGTTTCCTGATCAGGGTGGTTCGAACCACTGAGGACACACTCGATTTTGTGCTCTGAAAATCACAAGTACTATTAGTCACAAAGTAAGAAGCTCATCTTGGCACTTTTTGAGAGCTGGCAGGATTGCTTTAGGACTTGCCCGTGTGGAGACCTCGTGGCGCAACGGTAGCTCGTCTGACTCCAGATCAGAAGGTTGCGTGTTCAAATCACGTCGTGGTCACTTGACCTTTAATTTACAGTGCTGAGTAAATTGCAATCTCAAGAGTGTTCTGTAAAAAGGTTCTCGCAAAAACACTGCACTTACCTTGTAGAGGCCTTTTCTGTGCTGAACTTCATCTTCTGTCTGGACATAAACATGCCAAAAAGGATTGCACACACATAAAGAAAACCAACCTTTGATTTAAAACAAGGGATTTGTGAAAGCAATTTTTCCCTGATCAGGGTAGTTCTAACCACAGAGAACACATCCAGTTTTGTGCTCTGAAAATCACGAGTAGTATTAGTCACGAAAGAGAAAAACTCATCTTGGCACTTTTTGGGAGCTGGCAGGATTGCTTAAAGGGTTACTGTCATGGGAAAACATGTTTTTACAAAACACGTCAGTTAATAGAGCTGCTCCAGCAGAATTCTGCACTGAAATCCATTTCTCAAAAGAGCAAACGGATTTTTTTATATTCAATTTTGAAATCTGACATGGTGCTAGACATATTGTCAGTTTCCCAGCTGCCCCAGTCATGTGACTTGTGCCTGCACTTTAGGATGGAACTACTTTTTGGCAGGCTGTTTCTCCGACTTAATGTAACTGAATCAGTCTCGGTTGGACTTGGCTTTTACTATTGAGTGCTGTTCTACCAGGCAGCTGTTATCTTGTGTTAGGGAGCTGCTATCCCATTGTTCTGTTGTTAGGCTGCTGGGGGGGAAAAGGGAGGGGGGTGATATCAGTCCAACTTGCAGTACAGCAGTAAAGAGTGACTGAAGTTTATCAGAGCACACGTCACATGACTGGGGGCTGCTGGGAAACTGACAATATGTCTAGCCCCATGTCAGATTTCAAAATTGAATATAACAAAATCTGTTTGCTCCTTTGAAAAATGGATTTCAGTGCAGACTTCTGCTGGAGCAGCACTATTAACTGATGCGTTTGGAAAAAAACATGTTTTCCTATGACAGTATCCCTTTAAGGGCTTGTAAGCGTGGAGACCTCGTGGCGCAATGGTAGCGCGTCTGACTCCAGATCAGAAGGTTGCGTGTTCAAATCACGTCGGGGTCATTTGTCCTTTAACTTGCCTTGCTGAGTAAATTACAAACTCAAGATCACCTTGCAGCCAAATGAGTGTCGTGTAAAATGGTTCTTGCAAAAACACGGCACTTACCTTGTTGAGGCCTTTGCCGTGCTGAGCTTCATGCTCTGTCCGGACATAAACATGCCGTAAAGGATTGCACACACACTGAAAGAAGACCAACCTTTGATTTTTGGTTGTTAACAATTGCATGAACGAACCTGGGAATTCAGCAAAGATAAAAGAGGATTCCTGATCAGATCGGAAGATTTTGCGTTTATGTCCAGTCCTGGGTCAACCTGCCTTTAACCTGCATTGAAGAGTAGATTGCAAATAAAAGATCGCCTTGTGCTTCCATGAGCTTCAGATAAAGGCATAGCCTTTAAAAAAACAGCACACAATGCATGTAAAGATGGAACTTCACACCTCTGATATGTTAAGCTTCAGGCATTCCCATGCAGGTCCATCTCGGAATCTTCAGCCAGCATATGAGCATCTTGCAAACTAAAAAACATCAGTGCTGCCGCACGAGGATGAAAGAAGGGATTTGGGAAAGCAAATGTTTCCTGATCAGGGTGGTTCGAACCACTGAGGACACACTCGATTTTGTGCTCTGAAAATCACAAGTACTATTAGTCACAAAAGTAAGAAGCTCATCTTGGCACTTTTTGAGAGCTGGCAGGATTGCTTTAGGTCTTGCCCGTGTGGAGACCTCGTGGCGCAACGGTAGCGCGTCTGACTCCAGATCAGAAGGTTTGCATGTTCAAATCACGACGTGGTCAGTTGACCTTTAATTTACAGTGCTGAGTAAATTGCAATCTCAAGAGTGTTCTGTAAAAAGGTTCTCGCAAAAACACTGCACTTACCTTGTAGAGGCCTTTTCTGTGCTGAACTTCATCTTCTGTCTGGACATAAACATGCCAAAAAGGATTGCACACACATAAAGAAAACCAACCTTTCATTTAAAACAAGGGATTTATGAAAGCAATTTTTCCCTGATCAGGGTAGTTCTAACCACAGAGAACACATCCAGTTTTGTGCTCTGAAAATCACGAGTAGTATTAGTCACGAAAGAGAAAAACTCATCTTGGCACTTTTTGGGAGCTGGCAGGATTGCTTAAAGGGTTACTGTCATGGGAAAACATGTTTTTACAAAACACGTCAGTTAATAGAGCTGCTCCAGCAGAATTCTGCACTGAAATCCATTTCTCAAAAGAGCAAACAGATTTTTTTATATTCAATTTTGAAATCTGACATGGTGCTAGACATATTGTCAGTTTCCCAGCTGCCCCAGTCATGTGACTTGTGCCTGCACTTTAGGATGGAACTACTTTTTGGCAGGCTGTTTCTCCGACTTAATGTAACTGAATCAGTCTCGGTTGGACTTGGCTTTTACTATTGAGTGCTGTTCTACCAGGCAGCTGTTATCTTGTGTTAGGGAGCTGCTATCCCATTGTTCTGTTGTTAGGCTGCTGGGGGGGAAAAGGGAGGGGGGGTGATATCAGTCCAACTTGCAGTACAGCAGTAAAGAGTGACTGAAGTTTATCAGAGCACACGTCACATGACTGGGGGCTGCTGGGAAACTGACAATATGTCTAGCCCCATGTCAGATTTCAAAATTGAATATAACAAAATCTGTTTGCTCCTTTGAAAAATGGATTTCAGTGCAGACTTCTGCTGTTGCAGCACTATTAACTGATGCGTTTGGAAAAAAACATGTTTTCCTATGACAGTATCCCTTTAAGGGCTTGTAAGCGTGGAGACCTCGTGGCGCAATGGTAGCGCGTCTGACTCCAGATCAGAAGGTTGCGTGTTCAAATCACGTCGGGGTCATTTGTCCTTTAACTTGCCTTGCTGAGTAAATTACAAACTCAAGATCACCTTGCAGTAATATGGCTCTTGCAAAAACACGGCGCTTACCTTGTTGAGGCCTTTGCCGTGCTGAGCTTCATGCTCTGTCCGGACATAAACATGCCGTAAAGGATTGCACACACACTGAAAGAAGACCAACCTTTGATTTTTGGTTGTTAACAATTGCATGAACGAACCTGGGAATTCAGCAAAGATAAAAGAGGATTCCTGATCAGATCGGAAGATTTTGCGTTTATGTCCAGTCCTGGGTCAACCTGCCTTTAACCTGCATTGAAGAGTAGATTGCAAATAAAAGATCGCCTTGTGCTTCCATGAGCTTCAGATAAAGGCATAGCCTTTAAAAAAACAGCACACAATGCATGTAAAGATGGAACTTCACACCTCTGATATGTTAAGCTTCAGGCATTCCCATGCAGGTCCATCTCGGAATCTTCAGCCAGCATATGAGCATCTTGCAAACTAAAAAACATCAGTGCTGCCGCACGAGGATGAAAGAAGGGATTTGGGAAAGCAAATGTTTCCTGATCAGGGTGGTTCGAACCACTGAGGACACACTCGATTTTGTGCTCTGAAAATCACAAGTACTATTAGTCACAAAAGTAAGAAGCTCATCTTGGCACTTTTTGAGAGCTGGCAGGATTGCTTTAGGTCTTGCCCGTGTGGAGACCTCGTGGCGCAACGGTAGCGCGTCTGACTCCAGATCAGAAGGTTTGCATGTTCAAATCACGACGTGGTCACTTGACCTTTAATTTACAGTGCTGAGTAAATTGCAATCTCAAGAGTGTTCTGTAAAAAGGTTCTCGCAAAAACACTGCACTTACCTTGTAGAGGCCTTTTCTGTGCTGAACTTCATCTTCTGTCTGGACATAAACATGCCAAAAAGGATTGCACACACATAAAGAAAACCAACCTTTCATTTAAAACAAGGGATTTATGAAAGCAATTTTTCCCTGATCAGGGTAGTTCTAACCACAGAGAACACATCCAGTTTTCTGCTCTGAAAATCACGAGTAGTATTAGTCACGAAAGAGAAAAACTCATCTTGGCACTTTTTGGGAGCTGGCAGGATTGCTTAAAGGGTTACTGTCATGGGAAAACATGTTTTTACAAAACACGTCAGTTAATAGAGCTGCTCCAGCAGAATTCTGCACTGAAATCCATTTCTCAAAAGAGCAAACGGATTTTTTTATATTCAATTTTGAAATCTGACATGGTGCTAGACATATTGTCAGTTTCCCAGCTGCCCCAGTCATGTGACTTGTGCCTGCACTTTAGGATGGAACTACTTTTTGGCAGGCTGTTTCTCCGACTTAATGTAACTGAATCAGTCTCGGTTGGACTTGGCTTTTACTATTGAGTGCTGTTCTACCAGGCAGCTGTTATCTTGTGTTAGGGAGCTGCTATCCCATTGTTCTGTTGTTAGGCTGCTGGGGGGGAAAAGGGAGGGGGGTGATATCAGTCCAACTTGCAGTACAGCAGTAAAGAGTGACTGAAGTTTATCAGAGCACACGTCACATGACTGGGGGCTGCTGGGAAACTGACAATATGTCTAGCCCCATGTCAGATTTCAAAATTGAATATAACAAAATCTGTTTGCTCCTTTGAAAAATGGATTTCAGTGCAGACTTCTGCTGTTGCAGCACTATTAACTGATGCGTTTGGAAAAAAACATGTTTTCCTATGACAGTATCCCTTTAAGGGCTTGTAAGTGTGGAGACCTCGTGGCGCAATGGTAGTGCGTCTGACTCCAGATCAGAAGGTTGCGTGTTCAAATCACGTCGGGGTCATTTGTCCTTTAACTTGCCTTGCTGAGTAAATTACAAACTCAAGATCACCTTGCAGTAAAATGGTTCTTGCAAAAACACGGCGCTTACCTTGTTGAGGCCTTTGCCGTGCTGAGCTTCATGCTCTGTCCGGACATAAACATGCCGTAAAGGATTGCACACACACTGAAAGAAGACCAACCTTTGATTTTTGGTTGTTAACAATTGCATGAACGAACCTGGGAATTCAGCAAAGATAAAAGAGGATTCCTGATCAGATCGGAAGATTTTGCGTTTATGTCCAGTCCTGGGTCAACCTGCCTTTAACCTGCATTGAAGAGTAGATTGCAAATAAAAGATCGCCTTGTGCTTCCATGAGCTTCAGATAAAGGCATAGCCTTTAAAAAAACAGCACACAATGCATGTAAAGATGGAACTTCACACCTCTGATATGTTAAGCTTCAGGCATTCCCATGCAGGTCCATCTCGGAATCTTCAGCCAGCATATGAGCATCTTGCAAACTAAAAAACATCAGTGCTGCCGCACGAGGATGAAAGAAGGGATTTGGGAAAGCAAATGTTTCCTGATCAGGGTGGTTCGAACCACTGAGGACACACTCGATTTTGTGCTCTGAAAATCACAAGTACTATTAGTCACAAAAGTAAGAAGCTCATCTTGGCACTTTTTGAGAGCTGGCAGGATTGCTTTAGGACTTGCCCGTGTGGAGACCTCGTGGCGCAACGGTAGCGCGTCTGACTCCAGATCAGAAGGTTGCGTGTTCAAATCACGTCGGGGTCACTTGACCTTTAATTTACAGTGCTGAGTAAATTGCAATCTCAAGAGTGTTCTGTAAAAAGGTTCTCGCAAAAACACTGCACTTACCTTGTAGAGGCCTTTTCTGTGCTGAACTTCATCTTCTGTCTGGACATAAACATGCCAAAAAGGATTGCACACACATAAAGAAAACCAACCTTTGATTTAAAACAAGGGATTTGTGAAAGCAATTTTTCCCTGATCAGGGTAGTTCTAACCACAGAGAACACATCCAGTTTTGTGCTCTGAAAATCACGAGTAGTATTAGTCACGAAAGAGAAAAACTCATCTTGGCACTTTTTGGGAGCTGGCAGGATTGCTTAAAGGGTTACTGTCATGGGAAAACATGTTTTTACAAAACACGTCAGTTAATAGAGCTGCTCCAGCAGAATTCTGCACTGAAATCCATTTCTCAAAAGAGCAAACGGATTTTTTTATATTCAATTTTGAAATCTGACATGGTGCTAGACATATTGTCAGTTTCCCAGCTGCCCCAGTCATGTGACTTGTGCCTGCACTTTAGGATGGAACTACTTTTTGGCAGGCTGTTTCTCCGACTTAATGTAACTGAATCAGTCTCGGTTGGACTTGGCTTTTACTATTGAGTGCTGTTCTACCAGGCAGCTGTTATCTTGTGTTAGGGATCTGCTATCCCATTGTTCTGTTGTTAGGCTGCTGGGGGGGAAAAGGGAGGGGGGTGATATCAGTCCAACTTGCAGTACAGCAGTAAAGAGTGACTGAAGTTTATCAGAGCACACGTCACATGACTGGGGGCTGCTGGGAAACTGACAATATGTCTAGCCCCATGTCAGATTTCAAAATTGAATATAACAAAATCTGTTTGCTCCTTTGAAAAATGGATTTCAGTGCAGACTTCTGCTGGAGCAGCACTATTAACTGATGCGTTTGGAAAAAAACATGTTTTCCTATGACAGTATCCCTTTAAGGGCTTGTAAGCGTGGAGACCTCGTGGCGCAATGGTAGCGCGTCTGACTCCAGATCAGAAGGTTGCGTGTTCAAATCACGTCGGGGTCATTTGTCCTTTAACTTGCCTTGCTGAGTAAATTACAAACTCAAGATCACCTTGCAGCCAAATGAGTGTCGTGTAAAATGGTTCTTGCAAAAACACGGCACTTACCTTGTTGAGGCCTTTGCCGTGCTGAGCTTCATGCTCTGTCCGGACATAAACATGCCGTAAAGGATTGCACACACACTGAAAGAAGACCAACCTTTGATTTTTGGTTGTTAACAATTGCATGAACGAACCTGGGAATTCAGCAAAGATAAAAGAGGATTCCTGATCAGATCGGAAGATTTTGCGTTTATGTCCAGTCCTGGGTCAACCTGCCTTTAACCTGCATTGAAGAGTAGATTGCAAATAAAAGATCGCCTTGTGCTTCCATGAGCTTCAGATAAAGGCATAGCCTTTAAAAAAACAGCACACAATGCATGTAAAGATGGAACTTCACACCTCTGATATGTTAAGCTTCAGGCATTCCCATGCAGGTCCATCTCGGAATCTTCAGCCAGCATATGAGCATCTTGCAAACTAAAAAACATCAGTGCTGCCGCACGAGGATGAAAGAAGGGATTTGGGAAAGCAAATGTTTCCTGATCAGGGTGGTTCGAACCACTGAGGACACACTCGATTTTGTGCTCTGAAAATCACAAGTACTATTAGTCACAAAAGTAAGAAGCTCATCTTGGCACTTTTTGAGAGCTGGCAGGATTGCTTTAGGTCTTGCCCGTGTGGAGACCTCGTGGCGCAACGGTAGCGCGTCTGACTCCAGATCAGAAGGTTTGCATGTTCAAATCACGACGTGGTCACTTGACCTTTAATTTACAGTGCTGAGTAAATTGCAATCTCAAGAGTGTTCTGTAAAAAGGTTCTCGCAAAAACACTGCACTTACCTTGTAGAGGCCTTTTCTGTGCTGAACTTCATCTTCTGTCTGGACATAAACATGCCAAAAAGGATTGCACACACATAAAGAAAACCAACCTTTCATTTAAAACAAGGGATTTATGAAAGCAATTTTTCCCTGATCAGGGTAGTTCTAACCACAGAGAACACATCCAGTTTTGTGCTCTGAAAATCACGAGTAGTATTAGTCACGAAAGAGAAAAACTCATCTTGGCACTTTTTGGGAGCTGGCAGGATTGCTTAAAGGGTTACTGTCATGGGAAAACATGTTTTTACAAAACACGTCAGTTAATAGAGCTGCTCCAGCAGAATTCTGCACTGAAATCCATTTCTCAAAAGAGCAAACAGATTTTTTTATATTCAATTTTGAAATCTGACATGGTGCTAGACATATTGTCAGTTTCCCAGCTGCCCCAGTCATGTGACTTGTGCCTGCACTTTAGGATGGAACTACTTTTTGGCAGGCTGTTTCTCCGACTTAATGTAACTGAATCAGTCTCGGTTGGACTTGGCTTTTACTATTGAGTGCTGTTCTACCAGGCAGCTGTTATCTTGTGTTAGGGAGCTGCTATCCCATTGTTCTGTTGTTAGGCTGCTGGGGGGGAAAAGGGAGGGGGGTGATATCAGTCCAACTTGCAGTACAGCAGTAAAGAGTGACTGAAGTTTATCAGAGCACACGTCACATGACTGGGGGCTGCTGGGAAACTGACAATATGTCTAGCCCCATGTCAGATTTCAAAATTGAATATAACAAAATCTGTTTGCTCCTTTGAAAAATGGATTTCAGTGCAGACTTCTGCTGTTGCAGCACTATTAACTGATGCGTTTGGAAAAAAACATGTTTTCCTATGACAGTATCCCTTTAAGGGCTTGTAAGCGTGGAGACCTCGTGGCGCAATGGTAGCGCGTCTGACTCCAGATCAGAAGGTTGCGTGTTCAAATCACGTCGGGGTCATTTGTCCTTTAACTTGCCTTGCTGAGTAAAATACAAACTCAAGATCACCTTGCAGTAATATGGTTCTTGCAAAAACACGGCGCTTACCTTGTTGAGGCCTTTGCCGTGCTGAGCTTCATGCTCTGTCCGGACATAAACATGCCGTAAAGGATTGCACACACACTGAAAGAAGACCAACCTTTGATTTTTGGTTGTTAACAATTGCATGAACGAACCTGGGAATTCAGCAAAGATAAAAGAGGATTCCTGATCAGATCGGAAGATTTTGCGTTTATGTCCAGTCCTGGGTCAACCTGCCTTTAACCTGCATTGAAGAGTAGATTGCAAATAAAAGATCGCCTTGTGCTTCCATGAGCTTCAGATAAAGGCATAGCCTTTAAAAAAACAGCACACAATGCATGTAAAGATGGAACTTCACACCTCTGATATGTTAAGCTTCAGGCATTCCCATGCAGGTCCATCTCGGAATCTTCAGCCAGCATATGAGCATCTTGCAAACTAAAAAACATCAGTGCTGCCGCACGAGGATGAAAGAAGGGATTTGGGAAAGCAAATGTTTCCTGATCAGGGTGGTTCGAACCACTGAGGACACACTCGATTTTGTGCTCTGAAAATCACAAGTACTATTAGTCACAAAAGTAAGAAGCTCATCTTGGCACTTTTTGAGAGCTGGCAGGATTGCTTTAGGACTTGCCCGTGTGGAGACCTCGTGGCGCAACGGTAGCGCGTCTGACTCCAAATCAGAAGGTTGCGTGTTCAAATCACGTCGGGGTCACTTGACCTTTAATTTACAGTGCTGAGTAAATTGCAATCTCAAGAGTGTTCTGTAAAAAGGTTCTCGCAAAAACACTGCACTTACCTTGTAGAGGCCTTTTCTGTGCTGAACTTCATCTTCTGTCTGGACATAAACATGCCAAAAAGGATTGCACACACATAAAGAAAACCAACCTTTGATTTAAAACAAGGGATTTGTGAAAGCAATTTTTCCCTGATCAGGGTAGTTCTAACCACAGAGAACACATCCAGTTTTGTGCTCTGAAAATCACGAGTAGTATTAGTCACGAAAGAGAAAAACTCATCTTGGCACTTTTTGGGAGCTGGCAGGATTGCTTAAAGGGTTACTGTCATGGGAAAACATGTTTTTACAAAACACGTCAGTTAATAGAGCTGCTCCAGCAGAATTCTGCACTGAAATCCATTTCTCAAAAGAGCAAACGGATTTTTTTATATTCAATTTTGAAATCTGACATGGTGCTAGACATATTGTCAGTTTCCCAGCTGCCCCAGTCATGTGACTTGTGCCTGCACTTTAGGATGGAACTACTTTTTGGCAGGCTGTTTCTCCGACTTAATGTAACTGAATCAGTCTCGGTTGGACTTGGCTTTTACTATTGAGTGCTGTTCTACCAGGCAGCTGTTATCTTGTGTTAGGGAGCTGCTATCCCATTGTTCTGTTGTTAGGCTGCTGGGGGGGAAAAGGGAGGGGGGTGATATCAGTCCAACTTGCAGTACAGCAGTAAAGAGTGACTGAAGTTTATCAGAGCACACGTCACATGACTGGGGGCTGCTGGGAAACTGACAATATGTCTAGCCCCATGTCAGATTTCAAAATTGAATATAACAAAATCTGTTTGCTCCTTTGAAAAATGGATTTCAGTGCAGACTTCTGCTGTTGCAGCACTATTAACTGATGCGTTTGGAAAAAAACATGTTTTCCTATGACAGTATCCCTTTAAGGGCTTGTAAGTGTGGAGACCTCGTGGCGCAATGGTAGTGCGTCTGACTCCAGATCAGAAGGTTGCGTGTTCAAATCACGTCGGGGTCACTTGACCTTTAATTTACAGTGCTGAGTAAATTGCAATCTCAAGAGTGTTCTGTAAAAAGGTTCTCGCAAAAACACTGCACTTACCTTGTAGAGGCCTTTTCTGTGCTGAACTTCATCTTCTGTCTGGACATAAACATGCCAAAAAGGATTGCACACACATAAAGAAAACCAACCTTTGATTTAAAACAAGGGATTTGTGAAAGCAATTTTTCCCTGATCAGGGTAGTTCTAACCACAGAGAACACATCCAGTTTTGTGCTCTGAAAATCACGAGTAGTATTAGTCACGAAAGAGAAAAACTCATCTTGGCACTTTTTGGGAGCTGGCAGGATTGCTTAAAGGGTTACTGTCATGGGAAAACATGTTTTTACAAAACACGTCAGTTAATAGAGCTGCTCCAGCAGAATTCTGCACTGAAATCCATTTCTCAAAAGAGCAAACGGATTTTTTTATATTCAATTTTGAAATCTGACATGGTGCTAGACATATTGTCAGTTTCCCAGCTGCCCCAGTCATGTGACTTGTGCCTGCACTTTAGGATGGAACTACTTTTTGGCAGGCTGTTTCTCCGACTTAATGTAACTGAATCAGTCTCGGTTGGACTTGGCTTTTACTATTGAGTGCTGTTCTACCAGGCAGCTGTTATCTTGTGTTAGGGAGCTGCTATCCCATTGTTCTGTTGTTAGGCTGCTGGGGGGGAAAAGGGAGGGGGGTGATATCAGTCCAACTTGCAGTACAGCAGTAAAGAGTGACTGAAGTTTATCAGAGCACACGTCACATGACTGGGGGCTGCTGGGAAACTGACAATATGTCTAGCCCCATGTCAGATTTCAAAATTGAATATAACAAAATCTGTTTGCTCCTTTGAAAAATGGATTTCAGTGCAGACTTCTGCTGGAGCAGCACTATTAACTGATGCGTTTGGAAAAAAACATGTTTTCCTATGACAGTATCCCTTTAAGGGCTTGTAAGCGTGGAGACCTCGTGGCGCAATGGTAGCGCGTCTGACTCCAGATCAGAAGGTTGCGTGTTCAAATCACGTCGGGGTCATTTGTCCTTTAACTTGCCTTGCTGAGTAAATTACAAACTCAAGATCACCTTGCAGCCAAATGAGTGTCGTGTAAAATGGTTCTTGCAAAAACACGGCACTTACCTTGTTGAGGCCTTTGCCGTGCTGAGCTTCATGCTCTGTCCGGACATAAACATGCCGTAAAGGATTGCACACACACTGAAAGAAGACCAACCTTTGATTTTTGGTTGTTAACAATTGCATGAACGAACCTGGGAATTCAGCAAAGATAAAAGAGGATTCCTGATCAGATCGGAAGATTTTGCGTTTATGTCCAGTCCTGGGTCAACCTGCCTTTAACCTGCATTGAAGAGTAGATTGCAAATAAAAGATCGCCTTGTGCTTCCATGAGCTTCAGATAAAGGCATAGCCTTTAAAAAAACAGCACACAATGCATGTAAAGATGGAACTTCACACCTCTGATATGTTAAGCTTCAGGCATTCCCATGCAGGTCCATCTCGGAATCTTCAGCCAGCATATGAGCATCTTGCAAACTAAAAAACATCAGTGCTGCCGCACGAGGATGAAAGAAGGGATTTGGGAAAGCAAATGTTTCCTGATCAGGGTGGTTCGAACCACTGAGGACACACTCGATTTTGTGCTCTGAAAATCACAAGTACTATTAGTCACAAAAGTAAGAAGCTCATCTTGGCACTTTTTGAGAGCTGGCAGGATTGCTTTAGGTCTTGCCCGTGTGGAGACCTCGTGGCGCAACGGTAGCGCGTCTGACTCCAGATCAGAAGGTTTGCATGTTCAAATCACGACGTGGTCACTTGACCTTTAATTTACAGTGCTGAGTAAATTGCAATCTCAAGAGTGTTCTGTAAAAAGGTTCTCGCAAAAACACTGCACTTACCTTGTAGAGGCCTTTTCTGTGCTGAACTTCATCTTCTGTCTGGACATAAACATGCCAAAAAGGATTGCACACACATAAAGAAAACCAACCTTTCATTTAAAACAAGGGATTTATGAAAGCAATTTTTCCCTGATCAGGGTAGTTCTAACCACAGAGAACACATCCAGTTTTGTGCTCTGAAAATCACGAGTAGTATTAGTCACGAAAGAGAAAAACTCATCTTGGCACTTTTTGGGAGCTGGCAGGATTGCTTAAAGGGTTACTGTCATGGGAAAACATGTTTTTACAAAACACGTCAGTTAATAGAGCTGCTCCAGCAGAATTCTGCACTGAAATCCATTTCTCAAAAGAGCAAACGGATTTTTTTATATTCAATTTTGAAATCTGACATGGTGCTAGACATATTGTCAGTTTCCCAGCTGCCCCAGTCATGTGACTTGTGCCTGCACTTTAGGATGGAACTACTTTTTGGCAGGCTGTTTCTCCGACTTAATGTAACTGAATCAGTCTCGGTTGGACTTGGCTTTTACTATTGAGTGCTGTTCTACCAGGCAGCTGTTATCTTGTGTTAGGGAGCTGCTATCCCATTGTTCTGTTGTTAGGCTGCTGGGGGGGAAAAGGGAGGGGGGTGATATCAGTCCAACTTGCAGTACAGCAGTAAAGAGTGACTGAAGTTTATCAGAGCACACGTCACATGACTGGGGGCTGCTGGGAAACTGACAATATGTCTAGCCCCATGTCAGATTTCAAAATTGAATATAACAAAATCTGTTTGCTCCTTTGAAAAATGGATTTCAGTGCAGACTTCTGCTGTTGCAGCACTATTAACTGATGCGTTTGGAAAAAAACATGTTTTCCTATGACAGTATCCCTTTAAGGGCTTGTAAGTGTGGAGACCTCGTGGCGCAATGGTAGTGCGTCTGACTCCAGATCAGAAGGTTGCGTGTTCAAATCACGTCGGGGTCATTTGTCCTTTAACTTGCCTTGCTGAGTAAATTACAAACTCAAGATCACCTTGCAGTAAAATGGTTCTTGCAAAAACACGGCGCTTACCTTGTTGAGGCCTTTGCCGTGCTGAGCTTCATGCTCTGTCCGGACATAAACATGCCGTAAAGGATTGCACACACACTGAAAGAAGACCAACCTTTGATTTTTGGTTGTTAACAATTGCATGAACGAACCTGGGAATTCAGCAAAGATAAAAGAGGATTCCTGATCAGATCGGAAGATTTTGCGTTTATGTCCAGTCCTGGGTCAACCTGCCTTTAACCTGCATTGAAGAGTAGATTGCAAATAAAAGATCGCCTTGTGCTTCCATGAGCTTCAGATAAAGGCATAGCCTTTAAAAAAACAGCACACAATGCATGTAAAGATGGAACTTCACACCTCTGATATGTTAAGCTTCAGGCATTCCCATGCAGGTCCATCTCGGAATCTTCAGCCAGCATATGAGCATCTTGCAAACTAAAAAACATCAGTGCTGCCGCACGAGGATGAAAGAAGGGATTTGGGAAAGCAAATGTTTCCTGATCAGGGTGGTTCGAACCACTGAGGACACACTCGATTTTGTGCTCTGAAAATCACAAGTACTATTAGTCACAAAAGTAAGAAGCTCATCTTGGCACTTTTTGAGAGCTGGCAGGATTGCTTTAGGACTTGCCCGTGTGGAGACCTCGTGGCGCAACGGTAGCGCGTCTGACTCCAAATCAGAAGGTTGCGTGTTCAAATCACGTCGGGGTCACTTGACCTTTAATTTACAGTGCTGAGTAAATTGCAATCTCAAGAGTGTTCTGTAAAAAGGTTCTCGCAAAAACACTGCACTTACCTTGTAGAGGCCTTTTCTGTGCTGAACTTCATCTTCTGTCTGGACATAAACATGCCAAAAAGGATTGCACACACATAAAGAAAACCAACCTTTGATTTAAAACAAGGGATTTGTGAAAGCAATTTTTCCCTGATCAGGGTAGTTCTAACCACAGAGAACACATCCAGTTTTGTGCTCTGAAAATCACGAGTAGTATTAGTCACGAAAGAGAAAAACTCATCTTGGCACTTTTTGGGAGCTGGCAGGATTGCTTAAAGGGTTACTGTCATGGGAAAACATGTTTTTACAAAACACGTCAGTTAATAGAGCTGCTCCAGCAGAATTCTGCACTGAAATCCATTTCTCAAAAGAGCAAACTGATTTTTTTATATTCAATTTTGAAATCTGACATGGTGCTAGACATATTGTCAGTTTCCCAGCTGCCCCAGTCATGTGACTTGTGCCTGCACTTTAGGATGGAACTACTTTTTGGCAGGCTGTTTCTCCGACTTAATGTAACTGAATCAGTCTCGGTTGGACTTGGCTTTTACTATTGAGTGCTGTTCTACCAGGCAGCTGTTATCTTGTGTTAGGGAGCTGCTATCCCATTGTTCTGTTGTTAGGCTGCTGGGGGGGGGGAAAGGGAGGGGGGTGATATCAGTCCAACTTGCAGTACAGCAGTAAAGAGTGACTGAAGTTTATCAGAGCACACGTCACATGACTGGGGGCTGCTGGGAAACTGACAATATGTCTAGCCCCATGTCAGATTTCAAAATTGAATATAACAAAATCTGTTTGCTCCTTTGAAAAATGGATTTCAGTGCAGACTTCTGCTGGAGCAGCACTATTAACTGATGCGTTTGGAAAAAAACATGTTTTCCTATGACAGTATCCCTTTAAGGGCTTGTAAGCGTGGAGACCTCGTGGCGCGTCTGATTCCAGATCAGAAGGTTGCGTGTTCAAATCACATAGGGGGTCATTTGTCCTTTAACTTGCCTTGCTGAGTAAATTACAAACTCAAGATCACCTTGCAGCCAAATGAGTGTCGTGTAAAAAGGTTCTTGCAAAAACACGGCACTTACCTTGTTGAGGCCTTTGCCGTGCTGAGCTTCATGCTCTGTCCGGACATAAACATGCCGTAAAGGATTGCACACACACTGAAAGAAGACCAACCTTTGATTTGTTGGTTGTTAACAATTGCATGAACCAACCTGGGAATTCAGCAAAGATAAAAGAGGATTCCTGATCAGATCGGAAGATTTTGCGTTTATGTCCAGTCCTGGGTCAACCTGCCTTTAACCTGCATTGAAGAGTAGATTGCAAATAAAAGATCGCCTTGTGCTTCCATGAGCTTCAGATAAAGGCATAGCCTTTAAAAAAACAGCACACAATGCATGTAAAGATGGAACTTCACACCTCTGATATGTTAAGCTTCAGGCATTCCCATGCAGGTCCATCTCGGAATCTTCAGCCAGCATATGAGCATCTTGCAAACTAAAAAACATCAGTGCTGCCGCACGAGGATGAAAGAAGGGATTTGGGAAAGCAAATGTTTCCTGATCAGGGTGGTTCGAACCACTGAGGACACACTCGATTTTGTGCTCTGAAAATCACAAGTACTATTAGTCACAAAGTAAGAAGCTCATCTTGGCACTTTTTGAGAGCTGGCAGGATTGCTTTAGGACTTGCCCGTGTGGAGACCTCGTGGCGCAACGGTAGCGCGTCTGACTCCAGATCAGAAGGTTGCGTGTTCAAATCACGTCGGGGTCACTTGACCTTTAATTTAAAGTGCTGAGTAAATTGCAATCTCAAGAGTGTTCTGTAAAAAGGTTCTCGCAAAAACACTGCACTTACCTTGTAGAGGCCTTTTCTGTGCTGAACTTCATCTTCTGTCTGGACATAAACATGCCAAAAAGGATTGCACACACATAAAGAAAATCAACCTTTGATTTAAAACAAGGGATTTGTGAAAGCAATTTTTCCCTGATCAGGGTAGTTCTAACCACAGAGAACACATCCAGTTTTGTGCTCCGAAAATTACGAGTAGTATTAGTCACGAAAGAGAAAAACTCATCTTGGCACTTTTTGGGAGCTGGCAGGATTGCTTAAAGGGTTACTGTCATGGGAAAACATGTTTTTACAAAACACGTCAGTTAATAGAGCTGCTCCAGCAGAATTCTGCACTGAAATCCATTTCTCAAAAGAGCAAACAGATTTTTTTATATTCAATTTTGAAATCTGACATGGTGCTAGACATATTGTCAGTTTCCCAGCTGCCCCAGTCATGTGACTTGTGGCTGCACTTTAGGATGGAACTACTTTTTGGCAGGCTGTTTCTCCGACTTAATGTAACTGAATCAGTCTCGGTTGGACTTGGCTTTTACTATTGAGTGCTGTTCTACCAGGTAGCTGTTATCTTGTGTTAGGGAGCTGCTATCCCATTGTTCTGTTGTTAGGCTGCTGGGGGGGAAAAGGGAGGGGGGTGATATCAGTCCAACTTGCAGTACAGCAGTAAAGAGTGACTGAAGTTTATCAGAGCACACGTCACATGACTGGGGGCTGCTGGGAAACTGACAATATGTCTAGCCCCATGTCAGATTTCAAAATTGAATATAACAAAATCTGTTTGCTCCTTTGAAAAATGGATTTCAGTGCAGACTTCTGCTGTTGCAGCACTATTAACTGATGCGTTTGGAAAAAAACATGTTTTCCTATGACAGTATCCCTTTAAGGGCTTGTAAGCGTGGAGACCTCGTGGCGCAATGGTAGCGCGTCTGACTCCAGATCCGAAGGTTGTGTGTTCAAATCATGTCGGGGTCATTTGTCCTTTAACTTGCCTTGCTGAGTAAATTACAAACTCAAGATCACCTTGCAGCCAAATGAGTGTCGTGTAAAAAGGTTCTTGCAAAAACACGGCACTTACCTTGTTGAGGCCTTTGCCGTGCTGAGCTTCATGCTCTGTCCGGACATAAACATGCCGTAAAGGATTGCACACACACTGAAAGAAGACCAACCTTTTATTTTTGGTTGTTAACAATTGCATGAACGAACCTGGGAATTCAGCAAAGATAAAAGAGGATTCCTGATCAGATCGGAAGATTTTGCGTTTATGTCCAGTCCTGGGTCAACCTGCCTTTAACCTGCATTGAAGAGTAGATTGCAAATAAAAGATCGCCTTGTGCTTCCATGAGCTTCAGATAAAGGCATAGCCTTTAAAAAAACAGCACACAATGCATGTAAAGATGCAACTTCACACCTCTGATATGTTAAGCTTCAGGCATTCCCATGCAGGTCCATCTCGGAATCTTCAGCCAGCATATGAGCATCTTGCAAACTAAAAAACATCAGTGCTGCCGCACGAGGATGAAAGAAGGGATTTGGGAAAGCAAATGTTTCCTGATCAGGGTGGTTCGAACCACTGAGGACACACTCGATTTTGTGCTCTGAAAATCACAAGTACTATTAGTCACAAAAGTAAGAAGCTCATCTTGGCACTTTTTGAGAGCTGGCAGGATTGCTTTAGGACTTGCCCGTGTGGAGACCTCGTGGCGCAACGGTAGCGCGTCTGACTCCAGATCAGAAGGTTGCGTGTTCAAATCACGTCGGGGTCACTTGACCTTTAATTTACAGTGCTGAGTAAATTGCAATCTCAAGAGTGTTCTGTAAAAAGGTTCTCGCAAAAACACTGCACTTACCTTGTAGAGGCCTTTTCTGTGCTGAACTTCATCTTCTGTCTGGACATAAACATGCCAAAAAGGATTGCACACACATAAAGAAAACCAACCTTTGATTTAAAACAAGGGATTTGTGAAAGCAATTTTTCCCTGATCAGGGTAGTTCTAACCACAGAGAACACATCCAGTTTTGTGCTCCGAAAATCACGAGTAGTATTAGTCACGAAAGAGAAAAACTCATCTTGGCACTTTTTGGGAGCTGGCAGGATTGCTTAAAGGGTTACTGTCATGGGAAAACATGTTTTTACAAAACACGTCAGTTAATAGAGCTGCTCCAGCAGAATTCTGCACTGAAATCCATTTCTCAAAAGAGCAAACAGATTTTTTTATATTCAATTTTGAAATCTGACATGGTGCTAGACATATTGTCAGTTTCCCAGCTGCCCCAG
Source organism: Xenopus petersii (assembly GCA_038501925.1). Classification (NCBI taxonomy): domain Eukaryota; kingdom Metazoa; phylum Chordata; class Amphibia; order Anura; family Pipidae; genus Xenopus; species Xenopus petersii. The sequence continues at coordinate 50,133,246 of CM076674.1, read as the reverse complement.
TCATGTGACTTGTGGCTGCACTTTAGGATGGAACTACTTTTTGGCAGGCTGTTTCTCCGACTTAATGTAACTGAATCAGTCTCGGTTGGACTTGGCTTTTACTATTGAGTGCTGTTCTACCAGGTAGCTGTTATCTTGTGTTAGGGAGCTGCTATCCCATTGTTCTGTTGTTAGGCTGCTGGGGGGGAAAAGGGAGGGGGGTGATATCAGTCCAACTTGCAGTACAGCAGTAAAGAGTGACTGAAGTTTATCAGAGCACACGTCACATGACTGGGGGCTGCTGGGAAACTGACAATATGTCTAGCCCCATGTCAGATTTCAAAATTGAATATAACAAAATCTGTTTGCTCCTTTGAAAAATGGATTTCAGTGCAGACTTCTGCTGTTGCAGCACTATTAACTGATGCGTTTGGAAAAAAACATGTTTTCCTATGACAGTATCCCTTTAAGGGCTTGTAAGCGTGGAGACCTCGTGGCGCAATGGTAGCGCGTCTGACTCCAGATCAGAAGGTTGCGTGTTCAAATCACGTCGGGGTCATTTGTCCTTTAACTTGCCTTGCTGAGTAAATTACAAACTCAAGATCACCTTGCAGCCAAATGAGTGTCGTGAAAATGGTTCTTGCAAAAACACGGCACTTACCTTGTTGAGGCCTTTGCCGTGCTGAGCTTCATGCTCTGTCCGGACATAAACATGCCGTAAAGGATTGCACACACACTGAAAGAAGACCAACCTTTGATTTGTTGGTTGTTAACAATTGCATGAACGAACCTGGGAATTCAGCAAAGATAAAAGAGGATTCCTGATCAGATCGGAAGATTTTGCGTTTATGTTCAGTCCTGGGTCAACCTGCCTTTAACCTGCATTGAAGAGTAGATTGCAAATAAAAGATCGCCTTGTGCTTCCATGAGCTTCAGATAAAGGCATAGCCTTTAAAAAAACAGCACACAATGCATGTAAAGATGGAACTTCACACCTCTGATATGTTAAGCTTCAGGCATTCCCATGCAGGTCCATCTCGGAATCTTCAGCCAGCATATGAGCATCTTGCAAACTAAAAAACATCAGTGCTGCCGCACGAGGATGAAAGAAGGGATTTGGGAAAGCAAATGTTTCCTGATCAGGGTGGTTCGAACCACTGAGGACACACTCGATTTTGTGCTCTGAAAATCACAAGTACTATTAGTCACAAAAGTAAGAAGCTCATCTTGGCACTTTTTGAGAGCTGGCAGGATTGCTTTAGGACTTGCCCGTGTGGAGACCTCGTGGCGCAACGGTAGCGCGTCTGACTCCAAATCAGAAGGTTGCGTGTTCAAATCACGTCGGGGTCACTTGACCTTTAATTTACAGTGCTGAGTAAATTGCAATCTCAAGAGTGTTCTGTAAAAAGGTTCTCGCAAAAACACTGCACTTACCTTGTAGAGGCCTTTTCTGTGCTGAACTTCATCTTCTGTCTGGACATAAACATGCCAAAAAGGATTGCACACACATAAAGAAAACCAACCTTTGATTTAAAACAAGGGATTTGTGAAAGCAATTTTTCCCTGATCAGGGTAGTTCTAACCACAGAGAACACATCCAGTTTTGTGCTCTGAAAATCACGAGTAGTATTAGTCACGAAAGAGAAAAACTCATCTTGGCACTTTTTGGGAGCTGGCAGGATTGCTTAAAGGGTTACTGTCATGGGAAAACATGTTTTTACAAAACACGTCAGTTAATAGAGCTGCTCCAGCAGAATTCTGCACTGAAATCCATTTCTCAAAAGAGCAAACAGATTTTTTTATATTCAATTTTGAAATCTGACATGGTGCTAGACATATTGTCAGTTTCCCAGCTGCCCCAGTCATGTGACTTGTGCCTGCACTTTAGGATGGAACTACTTTTTGGCAGGCTGTTTCTCCGACTTAATGTAACTGAATCAGTCTCGGTTGGACTTGGCTTTTACTATTGAGTGCTGTTCTACCAGGCAGCTGTTATCTTGTGTTAGGGAGCTGCTATCCCATTGTTCTGTTGTTAGGCTGCTGGGGGGGGGAAAAGGGAGGGGGGTGATATCAGTCCAACTTGCAGTACAGCAGTAAAGAGTGACTGAAGTTTATCAGAGCACACGTCACATGACTGGGGGCTGCTGGGAAACTGACAATATGTCTAGCCCCATGTCAGATTTCAAAATTGAATATAACAAAATCTGTTTGCTCCTTTGAAAAATGGATTTCAGTGCAGACTTCTGCTGGAGCAGCACTATTAACTGATGCGTTTGGAAAAAAACATGTTTTCCTATGACAGTATCCCTTTAAGGGCTTGTAAGCGTGGAGACCTCGTGGCGCGTCTGATTCCAGATCAGAAGGTTGCGTGTTCAAATCACATAGGGGGTCATTTGTCCTTTAACTTGCCTTGCTGAGTAAATTACAAACTCAAGATCACCTTGCAGCCAAATGAGTGTCGTGTAAAAAGGTTCTTGCAAAAACACGGCACTTACCTTGTTGAGGCCTTTGCCGTGCTGAGCTTCATGCTCTGTCCGGACATAAACATGCCGTAAAGGATTGCACACACACTGAAAGAAGACCAACCTTTGATTTGTTGGTTGTTAACAATTGCATGAACCAACCTGGGAATTCAGCAAAGATAAAAGAGGATTCCTGATCAGATCGGAAGATTTTGCGTTTATGTCCAGTCCTGGGTCAACCTGCCTTTAACCTGCATTGAAGAGTAGATTGCAAATAAAAGATCGCCTTGTGCTTCCATGAGCTTCAGATAAAGGCATAGCCTTTAAAAAAACAGCACACAATGCATGTAAAGATGGAACTTCACACCTCTGATATGTTAAGCTTCAGGCATTCCCATGCAGGTCCATCTCGGAATCTTCAGCCAGCATATGAGCATCTTGCAAACTAAAAAACATCAGTGCTGCCGCACGAGGATGAAAGAAGGGATTTGGGAAAGCAAATGTTTCCTGATCAGGGTGGTTCGAACCACTGAGGACACACTCGATTTTGTGCTCTGAAAATCACAAGTACTATTAGTCACAAAGTAAGAAGCTCATCTTGGCACTTTTTGAGAGCTGGCAGGATTGCTTTAGGACTTGCCCGTGTGGAGACCTCGTGGCGCAACGGTAGCGCGTCTGACTCCAGATCAGAAGGTTGCGTGTTCAAATCACGTCGGGGTCACTTGACCTTTAATTTAAAGTGCTGAGTAAATTGCAATCTCAAGAGTGTTCTGTAAAAAGGTTCTCGCAAAAACACTGCACTTACCTTGTAGAGGCCTTTTCTGTGCTGAACTTCATCTTCTGTCTGGACATAAACATGCCAAAAAGGATTGCACACACATAAAGAAAATCAACCTTTGATTTAAAACAAGGGATTTGTGAAAGCAATTTTTCCCTGATCAGGGTAGTTCTAACCACAGAGAACACATCCAGTTTTGTGCTCCGAAAATTACGAGTAGTATTAGTCACGAAAGAGAAAAACTCATCTTGGCACTTTTTGGGAGCTGGCAGGATTGCTTAAAGGGTTACTGTCATGGGAAAACATGTTTTTACAAAACACGTCAGTTAATAGAGCTGCTCCAGCAGAATTCTGCACTGAAATCCATTTCTCAAAAGAGCAAACAGATTTTTTTATATTCAATTTTGAAATCTGACATGGTGCTAGACATATTGTCAGTTTCCCAGCTGCCCCAGTCATGTGACTTGTGGCTGCACTTTAGGATGGAACTACTTTTTGGCAGGCTGTTTCTCCGACTTAATGTAACTGAATCAGTCTCGGTTGGACTTGGCTTTTACTATTGAGTGCTGTTCTACCAGGTAGCTGTTATCTTGTGTTAGGGAGCTGCTATCCCATTGTTCTGTTGTTAGGCTGCTGGGGGGGAAAAGGGAGGGGGGTGATATCAGTCCAACTTGCAGTACAGCAGTAAAGAGTGACTGAAGTTTATCAGAGCACACGTCACATGACTGGGGGCTGCTGGGAAACTGACAATATGTCTAGCCCCATGTCAGATTTCAAAATTGAATATAACAAAATCTGTTTGCTCCTTTGAAAAATGGATTTCAGTGCAGACTTCTGCTGTTGCAGCACTATTAACTGATGCGTTTGGAAAAAAACATGTTTTCCTATGACAGTATCCCTTTAAGGGCTTGTAAGCGTGGAGACCTCGTGGCGCAATGGTAGCGCGTCTGACTCCAGATCCGAAGGTTGTGTGTTCAAATCAAGTCGGGGTCATTTGTCCTTTAACTTGCCTTGCTGAGTAAATTACAAACTCAAGATCACCTTGCAGCCAAATGAGTGTCGTGTAAAAAGGTTCTTGCAAAAACACGGCACTTACCTTGTTGAGGCCTTTGCCGTGCTGAGCTTCATGCTCTGTCCGGACATAAACATGCCGTAAAGGATTGCACACACACTGAAAGAAGACCAACCTTTTATTTTTGGTTGTTAACAATTGCATGAACGAACCTGGGAATTCAGCAAAGATAAAAGAGGATTCCTGATCAGATCGGAAGATTTTGCGTTTATGTCCAGTCCTGGGTCAACCTGCCTTTAACCTGCATTGAAGAGTAGATTGCAAATAAAAGATCGCCTTGTGCTTCCATGAGCTTCAGATAAAGGCATAGCCTTTAAAAAAACAGCACACAATGCATGTAAAGATGCAACTTCACACCTCTGATATGTTAAGCTTCAGGCATTCCCATGCAGGTCCATCTCGGAATCTTCAGCCAGCATATGAGCATCTTGCAAACTAAAAAACATCAGTGCTGCCGCACGAGGATGAAAGAAGGGATTTGGGAAAGCAAATGTTTCCTGATCAGGGTGGTTCGAACCACTGAGGACACACTCGATTTTGTGCTCTGAAAATCACAAGTACTATTAGTCACAAAAGTAAGAAGCTCATCTTGGCACTTTTTGAGAGCTGGCAGGATTGCTTTAGGACTTGCCCGTGTGGAGACCTCGTGGCGCAACGGTAGCGCGTCTGACTCCAGATCAGAAGGTTGCGTGTTCAAATCACGTCGGGGTCACTTGACCTTTAATTTACAGTGCTGAGTAAATTGCAATCTCAAGAGTGTTCTGTAAAAAGGTTCTCGCAAAAACACTGCACTTACCTTGTAGAGGCCTTTTCTGTGCTGAACTTCATCTTCTGTCTGGACATAAACATGCCAAAAAGGATTGCACACACATAAAGAAAACCAACCTTTGATTTAAAACAAGGGATTTGTGAAAGCAATTTTTCCCTGATCAGGGTAGTTCTAACCACAGAGAACACATCCAGTTTTGTGCTCCGAAAATCACGAGTAGTATTAGTCACGAAAGAGAAAAACTCATCTTGGCACTTTTTGGGAGCTGGCAGGATTGCTTAAAGGGTTACTGTCATGGGAAAACATGTTTTTACAAAACACGTCAGTTAATAGAGCTGCTCCAGCAGAATTCTGCACTGAAATCCATTTCTCAAAAGAGCAAACAGATTTTTTTATATTCAATTTTGAAATCTGACATGGTGCTAGACATATTGTCAGTTTCCCAGCTGCCCCAGTCATGTGACTTGTGGCTGCACTTTAGGATGGAACTACTTTTTGGCAGGCTGTTTCTCCGACTTAATGTAACTGAATCAGTCTCGGTTGGACTTGGCTTTTACTATTGAGTGCTGTTCTACCAGGCAGCTGTTATCTTGTGTTAGGGAGCTGCTATCCCATTGTTCTGTTGTTAGGCTGCTGGGGGGGAAAAGGGAGGGGGGTGATATCAGTCCAACTTGCAGTACAGCAGTAAAGAGTGACTGAAGTTTATCAGAGCACACGTCACATGACTGGGGGCTGCTGGGAAACTGACAATATGTCTAGCCCCATGTCAGATTTCAAAATTGAATATAACAAAATCTGTTTGCTCCTTTGAAAAATGGATTTCAGTGCAGACTTCTGCTGTTGCAGCACTATTAACTGATGCGTTTGGAAAAAAACATGTTTTCCTATGACAGTATCCCTTTAAGGGCTTGTAAGCGTGGAGACCTCGTGGCGCAATGGTAGCGCGTCTGACTCCAGATCAGAAGGTTGCGTGTTCAAATCACGTTGGGGTCATTTGTCCTTTAACTTGCCTTGCTGAGTAAATTACAAACTCAAGATCACCTTGCAGTAATATGGTTCTTGCAAAAACACGGCGCTTACCTTGTTGAGGCCTTTGCCGTGCTGAGCTTCATGCTCTGTCCGGACATAAACATGCCGTAAAGGATTGCACACACACTGAAAGAAGACCAACCTTTGATTTTTGGTTGTTAACAATTGCATGAACGAACCTGGGAATTCAGCAAAGATAAAAGAGGATTCCTGATCAGATCGGAAGATTTTGCGTTTATGTCCAGTCCTGGGTCAACCTGCCTTTAACCTGCATTGAAGAGTAGATTGCAAATAAAAGATCGCCTTGTGCTTCCATGAGCTTCAGATAAAGGCATAGCCTTTAAAAAAACAGCACACAATGCATGTAAAGATGGAACTTCACACCTCTGATATGTTAAGCTTCAGGCATTCCCATGCAGGTCCATCTCGGAATCTTCAGCCAGCATATGAGCATCTTGCAAACTAAAAAACATCAGTGCTGCCGCACGAGGATGAAAGAAGGGATTTGGGAAAGCAAATGTTTCCTGATCAGGGTGGTTCGAACCACTGAGGACACACTCGATTTTGTGCTCTGAAAATCACAAGTACTATTAGTCACAAAAGTAAGAAGCTCATCTTGGCACTTTTTGAGAGCTGGCAGGATTGCTTTAGGACTTGCCCGTGTGGAGACCTCGTGGCGCAACGGTAGCGCGTCTGACTCCAGATCAGAAGGTTGCGTGTTCAAATCACGTCGGGGTCACTTGACCTTTAATTTACAGTGCTGAGTAAATTGCAATCTCAAGAGTGTTCTGTAAAAAGGTTCTCGCAAAAACACTGCACTTACCTTGTAGAGGCCTTTTCTGTGCTGAACTTCATCTTCTGTCTGGACATAAACATGCCAAAAAGGATTGCACACACATAAAGAAAACCAACCTTTCATTTAAAACAAGGGATTTATGAAAGCAATTTTTCCCTGATCAGGGTAGTTCTAACCACAGAGAACACATCCAGTTTTGTGCTCTGAAAATCACGAGTAGTATTAGTCACGAAAGAGAAAAACTCATCTTGGCACTTTTTGGGAGCTGGCAGGATTGCTTAAAGGGTTACTGTCATGGGAAAACATGTTTTTACAAAACACGTCAGTTAATAGAGCTGCTCCAGCAGAATTCTGCACTGAAATCCATTTCTCAAAAGAGCAAACAGATTTTTTTATATTCAATTTTGAAATCTGACATGGTGCTAGACATATTGTCAGTTTCCCAGCTGCCCCAGTCATGTGACTTGTGCCTGCACTTTAGGATGGAACTACTTTTTGGCAGGCTGTTTCTCCGACTTAATGTAACTGAATCAGTCTCGGTTGGACTTGGCTTTTACTATTGAGTGCTGTTCTACCAGGCAGCTGTTATCTTGTGTTAGGGAGCTGCTATCCCATTGTTCTGTTGTTAGGCTGCTGGGGGGGAAAAGGGAGGGGGGTGATATCAGTCCAACTTGCAGTACAGCAGTAAAGAGTGACTGAAGTTTATCAGAGCACACGTCACATGACTGGGGGCTGCTGGGAAACTAACAATATGTCTAGCCCCATGTCAGATTTCAAAATTGAATATAACAAAATCTTTTTGCTCCTTTGAAAAATGGATTTCAGTGCAGACTTCTGCTGGAGCAGCACTATTAACTGATGCGTTTGGAAAAAAACATGTTTTCCTATGACAGTATCCCTTTAAGGGCTTGTAAGCGTGGAGACCTCGTGGCGCAATGGTAACGCGTCTGACTCCAGATCAGAAGGTTGCGTGTTCAAATCACGTCGGGGTCATTTGTCCTTTAACTTGCCTTGCTGAGTAAATTACAAACTCAAGATCACCTTGCAGCCAAATGAGTGTCGTGTAAAATGGTTCTTGCAAAAACACGGCACTTACCTTGTTGAGGCCTTTGCCGTGCTGAGCTTCATGCTCTGTCCGGACATAAACATGCCGTAAAGGATTGCACACACACTGAAAGAAGACCAACCTTTGATTTTTGGTTGTTAACAATTGCATGAACGAACCTGGGAATTCAGCAAAGATAAAAGAGGATTCCTGATCAGATCGGAAGATTTTGCGTTTATGTCCAGTCCTGGGTCAACCTGCCTTTAACCTGCATTGAAGAGTAGATTGCAAATAAAAGATCGCCTTGTGCTTCCATGAGCTTCAGATAAAGGCATAGCCTTTAAAAAAACAGCACACAATGCATGTAAAGATGGAACTTCACACCTCTGATATGTTAAGCTTCAGGCATTCCCATGCAGGTCCATCTCGGAATCTTCAGCCAGCATATGAGCATCTTGCAAACTAAAAAACATCAGTGCTGCCGCACGAGGATGAAAGAAGGGATTTGGGAAAGCAAATGTTTCCTGATCAGGGTGGTTCGAACCACTGAGGACACACTCGATTTTGTGCTCTGAAAATCACAAGTACTATTAGTCACAAAAGTAAGAAGCTCATCTTGGCACTTTTTGAGAGCTGGCAGGATTGCTTTAGGTCTTGCCCGTGTGGAGACCTCGTGGCGCAACGGTAGCGCGTCTGACTCCAGATCAGAAGGTTTGCATGTTCAAATCACGACGTGGTCACTTGACCTTTAATTTACAGTGCTGAGTAAATTGCAATCTCAAGAGTGTTCTGTAAAAAGGTTCTCGCAAAAACACTGCACTTACCTTGTAGAGGCCTTTTCTGTGCTGAACTTCATCTTCTGTCTGGACATAAACATGCCAAAAAGGATTGCACACACATAAAGAAAACCAACCTTTCATTTAAAACAAGGGATTTATGAAAGCAATTTTTCCCTGATCAGGGTAGTTCTAACCACAGAGAACACATCCAGTTTTGTGCTCTGAAAATCACGAGTAGTATTAGTCACGAAAGAGAAAAACTCATCTTGGCACTTTTTGGGAGCTGGCAGGATTGCTTAAAGGGTTACTGTCATGGGAAAACATGTTTTTACAAAACACGTCAGTTAATAGAGCTGCTCCAGCAGAATTCTGCACTGAAATCCATTTCTCAAAAGAGCAAACAGATTTTTTTATATTCAATTTTGAAATCTGACATGGTGCTAGACATATTGTCAGTTTCCCAGCTGCCCCAGTCATGTGACTTGTGCCTGCACTTTAGGATGGAACTACTTTTTGGCAGGCTGTTTCTCCGACTTAATGTAACTGAATCAGTCTCGGTTGGACTTGGCTTTTACTATTGAGTGCTGTTCTACCAGGCAGCTGTTATCTTGTGTTAGGGAGCTGCTATCCCATTGTTCTGTTGTTAGGCTGCTGGGGGGGAAAAGGGAGGGGGGTGATATCAGTCCAACTTGCAGTACAGCAGTAAAGAGTGACTGAAGTTTATCAGAGCACACGTCACATGACTGGGGGCTGCTGGGAAACTGACAATATGTCTAGCCCCATGTCAGATTTCAAAATTGAATATAACAAAATCTGTTTGCTCCTTTGAAAAATGGATTTCAGTGCAGACTTCTGCTGTTGCAGCACTATTAACTGATGCGTTTGGAAAAAAACATGTTTTCCTATGACAGTATCCCTTTAAGGGCTTGTAAGCGTGGAGACCTCGTGGCGCAATGGTAGCGCGTCTGACTCCAGATCAGAAGGTTGCGTGTTCAAATCACGTCGGGGTCATTTGTCCTTTAACTTGCCTTGCTGAGTAAATTACAAACTCAAGATCACCTTGCAGTAATATGGTTCTTGCAAAAACACGGCGCTTACCTTGTTGAGGCCTTTGCCGTGCTGAGCTTCATGCTCTGTCCGGACATAAACATGCCGTAAAGGATTGCACACACACTGAAAGAAGACCAACCTTTGATTTTTGGTTGTTAACAATTGCATGAACGAACCTGGGAATTCAGCAAAGATAAAAGAGGATTCCTGATCAGATCGGAAGATTTTGCGTTTATGTCCAGTCCTGGGTCAACCTGCCTTTAACCTGCATTGAAGAGTAGATTGCAAATAAAAGATCGCCTTGTGCTTCCATGAGCTTCAGATAAAGGCATAGCCTTTAAAAAAACAGCACACAATGCATGTAAAGATGGAACTTCACACCTCTGATATGTTAAGCTTCAGGCATTCCCATGCAGGTCCATCTCGGAATCTTCAGCCAGCATATGAGCATCTTGCAAACTAAAAAACATCAGTGCTGCCGCACGAGGATGAAAGAAGGGATTTGGGAAAGCAAATGTTTCCTGATCAGGGTGGTTCGAACCACTGAGGACACACTCGATTTTGTGCTCTGAAAATCACAAGTACTATTAGTCACAAAGTAAGAAGCTCATCTTGGCACTTTTTGAGAGCTGGCAGGATTGCTTTAGGACTTGCCCGTGTGGAGACCTCGTGGCGCAACGGTAGCGCGTCTGACTCCAGATCAGAAGGTTGCGTGTTCAAATCACGTCGGGGTCACTTGACCTTTAATTTAAAGTGCTGAGTAAATTGCAATCTCAAGAGTGTTCTGTAAAAAGGTTCTCGCAAAAACACTGCACTTACCTTGTAGAGGCCTTTTCTGTGCTGAACTTCATCTTCTGTCTGGACATAAACATGCCAAAAAGGATTGCACACACATAAAGAAAATCAACCTTTGATTTAAAACAAGGGATTTGTGAAAGCAATTTTTCCCTGATCAGGGTAGTTCTAACCACAGAGAACACATCCAGTTTTGTGCTCCGAAAATTACGAGTAGTATTAGTCACGAAAGAGAAAAACTCATCTTGGCACTTTTTGGGAGCTGGCAGGATTGCTTAAAGGGTTACTGTCATGGGAAAACATGTTTTTACAAAACACGTCAGTTAATAGAGCTGCTCCAGCAGAATTCTGCACTGAAATCCATTTCTCAAAAGAGCAAACAGATTTTTTTATATTCAATTTTGAAATCTGACATGGTGCTAGACATATTGTCAGTTTCCCAGCTGCCCCAGTCATGTGACTTGTGGCTGCACTTTAGGATGGAACTACTTTTTGGCAGGCTGTTTCTCCGACTTAATGTAACTGAATCAGTCTCGGTTGGACTTGGCTTTTACTATTGAGTGCTGTTCTACCAGGTAGCTGTTATCTTGTGTTAGGGAGCTGCTATCCCATTGTTCTGTTGTTAGGCTGCTGGGGGGGAAAAGGGAGGGGGGTGATATCAGTCCAACTTGCAGTACAGCAGTAAAGAGTGACTGAAGTTTATCAGAGCACACGTCACATGACTGGGGGCTGCTGGGAAACTGACAATATGTCTAGCCCCATGTCAGATTTCAAAATTGAATATAACAAAATCTGTTTGCTCCTTTGAAAAATGGATTTCAGTGCAGACTTCTGCTGTTGCAGCACTATTAACTGATGCGTTTGGAAAAAAACATGTTTTCCTATGACAGTATCCCTTTAAGGGCTTGTAAGCGTGGAGACCTCGTGGCGCAATGGTAGCGCGTCTGACTCCAGATCCGAAGGTTGTGTGTTCAAATCAAGTCGGGGTCATTTGTCCTTTAACTTGCCTTGCTGAGTAAATTACAAACTCAAGATCACCTTGCAGCCAAATGAGTGTCGTGTAAAAAGGTTCTTGCAAAAACACGGCACTTACCTTGTTGAGGCCTTTGCCGTGCTGAGCTTCATGCTCTGTCCGGACATAAACATGCCGTAAAGGATTGCACACACACTGAAAGAAGACCAACCTTTTATTTTTGGTTGTTAACAATTGCATGAACGAACCTGGGAATTCAGCAAAGATAAAAGAGGATTCCTGATCAGATCGGAAGATTTTGCGTTTATGTCCAGTCCTGGGTCAACCTGCCTTTAACCTGCATTGAAGAGTAGATTGCAAATAAAAGATCGCCTTGTGCTTCCATGAGCTTCAGATAAAGGCATAGCCTTTAAAAAAACAGCACACAATGCATGTAAAGATGCAACTTCACACCTCTGATATGTTAAGCTTCAGGCATTCCCATGCAGGTCCATCTCGGAATCTTCAGCCAGCATATGAGCATCTTGCAAACTAAAAAACATCAGTGCTGCCGCACGAGGATGAAAGAAGGGATTTGGGAAAGCAAATGTTTCCTGATCAGGGTGGTTCGAACCACTGAGGACACACTCGATTTTGTGCTCTGAAAATCACAAGTACTATTAGTCACAAAAGTAAGAAGCTCATCTTGGCACTTTTTGAGAGCTGGCAGGATTGCTTTAGGACTTGCCCGTGTGGAGACCTCGTGGCGCAACGGTAGCGCGTCTGACTCCAGATCAGAAGGTTGCGTGTTCAAATCACGTCGGGGTCACTTGACCTTTAATTTACAGTGCTGAGTAAATTGCAATCTCAAGAGTGTTCTGTAAAAAGGTTCTCGCAAAAACACTGCACTTACCTTGTAGAGGCCTTTTCTGTGCTGAACTTCATCTTCTGTCTGGACATAAACATGCCAAAAAGGATTGCACACACATAAAGAAAACCAACCTTTGATTTAAAACAAGGGATTTGTGAAAGCAATTTTTCCCTGATCAGGGTAGTTCTAACCACAGAGAACACATCCAGTTTTGTGCTCCGAAAATCACGAGTAGTATTAGTCACGAAAGAGAAAAACTCATCTTGGCACTTTTTGGGAGCTGGCAGGATTGCTTAAAGGGTTACTGTCATGGGAAAACATGTTTTTACAAAACACGTCAGTTAATAGAGCTGCTCCAGCAGAATTCTGCACTGAAATCCATTTCTCAAAAGAGCAAACAGATTTTTTTATATTCAATTTTGAAATCTGACATGGTGCTAGACATATTGTCAGTTTCCCAGCTGCCCCAGTCATGTGACTTGTGGCTGCACTTTAGGATGGAACTACTTTTTGGCAGGCTGTTTCTCCGACTTAATGTAACTGAATCAGTCTCGGTTGGACTTGGCTTTTACTATTGAGTGCTGTTCTACCAGGCAGCTGTTATCTTGTGTTAGGGAGCTGCTATCCCATTGTTCTGTTGTTAGGCTGCTGGGGGGGAAAAGGGAGGGGGGTGATATCAGTCCAACTTGCAGTACAGCAGTAAAGAGTGACTGAAGTTTATCAGAGCACACGTCACATGACTGGGGGCTGCTGGGAAACTGACAATATGTCTAGCCCCATGTCAGATTTCAAAATTGAATATAACAAAATCTGTTTGCTCCTTTGAAAAATGGATTTCAGTGCAGACTTCTGCTGTTGCAGCACTATTAACTGATGCGTTTGGAAAAAAACATGTTTTCCTATGACAGTATCCCTTTAAGGGCTTGTAAGCGTGGAGACCTCGTGGCGCAATGGTAGCGCGTCTGACTCCAGATCAGAAGGTTGCGTGTTCAAATCACGTTGGGGTCATTTGTCCTTTAACTTGCCTTGCTGAGTAAATTACAAACTCAAGATCACCTTGCAGTAATATGGTTCTTGCAAAAACACGGCGCTTACCTTGTTGAGGCCTTTGCCGTGCTGAGCTTCATGCTCTGTCCGGACATAAACATGCCGTAAAGGATTGCACACACACTGAAAGAAGACCAACCTTTGATTTTTGGTTGTTAACAATTGCATGAACGAACCTGGGAATTCAGCAAAGATAAAAGAGGATTCCTGATCAGATCGGAAGATTTTGCGTTTATGTCCAGTCCTGGGTCAACCTGCCTTTAACCTGCATTGAAGAGTAGATTGCAAATAAAAGATCGCCTTGTGCTTCCATGAGCTTCAGATAAAGGCATAGCCTTTAAAAAAACAGCACACAATGCATGTAAAGATGGAACTTCACACCTCTGATATGTTAAGCTTCAGGCATTCCCATGCAGGTCCATCTCGGAATCTTCAGCCAGCATATGAGCATCTTGCAAACTAAAAAACATCAGTGCTGCCGCACGAGGATGAAAGAAGGGATTTGGGAAAGCAAATGTTTCCTGATCAGGGTGGTTCGAACCACTGAGGACACACTCGATTTTGTGCTCTGAAAATCACAAGTACTATTAGTCACAAAAGTAAGAAGCTCATCTTGGCACTTTTTGAGAGCTGGCAGGATTGCTTTAGGACTTGCCCGTGTGGAGACCTCGTGGCGCAACGGTAGCGCGTCTGACTCCAGATCAGAAGGTTGCGTGTTCAAATCACGTCGGGGTCACTTGACCTTTAATTTACAGTGCTGAGTAAATTGCAATCTCAAGAGTGTTCTGTAAAAAGGTTCTCGCAAAAACACTGCACTTACCTTGTAGAGGCCTTTTCTGTGCTGAACTTCATCTTCTGTCTGGACATAAACATGCCAAAAAGGATTGCACACACATAAAGAAAACCAACCTTTCATTTAAAACAAGGGATTTATGAAAGCAATTTTTCCCTGATCAGGGTAGTTCTAACCACAGAGAACACATCCAGTTTTGTGCTCTGAAAATCACGAGTAGTATTAGTCACGAAAGAGAAAAACTCATCTTGGCACTTTTTGGGAGCTGGCAGGATTGCTTAAAGGGTTACTGTCATGGGAAAACATGTTTTTACAAAACACGTCAGTTAATAGAGCTGCTCCAGCAGAATTCTGCACTGAAATCCATTTCTCAAAAGAGCAAACAGATTTTTTTATATTCAATTTTGAAATCTGACATGGTGCTAGACATATTGTCAGTTTCCCAGCTGCCCCAGTCATGTGACTTGTGCCTGCACTTTAGGATGGAACTACTTTTTGGCAGGCTGTTTCTCCGACTTAATGTAACTGAATCAGTCTCGGTTGGACTTGGCTTTTACTATTGAGTGCTGTTCTACCAGGCAGCTGTTATCTTGTGTTAGGGAGCTGCTATCCCATTGTTCTGTTGTTAGGCTGCTGGGGGGGAAAAGGGAGGGGGGTGATATCAGTCCAACTTGCAGTACAGCAGTAAAGAGTGACTGAAGTTTATCAGAGCACACGTCACATGACTGGGGGCTGCTGGGAAACTAACAATATGTCTAGCCCCATGTCAGATTTCAAAATTGAATATAACAAAATCTTTTTGCTCCTTTGAAAAATGGATTTCAGTGCAGACTTCTGCTGGAGCAGCACTATTAACTGATGCGTTTGGAAAAAAACATGTTTTCCTATGACAGTATCCCTTTAAGGGCTTGTAAGCGTGGAGACCTCGTGGCGCAATGGTAACGCGTCTGACTCCAGATCAGAAGGTTGCGTGTTCAAATCACGTCGGGGTCATTTGTCCTTTAACTTGCCTTGCTGAGTAAATTACAAACTCAAGATCACCTTGCAGCCAAATGAGTGTCGTGTAAAATGGTTCTTGCAAAAACACGGCACTTACCTTGTTGAGGCCTTTGCCGTGCTGAGCTTCATGCTCTGTCCGGACATAAACATGCCGTAAAGGATTGCACACACACTGAAAGAAGACCAACCTTTGATTTTTGGTTGTTAACAATTGCATGAACGAACCTGGGAATTCAGCAAAGATAAAAGAGGATTCCTGATCAGATCGGAAGATTTTGCGTTTATGTCCAGTCCTGGGTCAACCTGCCTTTAACCTGCATTGAAGAGTAGATTGCAAATAAAAGATCGCCTTGTGCTTCCATGAGCTTCAGATAAAGGCATAGCCTTTAAAAAAACAGCACACAATGCATGTAAAGATGGAACTTCACACCTCTGATATGTTAAGCTTCAGGCATTCCCATGCAGGTCCATCTCGGAATCTTCAGCCAGCATATGAGCATCTTGCAAACTAAAAAACATCAGTGCTGCCGCACGAGGATGAAAGAAGGGATTTGGGAAAGCAAATGTTTCCTGATCAGGGTGGTTCGAACCACTGAGGACACACTCGATTTTGTGCTCTGAAAATCACAAGTACTATTAGTCACAAAAGTAAGAAGCTCATCTTGGCACTTTTTGAGAGCTGGCAGGATTGCTTTAGGTCTTGCCCGTGTGGAGACCTCGTGGCGCAACGGTAGCGCGTCTGACTCCAGATCAGAAGGTTTGCATGTTCAAATCACGACGTGGTCACTTGACCTTTAATTTACAGTGCTGAGTAAATTGCAATCTCAAGAGTGTTCTGTAAAAAGGTTCTCGCAAAAACACTGCACTTACCTTGTAGAGGCCTTTTCTGTGCTGAACTTCATCTTCTGTCTGGACATAAACATGCCAAAAAGGATTGCACACACATAAAGAAAACCAACCTTTCATTTAAAACAAGGGATTTATGAAAGCAATTTTTCCCTGATCAGGGTAGTTCTAACCACAGAGAACACATCCAGTTTTGTGCTCTGAAAATCACGAGTAGTATTAGTCACGAAAGAGAAAAACTCATCTTGGCACTTTTTGGGAGCTGGCAGGATTGCTTAAAGGGTTACTGTCATGGGAAAACATGTTTTTACAAAACACGTCAGTTAATAGAGCTGCTCCAGCAGAATTCTGCACTGAAATCCATTTCTCAAAAGAGCAAACAGATTTTTTTATATTCAATTTTGAAATCTGACATGGTGCTAGACATATTGTCAGTTTCCCAGCTGCCCCAGTCATGTGACTTGTGCCTGCACTTTAGGATGGAACTACTTTTTGGCAGGCTGTTTCTCCGACTTAATGTAACTGAATCAGTCTCGGTTGGACTTGGCTTTTACTATTGAGTGCTGTTCTACCAGGCAGCTGTTATCTTGTGTTAGGGAGCTGCTATCCCATTGTTCTGTTGTTAGGCTGCTGGGGGGGAAAAGGGAGGGGGGTGATATCAGTCCAACTTGCAGTACAGCAGTAAAGAGTGACTGAAGTTTATCAGAGCACACGTCACATGACTGGGGGCTGCTGGGAAACTGACAATATGTCTAGCCCCATGTCAGATTTCAAAATTGAATATAACAAAATCTGTTTGCTCCTTTGAAAAATGGATTTCAGTGCAGACTTCTGCTGTTGCAGCACTATTAACTGATGCGTTTGGAAAAAAACATGTTTTCCTATGACAGTATCCCTTTAAGGGCTTGTAAGCGTGGAGACCTCGTGGCGCAATGGTAGCGCGTCTGACTCCAGATCAGAAGGTTGCGTGTTCAAATCACGTCGGGGTCATTTGTCCTTTAACTTGCCTTGCTGAGTAAATTACAAACTCAAGATCACCTTGCAGTAATATGGTTCTTGCAAAAACACGGCGCTTACCTTGTTGAGGCCTTTGCCGTGCTGAGCTTCATGCTCTGTCCGGACATAAACATGCCGTAAAGGATTGCACACACACTGAAAGAAGACCAACCTTTGATTTTTGGTTGTTAACAATTGCATGAACGAACCTGGGAATTCAGCAAAGATAAAAGAGGATTCCTGATCAGATCGGAAGATTTTGCGTTTATGTCCAGTCCTGGGTCAACCTGCCTTTAACCTGCATTGAAGAGTAGATTGCAAATAAAAGATCGCCTTGTGCTTCCATGAGCTTCAGATAAAGGCATAGCCTTTAAAAAAACAGCACACAATGCATGTAAAGATGGAACTTCACACCTCTGATATGTTAAGCTTCAGGCATTCCCATGCAGGTCCATCTCGGAATCTTCAGCCAGCATATGAGCATCTTGCAAACTAAAAAACATCAGTGCTGCCGCACGAGGATGAAAGAAGGGATTTGGGAAAGCAAATGTTTCCTGATCAGGGTGGTTCGAACCACTGAGGACACACTCGATTTTGTGCTCTGAAAATCACAAGTACTATTAGTCACAAAAGTAAGAAGCTCATCTTGGCACTTTTTGAGAGCTGGCAGGATTGCTTTAGGACTTGCCCGTGTGGAGACCTCGTGGCGCAACGGTAGCGCGTCTGACTCCAGATCAGAAGGTTGCGTGTTCAAATCACGTCGGGGTCACTTGACCTTTAATTTACAGTGCTGAGTAAATTGCAATCTCAAGAGTGTTCTGTAAAAAGGTTCTCGCAAAAACACTGCACTTACCTTGTAGAGGCCTTTTCTGTGCTGAACTTCATCTTCTGTCTGGACATAAACATGCCAAAAAGGATTGCACACACATAAAGAAAACCAACCTTTGATTTAAAACAAGGGATTTGTGAAAGCAATTTTTCCCTGATCAGGGTAGTTCTAACCACAGAGAACACATCCAGTTTTGTGCTCTGAAAATCACGAGTAGTATTAGTCACGAAAGAGAAAAACTCATCTTGGCACTTTTTGGGAGCTGGCAGGATTGCTTAAAGGGTTACTGTCATGGGAAAACATGTTTTTACAAAACACGTCAGTTAATAGAGCTGCTCCAGCAGAATTCTGCACTGAAATCCATTTCTCAAAAGAGCAAACGGATTTTTTTATATTCAATTTTGAAATCTGACATGGTGCTAGACATATTGTCAGTTTCCCAGCTGCCCCAGTCATGTGACTTGTGCCTGCACTTTAGGATGGAACTACTTTTTGGCAGGCTGTTTCTCCGACTTAATGTAACTGAATCAGTCTCGGTTGGACTTGGCTTTTACTATTGAGTGCTGTTCTACCAGGCAGCTGTTATCTTGTGTTAGGGAGCTGCTATCCCATTGTTCTGTTGTTAGGCTGCTGGGGGGGAAAAGGGAGGGGGGTGATATCAGTCCAACTTGCAGTACAGCAGTAAAGAGTGACTGAAGTTTATCAGAGCACACGTCACATGACTGGGGGCTGCTGGGAAACTGACAATATGTCTAGCCCCATGTCAGATTTCAAAATTGAATATAACAAAATCTGTTTGCTCCTTTGAAAAATGGATTTCAGTGCAGACTTCTGCTGGAGCAGCACTATTAACTGATGCGTTTGGAAAAAAACATGTTTTCCTATGACAGTATCCCTTTAAGGGCTTGTAAGCGTGGAGACCTCGTGGCGCAATGGTAGCGCGTCTGACTCCAGATCAGAAGGTTGCGTGTTCAAATCACGTCGGGGTCATTTGTCCTTTAACTTGCCTTGCTGAGTAAATTACAAACTCAAGATCACCTTGCAGCCAAATGAGTGTCGTGTAAAATGGTTCTTGCAAAAACACGGCACTTACCTTGTTGAGGCCTTTGCCGTGCTGAGCTTCATGCTCTGTCCGGACATAAACATGCCGTAAAGGATTGCACACACACTGAAAGAAGACCAACCTTTGATTTTTGGTTGTTAACAATTGCATGAACGAACCTGGGAATTCAGCAAAGATAAAAGAGGATTCCTGATCAGATCGGAAGATTTTGCGTTTATGTCCAGTCCTGGGTCAACCTGCCTTTAACCTGCATTGAAGAGTAGATTGCAAATAAAAGATCGCCTTGTGCTTCCATGAGCTTCAGATAAAGGCATAGCCTTTAAAAAAACAGCACACAATGCATGTAAAGATGGAACTTCACACCTCTGATATGTTAAGCTTCAGGCATTCCCATGCAGGTCCATCTCGGAATCTTCAGCCAGCATATGAGCATCTTGCAAACTAAAAAACATCAGTGCTGCCGCACGAGGATGAAAGAAGGGATTTGGGAAAGCAAATGTTTCCTGATCAGGGTGGTTCGAACCACTGAGGACACACTCGATTTTGTGCTCTGAAAATCACAAGTACTATTAGTCACAAAAGTAAGAAGCTCATCTTGGCACTTTTTGAGAGCTGGCAGGATTGCTTTAGGTCTTGCCCGTGTGGAGACCTCGTGGCGCAACGGTAGCGCGTCTGACTTCAGATCAGAAGGTTTGCATGTTCAAATCACGACGTGGTCACTTGACCTTTAATTTACAGTGCTGAGTAAATTGCAATCTCAAGAGTGTTCTGTAAAAAGGTTCTCGCAAAAACACTGCACTTACCTTGTAGAGGCCTTTTCTGTGCTGAACTTCATCTTCTGTCTGGACATAAACATGCCAAAAAGGATTGCACACACATAAAGAAAACCAACCTTTCATTTAAAACAAGGGATTTATGAAAGCAATTTTTCCCTGATCAGGGTAGTTCTAACCACAGAGAACACATCCAGTTTTGTGCTCTGAAAATCACGAGTAGTATTAGTCACGAAAGAGAAAAATTCATCTTGGCACTTTTTGGGAGCTGGCAGGATTGCTTAAAGGGTTACTGTCATGGGAAAACATGTTTTTACAAAACACGTCAGTTAATAGAGCTGCTCCAGCAGAATTCTGCACTGAAATCCATTTCTCAAAAGAGCAAACAGATTTTTTTATATTCAATTTTGAAATCTGACATGGTGCTAGACATATTGTCAGTTTCCCAGCTGCCCCAGTCATGTGACTTGTGCC
Organism: Xenopus petersii; assembly: GCA_038501925.1. Lineage (NCBI taxonomy): Eukaryota > Metazoa > Chordata > Amphibia > Anura > Pipidae > Xenopus > Xenopus petersii. The sequence goes on along the minus strand of CM076674.1, from coordinate 50,113,049 downwards.
TGCACTTTAGGATGGAACTACTTTTTGGCAGGCTGTTTCTCCGACTTAATGTAACTGAATCAGTCTCGGTTGGACTTGGCTTTTACTATTGAGTGCTGTTCTACCAGGCAGCTGTTATCTTGTGTTAGGGAGCTGCTATCCCATTGTTCTGTTGTTAGGCTGCTGGGGGGGAAAAGGGAGGGGGGTGATATCAGTCCAACTTGCAGTACAGCAGTAAAGAGTGACTGAAGTTTATCAGAGCACACGTCACATGACTGGGGGCTGCTGGGAAACTGACAATATGTCTAGCCCCATGTCAGATTTCAAAATTGAATATAACAAAATCTGTTTGCTCCTTTGAAAAATGGATTTCAGTGCAGACTTCTGCTGTTGCAGCACTATTAACTGATGCGTTTGGAAAAAAACATGTTTTCCTATGACAGTATCCCTTTAAGGGCTTGTAAGCGTGGAGACCTCGTGGCGCAATGGTAGCGCGTCTGACTCCAGATCAGAAGGTTGCGTGTTCAAATCACGTCGGGGTCATTTGTCCTTTAACTTGCCTTGCTGAGTAAATTACAAACTCAAGATCACCTTGCAGTAATATGGTTCTTGCAAAAACACGGCGCTTACCTTGTTGAGGCCTTTGCCGTGCTGAGCTTCATGCTCTGTCCGGACATAAACATGCCGTAAAGGATTGCACACACACTGAAAGAAGACCAACCTTTGATTTTTGGTTGTTAACAATTGCATGAACGAACCTGGGAATTCAGCAAAGATAAAAGAGGATTCCTGATCAGATCGGAAGATTTTGCGTTTATGTCCAGTCCTGGGTCAACCTGCCTTTAACCTGCATTGAAGAGTAGATTGCAAATAAAAGATCGCCTTGTGCTTCCATGAGCTTCAGATAAAGGCATAGCCTTTAAAAAAACAGCACACAATGCATGTAAAGATGGAACTTCACACCTCTGATATGTTAAGCTTCAGGCATTCCCATGCAGGTCCATCTCGGAATCTTCAGCCAGCATATGAGCATCTTGCAAACTAAAAAACATCAGTGCTGCCGCACGAGGATGAAAGAAGGGATTTGGGAAAGCAAATGTTTCCTGATCAGGGTGGTTCGAACCACTGAGGACACACTCGATTTTGTGCTCTGAAAATCACAAGTACTATTAGTCACAAAAGTAAGAAGCTCATCTTGGCACTTTTTGAGAGCTGGCAGGATTGCTTTAGGACTTGCCCGTGTGGAGACCTCGTGGCGCAACGGTAGCGCGTCTGACTCCAGATCAGAAGGTTGCGTGTTCAAATCACGTCGGGGTCACTTGACCTTTAATTTACAGTGCTGAGTAAATTGCAATCTCAAGAGTGTTCTGTAAAAAGGTTCTCGCAAAAACACTGCACTTACCTTGTAGAGGCCTTTTCTGTGCTGAACTTCATCTTCTGTCTGGACATAAACATGCCAAAAAGGATTGCACACACATAAAGAAAACCAACCTTTGATTTAAAACAAGGGATTTGTGAAAGCAATTTTTCCCTGATCAGGGTAGTTCTAACCACAGAGAACACATCCAGTTTTGTGCTCTGAAAATCACGAGTAGTATTAGTCACGAAAGAGAAAAACTCATCTTGGCACTTTTTGGGAGCTGGCAGGATTGCTTAAAGGGTTACTGTCATGGGAAAACATGTTTTTACAAAACACGTCAGTTAATAGAGCTGCTCCAGCAGAATTCTGCACTGAAATCCATTTCTCAAAAGAGCAAACGGATTTTTTTATATTCAATTTTGAAATCTGACATGGTGCTAGACATATTGTCAGTTTCCCAGCTGCCCCAGTCATGTGACTTGTGCCTGCACTTTAGGATGGAACTACTTTTTGGCAGGCTGTTTCTCCGACTTAATGTAACTGAATCAGTCTCGGTTGGACTTGGCTTTTACTATTGAGTGCTGTTCTACCAGGCAGCTGTTATCTTGTGTTAGGGAGCTGCTATCCCATTGTTCTGTTGTTAGGCTGCTGGGGGGGAAAAGGGAGGGGGGTGATATCAGTCCAACTTGCAGTACAGCAGTAAAGAGTGACTGAAGTTTATCAGAGCACACGTCACATGACTGGGGGCTGCTGGGAAACTGACAATATGTCTAGCCCCATGTCAGATTTCAAAATTGAATATAACAAAATCTGTTTGCTCCTTTGAAAAATGGATTTCAGTGCAGACTTCTGCTGGAGCAGCACTATTAACTGATGCGTTTGGAAAAAAACATGTTTTCCTATGACAGTATCCCTTTAAGGGCTTGTAAGCGTGGAGACCTCGTGGCGCAATGGTAGCGCGTCTGACTCCAGATCAGAAGGTTGCGTGTTCAAATCACGTCGGGGTCATTTGTCCTTTAACTTGCCTTGCTGAGTAAATTACAAACTCAAGATCACCTTGCAGCCAAATGAGTGTCGTGTAAAATGGTTCTTGCAAAAACACGGCACTTACCTTGTTGAGGCCTTTGCCGTGCTGAGCTTCATGCTCTGTCCGGACATAAACATGCCGTAAAGGATTGCACACACACTGAAAGAAGACCAACCTTTGATTTTTGGTTGTTAACAATTGCATGAACGAACCTGGGAATTCAGCAAAGATAAAAGAGGATTCCTGATCAGATCGGAAGATTTTGCGTTTATGTCCAGTCCTGGGTCAACCTGCCTTTAACCTGCATTGAAGAGTAGATTGCAAATAAAAGATCGCCTTGTGCTTCCATGAGCTTCAGATAAAGGCATAGCCTTTAAAAAAACAGCACACAATGCATGTAAAGATGGAACTTCACACCTCTGATATGTTAAGCTTCAGGCATTCCCATGCAGGTCCATCTCGGAATCTTCAGCCAGCATATGAGCATCTTGCAAACTAAAAAACATCAGTGCTGCCGCACGAGGATGAAAGAAGGGATTTGGGAAAGCAAATGTTTCCTGATCAGGGTGGTTCGAACCACTGAGGACACACTCGATTTTGTGCTCTGAAAATCACAAGTACTATTAGTCACAAAAGTAAGAAGCTCATCTTGGCACTTTTTGAGAGCTGGCAGGATTGCTTTAGGTCTTGCCCGTGTGGAGACCTCGTGGCGCAACGGTAGCGCGTCTGACTTCAGATCAGAAGGTTTGCATGTTCAAATCACGACGTGGTCACTTGACCTTTAATTTACAGTGCTGAGTAAATTGCAATCTCAAGAGTGTTCTGTAAAAAGGTTCTCGCAAAAACACTGCACTTACCTTGTAGAGGCCTTTTCTGTGCTGAACTTCATCTTCTGTCTGGACATAAACATGCCAAAAAGGATTGCACACACATAAAGAAAACCAACCTTTCATTTAAAACAAGGGATTTATGAAAGCAATTTTTCCCTGATCAGGGTAGTTCTAACCACAGAGAACACATCCAGTTTTGTGCTCTGAAAATCACGAGTAGTATTAGTCACGAAAGAGAAAAATTCATCTTGGCACTTTTTGGGAGCTGGCAGGATTGCTTAAAGGGTTACTGTCATGGGAAAACATGTTTTTACAAAACACGTCAGTTAATAGAGCTGCTCCAGCAGAATTCTGCACTGAAATCCATTTCTCAAAAGAGCAAACAGATTTTTTTATATTCAATTTTGAAATCTGACATGGTGCTAGACATATTGTCAGTTTCCCAGCTGCCCCAGTCATGTGACTTGTGCCTGCACTTTAGGATGGAACTACTTTTTGGCAGGCTGTTTCTCCGACTTAATGTAACTGAATCAGTCTCGGTTGGACTTGGCTTTTACTATTGAGTGCTGTTCTACCAGGCAGCTGTTATCTTGTGTTAGGGAGCTGCTATCCCATTGTTCTGTTGTTAGGCTGCTGGGGGGGAAAAGGGAGGGGGGTGATATCAGTCCAACTTGCAGTACAGCAGTAAAGAGTGACTGAAGTTTATCAGAGCACACGTCACATGACTGGGGGCTGCTGGGAAACTGACAATATGTCTAGCCCCATGTCAGATTTCAAAATTGAATATAACAAAATCTGTTTGCTCCTTTGAAAAATGGATTTCAGTGCAGACTTCTGCTGTTGCAGCACTATTAACTGATGCGTTTGGAAAAAAACATGTTTTCCTATGACAGTATCCCTTTAAGGGCTTGTAAGCGTGGAGACCTCGTGGCGCAATGGTAGCGCGTCTGACTCCAGATCAGAAGGTTGCGTGTTCAAATCACGTCGGGGTCATTTGTCCTTTAACTTGCCTTGCTGAGTAAATTACAAACTCAAGATCACCTTGCAGTAATATGGTTCTTGCAAAAACACGGCGCTTACCTTGTTGAGGCCTTTGCCGTGCTGAGCTTCATGCTCTGTCCGGACATAAACATGCCGTAAAGGATTGCACACACACTGAAAGAAGACCAACCTTTGATTTTTGGTTGTTAACAATTGCATGAACGAACCTGGGAATTCAGCAAAGATAAAAGAGGATTCCTGATCAGATCGGAAGATTTTGCGTTTATGTCCAGTCCTGGGTCAACCTGCCTTTAACCTGCATTGAAGAGTAGATTGCAAATAAAAGATCGCCTTGTGCTTCCATGAGCTTCAGATAAAGGCATAGCCTTTAAAAAAACAGCACACAATGCATGTAAAGATGGAACTTCACACCTCTGATATGTTAAGCTTCAGGCATTCCCATGCAGGTCCATCTCGGAATCTTCAGCCAGCATATGAGCATCTTGCAAACTAAAAAACATCAGTGCTGCCGCACGAGGATGAAAGAAGGGATTTGGGAAAGCAAATGTTTCCTGATCAGGGTGGTTCGAACCACTGAGGACACACTCGATTTTGTGCTCTGAAAATCACAAGTACTATTAGTCACAAAAGTAAGAAGCTCATCTTGGCACTTTTTGAGAGCTGGCAGGATTGCTTTAGGACTTGCCCGTGTGGAGACCTCGTGGCGCAACGGTAGCGCGTCTGACTCCAGATCAGAAGGTTGCGTGTTCAAATCACGTCGGGGTCACTTGACCTTTAATTTACAGTGCTGAGTAAATTGCAATCTCAAGAGTGTTCTGTAAAAAGGTTCTCGCAAAAACACTGCACTTACCTTGTAGAGGCCTTTTCTGTGCTGAACTTCATCTTCTGTCTGGACATAAACATGCCAAAAAGGATTGCACACACATAAAGAAAACCAACCTTTGATTTAAAACAAGGGATTTGTGAAAGCAATTTTTCCCTGATCAGGGTAGTTCTAACCACAGAGAACACATCCAGTTTTGTGCTCTGAAAATCACGAGTAGTATTAGTCACGAAAGAGAAAAACTCATCTTGGCACTTTTTGGGAGCTGGCAGGATTGCTTAAAGGGTTACTGTCATGGGAAAACATGTTTTTACAAAACACGTCAGTTAATAGAGCTGCTCCAGCAGAATTCTGCACTGAAATCCATTTCTCAAAAGAGCAAACGGATTTTTTTATATTCAATTTTGAAATCTGACATGGTGCTAGACATATTGTCAGTTTCCCAGCTGCCCCAGTCATGTGACTTGTGCCTGCACTTTAGGATGGAACTACTTTTTGGCAGGCTGTTTCTCCGACTTAATGTAACTGAATCAGTCTCGGTTGGACTTGGCTTTTACTATTGAGTGCTGTTCTACCAGGCAGCTGTTATCTTGTGTTAGGGAGCTGCTATCCCATTGTTCTGTTGTTAGGCTGCTGGGGGGGAAAAGGGAGGGGGGTGATATCAGTCCAACTTGCAGTACAGCAGTAAAGAGTGACTGAAGTTTATCAGAGCACACGTCACATGACTGGGGGCTGCTGGGAAACTGACAATATGTCTAGCCCCATGTCAGATTTCAAAATTGAATATAACAAAATCTGTTTGCTCCTTTGAAAAATGGATTTCAGTGCAGACTTCTGCTGGAGCAGCACTATTAACTGATGCGTTTGGAAAAAAACATGTTTTCCTATGACAGTATCCCTTTAAGGGCTTGTAAGCGTGGAGACCTCGTGGCGCAATGGTAGCGCGTCTGACTCCAGATCAGAAGGTTGCGTGTTCAAATCACGTCGGGGTCATTTGTCCTTTAACTTGCCTTGCTGAGTAAATTACAAACTCAAGATCACCTTGCAGCCAAATGAGTGTCGTGTAAAATGGTTCTTGCAAAAACACGGCACTTACCTTGTTGAGGCCTTTGCCGTGCTGAGCTTCATGCTCTGTCCGGACATAAACATGCCGTAAAGGATTGCACACACACTGAAAGAAGACCAACCTTTGATTTTTGGTTGTTAACAATTGCATGAACGAACCTGGGAATTCAGCAAAGATAAAAGAGGATTCCTGATCAGATCGGAAGATTTTGCGTTTATGTCCAGTCCTGGGTCAACCTGCCTTTAACCTGCATTGAAGAGTAGATTGCAAATAAAAGATCGCCTTGTGCTTCCATGAGCTTCAGATAAAGGCATAGCCTTTAAAAAAACAGCACACAATGCATGTAAAGATGGAACTTCACACCTCTGATATGTTAAGCTTCAGGCATTCCCATGCAGGTCCATCTCGGAATCTTCAGCCAGCATATGAGCATCTTGCAAACTAAAAAACATCAGTGCTGCCGCACGAGGATGAAAGAAGGGATTTGGGAAAGCAAATGTTTCCTGATCAGGGTGGTTCGAACCACTGAGGACACACTCGATTTTGTGCTCTGAAAATCACAAGTACTATTAGTCACAAAAGTAAGAAGCTCATCTTGGCACTTTTTGAGAGCTGGCAGGATTGCTTTAGGTCTTGCCCGTGTGGAGACCTCGTGGCGCAACGGTAGCGCGTCTGACTTCAGATCAGAAGGTTTGCATGTTCAAATCACGACGTGGTCACTTGACCTTTAATTTACAGTGCTGAGTAAATTGCAATCTCAAGAGTGTTCTGTAAAAAGGTTCTCGCAAAAACACTGCACTTACCTTGTAGAGGCCTTTTCTGTGCTGAACTTCATCTTCTGTCTGGACATAAACATGCCAAAAAGGATTGCACACACATAAAGAAAACCAACCTTTCATTTAAAACAAGGGATTTATGAAAGCAATTTTTCCCTGATCAGGGTAGTTCTAACCACAGAGAACACATCCAGTTTTGTGCTCTGAAAATCACGAGTAGTATTAGTCACGAAAGAGAAAAATTCATCTTGGCACTTTTTGGGAGCTGGCAGGATTGCTTAAAGGGTTACTGTCATGGGAAAACATGTTTTTACAAAACACGTCAGTTAATAGAGCTGCTCCAGCAGAATTCTGCACTGAAATCCATTTCTCAAAAGAGCAAACAGATTTTTTTATATTCAATTTTGAAATCTGACATGGTGCTAGACATATTGTCAGTTTCCCAGCTGCCCCAGTCATGTGACTTGTGCCTGCACTTTAGGATGGAACTACTTTTTGGCAGGCTGTTTCTCCGACTTAATGTAACTGAATCAGTCTCGGTTGGACTTGGCTTTTACTATTGAGTGCTGTTCTACCAGGCAGCTGTTATCTTGTGTTAGGGAGCTGCTATCCCATTGTTCTGTTGTTAGGCTGCTGGGGGGGAAAAGGGAGGGGGGTGATATCAGTCCAACTTGCAGTACAGCAGTAAAGAGTGACTGAAGTTTATCAGAGCACACGTCACATGACTGGGGGCTGCTGGGAAACTGACAATATGTCTAGCCCCATGTCAGATTTCAAAATTGAATATAACAAAATCTGTTTGCTCCTTTGAAAAATGGATTTCAGTGCAGACTTCTGCTGTTGCAGCACTATTAACTGATGCGTTTGGAAAAAAACATGTTTTCCTATGACAGTATCCCTTTAAGGGCTTGTAAGCGTGGAGACCTCGTGGCGCAATGGTAGCGCGTCTGACTCCAGATCAGAAGGTTGCGTGTTCAAATCACGTCGGGGTCATTTGTCCTTTAACTTGCCTTGCTGAGTAAATTACAAACTCAAGATCACCTTGCAGTAATATGGTTCTTGCAAAAACACGGCGCTTACCTTGTTGAGGCCTTTGCCGTGCTGAGCTTCATGCTCTGTCCGGACATAAACATGCCGTAAAGGATTGCACACACACTGAAAGAAGACCAACCTTTGATTTTTGGTTGTTAACAATTGCATGAACGAACCTGGGAATTCAGCAAAGATAAAAGAGGATTCCTGATCAGATCGGAAGATTTTGCGTTTATGTCCAGTCCTGGGTCAACCTGCCTTTAACCTGCATTGAAGAGTAGATTGCAAATAAAAGATCGCCTTGTGCTTCCATGAGCTTCAGATAAAGGCATAGCCTTTAAAAAAACAGCACACAATGCATGTAAAGATGGAACTTCACACCTCTGATATGTTAAGCTTCAGGCATTCCCATGCAGGTCCATCTCGGAATCTTCAGCCAGCATATGAGCATCTTGCAAACTAAAAAACATCAGTGCTGCCGCACGAGGATGAAAGAAGGGATTTGGGAAAGCAAATGTTTCCTGATCAGGGTGGTTCGAACCACTGAGGACACACTCGATTTTGTGCTCTGAAAATCACAAGTACTATTAGTCACAAAAGTAAGAAGCTCATCTTGGCACTTTTTGAGAGCTGGCAGGATTGCTTTAGGACTTGCCCGTGTGGAGACCTCGTGGCGCAACGGTAGCGCGTCTGACTCCAGATCAGAAGGTTGCGTGTTCAAATCACGTCGGGGTCACTTGACCTTTAATTTACAGTGCTGAGTAAATTGCAATCTCAAGAGTGTTCTGTAAAAAGGTTCTCGCAAAAACACTGCACTTACCTTGTAGAGGCCTTTTCTGTGCTGAACTTCATCTTCTGTCTGGACATAAACATGCCAAAAAGGATTGCACACACATAAAGAAAACCAACCTTTGATTTAAAACAAGGGATTTGTGAAAGCAATTTTTCCCTGATCAGGGTAGTTCTAACCACAGAGAACACATCCAGTTTTGTGCTCTGAAAATCACGAGTAGTATTAGTCACGAAAGAGAAAAACTCATCTTGGCACTTTTTGGGAGCTGGCAGGATTGCTTAAAGGGTTACTGTCATGGGAAAACATGTTTTTACAAAACACGTCAGTTAATAGAGCTGCTCCAGCAGAATTCTGCACTGAAATCCATTTCTCAAAAGAGCAAACGGATTTTTTTATATTCAATTTTGAAATCTGACATGGTGCTAGACATATTGTCAGTTTCCCAGCTGCCCCAGTCATGTGACTTGTGCCTGCACTTTAGGATGGAACTACTTTTTGGCAGGCTGTTTCTCCGACTTAATGTAACTGAATCAGTCTCGGTTGGACTTGGCTTTTACTATTGAGTGCTGTTCTACCAGGCAGCTGTTATCTTGTGTTAGGGAGCTGCTATCCCATTGTTCTGTTGTTAGGCTGCTGGGGGGGAAAAGGGAGGGGGGTGATATCAGTCCAACTTGCAGTACAGCAGTAAAGAGTGACTGAAGTTTATCAGAGCACACGTCACATGACTGGGGGCTGCTGGGAAACTGACAATATGTCTAGCCCCATGTCAGATTTCAAAATTGAATATAACAAAATCTGTTTGCTCCTTTGAAAAATGGATTTCAGTGCAGACTTCTGCTGGAGCAGCACTATTAACTGATGCGTTTGGAAAAAAACATGTTTTCCTATGACAGTATCCCTTTAAGGGCTTGTAAGCGTGGAGACCTCGTGGCGCAATGGTAGCGCGTCTGACTCCAGATCAGAAGGTTGCGTGTTCAAATCACGTCGGGGTCATTTGTCCTTTAACTTGCCTTGCTGAGTAAATTACAAACTCAAGATCACCTTGCAGCCAAATGAGTGTCGTGTAAAATGGTTCTTGCAAAAACACGGCACTTACCTTGTTGAGGCCTTTGCCGTGCTGAGCTTCATGCTCTGTCCGGACATAAACATGCCGTAAAGGATTGCACACACACTGAAAGAAGACCAACCTTTGATTTTTGGTTGTTAACAATTGCATGAACGAACCTGGGAATTCAGCAAAGATAAAAGAGGATTCCTGATCAGATCGGAAGATTTTGCGTTTATGTCCAGTCCTGGGTCAACCTGCCTTTAACCTGCATTGAAGAGTAGATTGCAAATAAAAGATCGCCTTGTGCTTCCATGAGCTTCAGATAAAGGCATAGCCTTTAAAAAAACAGCACACAATGCATGTAAAGATGGAACTTCACACCTCTGATATGTTAAGCTTCAGGCATTCCCATGCAGGTCCATCTCGGAATCTTCAGCCAGCATATGAGCATCTTGCAAACTAAAAAACATCAGTGCTGCCGCACGAGGATGAAAGAAGGGATTTGGGAAAGCAAATGTTTCCTGATCAGGGTGGTTCGAACCACTGAGGACACACTCGATTTTGTGCTCTGAAAATCACAAGTACTATTAGTCACAAAAGTAAGAAGCTCATCTTGGCACTTTTTGAGAGCTGGCAGGATTGCTTTAGGTCTTGCCCGTGTGGAGACCTCGTGGCGCAACGGTAGCGCGTCTGACTTCAGATCAGAAGGTTTGCATGTTCAAATCACGACGTGGTCACTTGACCTTTAATTTACAGTGCTGAGTAAATTGCAATCTCAAGAGTGTTCTGTAAAAAGGTTCTCGCAAAAACACTGCACTTACCTTGTAGAGGCCTTTTCTGTGCTGAACTTCATCTTCTGTCTGGACATAAACATGCCAAAAAGGATTGCACACACATAAAGAAAACCAACCTTTCATTTAAAACAAGGGATTTATGAAAGCAATTTTTCCCTGATCAGGGTAGTTCTAACCACAGAGAACACATCCAGTTTTGTGCTCTGAAAATCACGAGTAGTATTAGTCACGAAAGAGAAAAACTCATCTTGGCACTTTTTGGGAGCTGGCAGGATTGCTTAAAGGGTTACTGTCATGGGAAAACATGTTTTTACAAAACACGTCAGTTAATAGAGCTGCTCCAGCAGAATTCTGCACTGAAATCCATTTCTCAAAAGAGCAAACAGATTTTTTTATATTCAATTTTGAAATCTGACATGGTGCTAGACATATTGTCAGTTTCCCAGCTGCCCCAGTCATGTGACTTGTGCCTGCACTTTAGGATGGAACTACTTTTTGGCAGGCTGTTTCTCCGACTTAATGTAACTGAATCAGTCTCGGTTGGACTTGGCTTTTACTATTGAGTGCTGTTCTACCAGGCAGCTGTTATCTTGTGTTAGGGAGCTGCTATCCCATTGTTCTGTTGTTAGGCTGCTGGGGGGGAAAAGGGAGGGGGGTGATATCAGTCCAACTTGCAGTACAGCAGTAAAGAGTGACTGAAGTTTATCAGAGCACACGTCACATGACTGGGGGCTGCTGGGAAACTGACAATATGTCTAGCCCCATGTCAGATTTCAAAATTGAATATAACAAAATCTGTTTGCTCCTTTGAAAAATGGATTTCAGTGCAGACTTCTGCTGTTGCAGCACTATTAACTGATGCGTTTGGAAAAAAACATGTTTTCCTATGACAGTATCCCTTTAAGGGCTTGTAAGCGTGGAGACCTCGTGGCGCAATGGTAGCGCGTCTGACTCCAGATCAGAAGGTTGCGTGTTCAAATCACGTCGGGGTCATTTGTCCTTTAACTTGCCTTGCTGAGTAAATTACAAACTCAAGATCACCTTGCAGTAATATGGTTCTTGCAAAAACACGGCGCTTACCTTGTTGAGGCCTTTGCCGTGCTGAGCTTCATGCTCTGTCCGGACATAAACATGCCGTAAAGGATTGCACACACACTGAAAGAAGACCAACCTTTGATTTTTGGTTGTTAACAATTGCATGAACGAACCTGGGAATTCAGCAAAGATAAAAGAGGATTCCTGATCAGATCGGAAGATTTTGCGTTTATGTCCAGTCCTGGGTCAACCTGCCTTTAACCTGCATTGAAGAGTAGATTGCAAATAAAAGATCGCCTTGTGCTTCCATGAGCTTCAGATAAAGGCATAGCCTTTAAAAAAACAGCACACAATGCATGTAAAGATGGAACTTCACACCTCTGATATGTTAAGCTTCAGGCATTCCCATGCAGGTCCATCTCGGAATCTTCAGCCAGCATATGAGCATCTTGCAAACTAAAAAACATCAGTGCTGCCGCACGAGGATGAAAGAAGGGATTTGGGAAAGCAAATGTTTCCTGATCAGGGTGGTTCGAACCACTGAGGACACACTCGATTTTGTGCTCTGAAAATCACAAGTACTATTAGTCACAAAAGTAAGAAGCTCATCTTGGCACTTTTTGAGAGCTGGCAGGATTGCTTTAGGACTTGCCCGTGTGGAGACCTCGTGGCGCAACGGTAGCGCGTCTGACTCCAGATCAGAAGGTTGCGTGTTCAAATCACGTCGGGGTCACTTGACCTTTAATTTACAGTGCTGAGTAAATTGCAATCTCAAGAGTGTTCTGTAAAAAGGTTCTCGCAAAAACACTGCACTTACCTTGTAGAGGCCTTTTCTGTGCTGAACTTCATCTTCTGTCTGGACATAAACATGCCAAAAAGGATTGCACACACATAAAGAAAACCAACCTTTCATTTAAAACAAGGGATTTATGAAAGCAATTTTTCCCTGATCAGGGTAGTTCTAACCACAGAGAACACATCCAGTTTTGTGCTCTGAAAATCACGAGTAGTATTAGTCACGAAAGAGAAAAACTCATCTTGGCACTTTTTGGGAGCTGGCAGGATTGCTTAAAGGGTTACTGTCATGGGAAAACATGTTTTTACAAAACACGTCAGTTAATAGAGCTGCTCCAGCAGAATTCTGCACTGAAATCCATTTCTCAAAAGAGCAAACAGATTTTTTTATATTCAATTTTGAAATCTGACATGGTGCTAGACATATTGTCAGTTTCCCAGCTGCCCCAGTCATGTGACTTGTGCCTGCACTTTAGGATGGAACTACTTTTTGGCAGGCTGTTTCTCCGACTTAATGTAACTGAATCAGTCTCGGTTGGACTTGGCTTTTACTATTGAGTGCTGTTCTACCAGGCAGCTGTTATCTTGTGTTAGGGAGCTGCTATCCCATTGTTCTGTTGTTAGGCTGCTGGGGGGGAAAAGGGAGGGGGGTGATATCAGTCCAACTTGCAGTACAGCAGTAAAGAGTGACTGAAGTTTATCAGAGCACACGTCACATGACTGGGGGCTGCTGGGAAACTAACAATATGTCTAGCCCCATGTCAGATTTCAAAATTGAATATAACAAAATCTTTTTGCTCCTTTGAAAAATGGATTTCAGTGCAGACTTCTGCTGGAGCAGCACTATTAACTGATGCGTTTGGAAAAAAACATGTTTTCCTATGACAGTATCCCTTTAAGGGCTTGTAAGCGTGGAGACCTCGTGGCGCAATGGTAACGCGTCTGACTCCAGATCAGAAGGTTGCGTGTTCAAATCACGTCGGGGTCATTTGTCCTTTAACTTGCCTTGCTGAGTAAATTACAAACTCAAGATCACCTTGCAGCCAAATGAGTGTCGTGTAAAAAGGTTCTTGCAAAAACACGGCACTTACCTTGTTGAGGCCTTTGCTGTGCTGAGCTTCATGCTCTGTCCGGACATAAACATGCCGTAAAGGATTGCACACACACTGAAAGAAGACCAACCTTTGATTTTTGGTTGTTAACAATTGCATGAACGAACCTGGGAATTCAGCAAAGATAAAAGAGGATTCCTGATCAGATCGGAAGATTTTGGGTTTATGTCCAGTCCTTGGTCAACCTGCCTTTAACCTGCATTGAATAGTAGATTGCAAATAAAAGATCGCCTTGTGCTTCCATGAGCTTCAGATAAAGGCATAGCCTTTAAAAAAACAGCACACAATGCATGTAAAGATGGAACTTCACACCTCTGATATGTTAAGCTTCAGGCATTCCCATGCAGGTCCATCTCGGAATCTTCAGCCAGCATATGAGCATCTTGCAAACTAAAAAACATCAGTGCTGCCGCACGAGGATGAAAGAAGGGATTTGGGAAAGCAAATGTTTCCTGATCAGGGTGGTTCGAACCACTGAGGACACACTCGATTTTGTGCTCTGAAAATCACAAGTACTATTAGTCACAAAGTAAGAAGCTCATCTTGGCACTTTTTGAGAGCTGGCAGGATTGCTTTAGGACTTGCCCGAGTGGAGACCTCGTGGCGCAACGGTAGCTCGTCTGACTCCAGATCAGAAGGTTGCGTGTTCAAATCACGTCGGGGTCACTTGACCTTTAATTTAAAGTGCTGAGTAAATTGCAATCTCAAGAGTATTCTGTAAAAAGGTTCTCGCAAAAACACTGCACTTACCTTGTAGAGGCCTTTTCTGTGCTGAACTTCATCTTCTGTCTGGACATAAACATGCCAAAAAGGATTGCACACACATAAAGAAAACCAACCTTTGATTTAAAACAAGGGATTTGTGAAAGCAATTTTTCCCTGATCAGGGTAGTTCTAACCACAGAGAACACATCCAGTTTTGTGCTCTGAAAATCACGAGTAGTATTAGTCACGAAAGAGAAAAACTCATCTTGGCACTTTTTGGGAGCTGGCAGGATTGCTTAAAGGGTTACTGTCATGGGAAAACATGTTTTTACAAAACACGTCAGTTAATAGAGCTGCTCCAGCAGAATTCTGCACTGAAATCCATTTCTCAAAAGAGCAAACGGATTTTTTTATATTCAATTTTGAAATCTGACATGGTGCTAGACATATTGTCAGTTTCCCAGCTGCCCCAGTCATGTGACTTGTGCCTGCACTTTAGGATGGAACTACTTTTTGGCAGGCTGTTTCTCCGACTTAATGTAACTGAATCAGTCTCGGTTGGACTTGGCTTTTACTATTGAGTGCTGTTCTACCAGGCAGCTGTTATCTTGTGTTAGGGAGCTGCTATCCCATTGTTCTGTTGTTAGGCTGCTGGGGGGGAAAAGGGAGGGGGGTGATATCAGTCCAACTTGCAGTACAGCAGTAAAGAGTGACTGAAGTTTATCAGAGCACACGTCACATGACTGGGGGCTGCTGGGAAACTGACAATATGTCTAGCCCCATGTCAGATTTCAAAATTGAATATAACAAAATCTGTTTGCTCCTTTGAAAAATGGATTTCAGTGCAGACTTCTGCTGGAGCAGCACTATTAACTGATGCGTTTGGAAAAAAACATGTTTTCCTATGACAGTATCCCTTTAAGGGCTTGTAAGCGTGGAGACCTCGTGGCGCAATGGTAGCGCGTCTGACTCCAGATCAGAAGGTTGCGTGTTCAAATCACGTCGGGGTCATTTGTCCTTTAACTTGCCTTGCTGAGTAAATTACAAACTCAAGATCACCTTGCAGCCAAATGAGTGTCGTGTAAAATGGTTCTTGCAAAAACACGGCACTTACCTTGTTGAGGCCTTTGCCGTGCTGAGCTTCATGCTCTGTCCGGACATAAACATGCCGTAAAGGATTGCACACACACTGAAAGAAGACCAACCTTTGATTTTTGGTTGTTAACAATTGCATGAACGAACCTGGGAATTCAGCAAAGATAAAAGAGGATTCCTGATCAGATCGGAAGATTTTGCGTTTATGTCCAGTCCTGGGTCAACCTGCCTTTAACCTGCATTGAAGAGTAGATTGCAAATAAAAGATCGCCTTGTGCTTCCATGAGCTTCAGATAAAGGCATAGCCTTTAAAAAAACAGCACACAATGCATGTAAAGATGGAACTTCACACCTCTGATATGTTAAGCTTCAGGCATTCCCATGCAGGTCCATCTCGGAATCTTCAGCCAGCATATGAGCATCTTGCAAACTAAAAAACATCAGTGCTGCCGCACGAGGATGAAAGAAGGGATTTGGGAAAGCAAATGTTTCCTGATCAGGGTGGTTCGAACCACTGAGGACACACTCGATTTTGTGCTCTGAAAATCACAAGTACTATTAGTCACAAAAGTAAGAAGCTCATCTTGGCACTTTTTGAGAGCTGGCAGGATTGCTTTAGGTCTTGCCCGTGTGGAGACCTCGTGGCGCAACGGTAGCGCGTCTGACTCCAGATCAGAAGGTTTGCATGTTCAAATCACGACGTGGTCACTTGACCTTTAATTTACAGTGCTGAGTAAATTGCAATCTCAAGAGTGTTCTGTAAAAAGGTTCTCGCAAAAACACTGCACTTACCTTGTAGAGGCCTTTTCTGTGCTGAACTTCATCTTCTGTCTGGACATAAACATGCCAAAAAGGATTGCACACACATAAAGAAAACCAACCTTTCATTTAAAACAAGGGATTTATGAAAGCAATTTTTCCCTGATCAGGGTAGTTCTAACCACAGAGAACACATCCAGTTTTGTGCTCTGAAAATCACGAGTAGTATTAGTCACGAAAGAGAAAAACTCATCTTGGCACTTTTTGGGAGCTGGCAGGATTGCTTAAAGGGTTACTGTCATGGGAAAACATGTTTTTACAAAACACGTCAGTTAATAGAGCTGCTCCAGCAGAATTCTGCACTGAAATCCATTTCTCAAAAGAGCAAACAGATTTTTTTATATTCAATTTTGAAATCTGACATGGTGCTAGACATATTGTCAGTTTCCCAGCTGCCCCAGTCATGTGACTTGTGCCTGCACTTTAGGATGGAACTACTTTTTGGCAGGCTGTTTCTCCGACTTAATGTAACTGAATCAGTCTCGGTTGGACTTGGCTTTTACTATTGAGTGCTGTTCTACCAGGCAGCTGTTATCTTGTGTTAGGGAGCTGCTATCCCATTGTTCTGTTGTTAGGCTGCTGGGGGGGAAAAGGGAGGGGGTGATATCAGTCCAACTTGCAGTACAGCAGTAAAGAGTGACTGAAGTTTATCAGAGCACACGTCACATGACTGGGGGCTGCTGGGAAACTGACAATATGTCTAGCCCCATGTCAGATTTCAAAATTGAATATAACAAAATCTGTTTGCTCCTTTGAAAAATGGATTTCAGTGCAGACTTCTGCTGTTGCAGCACTATTAACTGATGCGTTTGGAAAAAAACATGTTTTCCTATGACAGTATCCCTTTAAGGGCTTGTAAGCGTGGAGAGCTCGTGGCGCAATGGTAGCGCGTCTGACTCCAGATCAGAAGGTTGCGTGTTCAAATCACGTCGGGGTCATTTGTCCTTTAACTTGCCTTGCTGAGTAAATTACAAACTCAAGATCACCTTGCAGTAATATGGTTCTTGCAAAAACACGGCGCTTACCTTGTTGAGGCCTTTGCCGTGCTGAGCTTCATGCTCTGTCCGGACATAAACATGCCGTAAAGGATTGCACACACACTGAAAGAAGACCAACCTTTGATTTTTGGTTGTTAACAATTGCATGAACGAACCTGGGAATTCAGCAAAGATAAAAGAGGATTCCTGATCAGATCGGAAGATTTTGCGTTTATGTCCAGTCCTGGGTCAACCTGCCTTTAACCTGCATTGAAGAGTAGATTGCAAATAAAAGATCGCCTTGTGCTTCCATGAGCTTCAGATAAAGGCATAGCCTTTAAAAAAACAGCACACAATGCATGTAAAGATGGAACTTCACACCTCTGATATGTTAAGCTTCAGGCATTCCCATGCAGGTCCATCTCGGAATCTTCAGCCAGCATATGAGCATCTTGCAAACTAAAAAACATCAGTGCTGCCGCACGAGGATGAAAGAAGGGATTTGGGAAAGCAAATGTTTCCTGATCAGGGTGGTTCGAACCACTGAGGACACACTCGATTTTGTGCTCTGAAAATCACAAGTACTATTAGTCACAAAAGTAAGAAGCTCATCTTGGCACTTTTTGAGAGCTGGCAGGATTGCTTTAGGACTTGCCCGTGTGGAGACCTCGTGGCGCAACGGTAGCGCGTCTGACTCCAGATCAGAAGGTTGCGTGTTCAAATCACGTCGGGGTCACTTGACCTTTAATTTACAGTGCTGAGTAAATTGCAATCTCAAGAGTGTTCTGTAAAAAGGTTCTCGCAAAAACACTGCACTTACCTTGTAGAGGCCTTTTCTGTGCTGAACTTCATCTTCTGTCTGGACATAAACATGCCAAAAAGGATTGCACACACATAAAGAAAACCAACCTTTGATTTAAAACAAGGGATTTGTGAAAGCAATTTTTCCCTGATCAGGGTAGTTCTAACCACAGAGAACACATCCAGTTTTGTGCTCTGAAAATCACGAGTAGTATTAGTCACGAAAGAGAAAAACTCATCTTGGCACTTTTTGGGAGCTGGCAGGATTGCTTAAAGGGTTACTGTCATGGGAAAACATGTTTTTACAAAACACGTCAGTTAATAGAGCTGCTCCAGCAGAATTCTGCACTGAAATCCATTTCTCAAAAGAGCAAACGGATTTTTTTATATTCAATTTTGAAATCTGACATGGTGCTAGACATATTGTCAGTTTCCCAGCTGCCCCAGTCATGTGACTTGTGCCTGCACTTTAGGATGGAACTACTTTTTGGCAGGCTGTTTCTCCGACTTAATGTAACTGAATCAGTCTCGGTTGGACTTGGCTTTTACTATTGAGTGCTGTTCTACCAGGCAGCTGTTATCTTGTGTTAGGGAGCTGCTATCCCATTGTTCTGTTGTTAGGCTGCTGGGGGGGAAAAGGGAGGGGGGTGATATCAGTCCAACTTGCAGTACAGCAGTAAAGAGTGACTGAAGTTTATCAGAGCACACGTCACATGACTGGGGGCTGCTGGGAAACTGACAATATGTCTAGCCCCATGTCAGATTTCAAAATTGAATATAACAAAATCTGTTTGCTCCTTTGAAAAATGGATTTCAGTGCAGACTTCTGCTGGAGCAGCACTATTAACTGATGCGTTTGGAAAAAAACATGTTTTCCTATGACAGTATCCCTTTAAGGGCTTGTAAGCGTGGAGACCTCGTGGCGCAATGGTAGCGCGTCTGACTCCAGATCAGAAGGTTGCGTGTTCAAATCACGTCGGGGTCATTTGTCCTTTAACTTGCCTTGCTGAGTAAATTACAAACTCAAGATCACCTTGCAGCCAAATGAGTGTCGTGTAAAATGGTTCTTGCAAAAACACGGCACTTACCTTGTTGAGGCCTTTGCCGTGCTGAGCTTCATGCTCTGTCCGGACATAAACATGCCGTAAAGGATTGCACACACACTGAAAGAAGACCAACCTTTGATTTTTGGTTGTTAACAATTGCATGAACGAACCTGGGAATTCAGCAAAGATAAAAGAGGATTCCTGATCAGATCGGAAGATTTTGCGTTTATGTCCAGTCCTGGGTCAACCTGCCTTTAACCTGCATTGAAGAGTAGATTGCAAATAAAAGATCGCCTTGTGCTTCCATGAGCTTCAGATAAAGGCATAGCCTTTAAAAAAACAGCACACAATGCATGTAAAGATGGAACTTCACACCTCTGATATGTTAAGCTTCAGGCATTCCCATGCAGGTCCATCTCGGAATCTTCAGCCAGCATATGAGCATCTTGCAAACTAAAAAACATCAGTGCTGCCGCACGAGGATGAAAGAAGGGATTTGGGAAAGCAAATGTTTCCTGATCAGGGTGGTTCGAACCACTGAGGACACACTCGATTTTGTGCTCTGAAAATCACAAGTACTATTAGTCACAAAAGTAAGAAGCTCATCTTGGCACTTTTTGAGAGCTGGCAGGATTGCTTTAGGTCTTGCCCGTGTGGAGACCTCGT
Organism: Xenopus petersii; assembly: GCA_038501925.1. Classification (NCBI taxonomy): domain Eukaryota; kingdom Metazoa; phylum Chordata; class Amphibia; order Anura; family Pipidae; genus Xenopus; species Xenopus petersii. Next base: position 50,093,468 of record CM076674.1, on the reverse strand, counting down.
GGCGCAACGGTAGCGCGTCTGACTCCAGATCAGAAGGTTTGCATGTTCAAATCACGACGTGGTCACTTGACCTTTAATTTACAGTGCTGAGTAAATTGCAATCTCAAGAGTGTTCTGTAAAAAGGTTCTCGCAAAAACACTGCACTTACCTTGTAGAGGCCTTTTCTGTGCTGAACTTCATCTTCTGTCTGGACATAAACATGCCAAAAAGGATTGCACACACATAAAGAAAACCAACCTTTCATTTAAAACAAGGGATTTATGAAAGCAATTTTTCCCTGATCAGGGTAGTTCTAACCACAGAGAACACATCCAGTTTTGTGCTCTGAAAATCACGAGTAGTATTAGTCACGAAAGAGAAAAACTCATCTTGGCACTTTTTGGGAGCTGGCAGGATTGCTTAAAGGGTTACTGTCATGGGAAAACATGTTTTTACAAAACACGTCAGTTAATAGAGCTGCTCCAGCAGAATTCTGCACTGAAATCCATTTCTCAAAAGAGCAAACAGATTTTTTTATATTCAATTTTGAAATCTGACATGGTGCTAGACATATTGTCAGTTTCCCAGCTGCCCCAGTCATGTGACTTGTGCCTGCACTTTAGGATGGAACTACTTTTTGGCAGGCTGTTTCTCCGACTTAATGTAACTGAATCAGTCTCGGTTGGACTTGGCTTTTACTATTGAGTGCTGTTCTACCAGGCAGCTGTTATCTTGTGTTAGGGAGCTGCTATCCCATTGTTCTGTTGTTAGGCTGCTGGGGGGGAAAAGGGAGGGGGGTGATATCAGTCCAACTTGCAGTACAGCAGTAAAGAGTGACTGAAGTTTATCAGAGCACACGTCACATGACTGGGGGCTGCTGGGAAACTGACAATATGTCTAGCCCCATGTCAGATTTCAAAATTGAATATAACAAAATCTGTTTGCTCCTTTGAAAAATGGATTTCAGTGCAGACTTCTGCTGGAGCAGCACTATTAACTGATGCGTTTGGAAAAAAACATGTTTTCCTATGACAGTATCCCTTTAAGGGCTTGTAAGCGTGGAGACCTCGTGGCGCAATGGTAGCGCGTCTGACTCCAGATCAGAAGGTTGCGTGTTCAAATCACGTCGGGGTCATTTGTCCTTTAACTTGCCTTGCTGAGTAAATTACAAACTCAAGATCACCTTGCAGCCAAATGAGTGTCGTGTAAAATGGTTCTTGCAAAAACACGGCACTTACCTTGTTGAGGCCTTTGCCGTGCTGAGCTTCATGCTCTGTCCGGACATAAACATGCCGTAAAGGATTGCACACACACTGAAAGAAGACCAACCTTTGATTTTTGGTTGTTAACAATTGCATGAACGAACCTGGGAATTCAGCAAAGATAAAAGAGGATTCCTGATCAGATCGGAAGATTTTGCGTTTATGTCCAGTCCTGGGTCAACCTGCCTTTAACCTGCATTGAAGAGTAGATTGCAAATAAAAGATCGCCTTGTGCTTCCATGAGCTTCAGATAAAGGCATAGCCTTTAAAAAAACAGCACACAATGCATGTAAAGATGGAACTTCACACCTCTGATATGTTAAGCTTCAGGCATTCCCATGCAGGTCCATCTCGGAATCTTCAGCCAGCATATGAGCATCTTGCAAACTAAAAAACATCAGTGCTGCCGCACGAGGATGAAAGAAGGGATTTGGGAAAGCAAATGTTTCCTGATCAGGGTGGTTCGAACCACTGAGGACACACTCGATTTTGTGCTCTGAAAATCACAAGTACTATTAGTCACAAAAGTAAGAAGCTCATCTTGGCACTTTTTGAGAGCTGGCAGGATTGCTTTAGGACTTGCCCGTGTGGAGACCTTGTGGCGCAACGGTAGCGCGTCTGACTCCAGATCAGAAGGTTTGCATGTTCAAATCACGACGTGGTCACTTGACCTTTAATTTACAGTGCTGAGTAAATTGCAATCTCAAGAGTGTTCTGTAAAAAGGTTCTCGCAAAAACACTGCACTTACCTTGTAGAGGCCTTTTCTGTGCTGAACTTCATCTTCTGTCTGGACATAAACATGCCAAAAAGGATTGCACACACATAAAGAAAACCAACCTTTCATTTAAAACAAGGGATTTATGAAAGCAATTTTTCCCTGATCAGGGTAGTTCTAACCACAGAGAACACATCCAGTTTTGTGCTCTGAAAATCACGAGTAGTATTAGTCACGAAAGAGAAAAACTCATCTTGGCACTTTTTGGGAGCTGGCAGGATTGCTTAAAGGGTTACTGTCATGGGAAAACATGTTTTTACAAAACACGTCAGTTAATAGAGCTGCTCCAGCAGAATTCTGCACTGAAATTCATTTCTCAAAAGAGCAAACAGATTTTTTTATATTCAATTTTGAAATCTGACATGGTGCTAGACATATTGTCAGTTTCCCAGCTGCCCCAGTCATGTGACTTGTGCCTGCACTTTAGGATGGAACTACTTTTTGGCAGGCTGTTTCTCCGACTTAATGTAACTGAATCAGTCTCGGTTGGACTTGGCTTTTACTATTGAGTGCTGTTCTACCAGGCAGCTGTTATCTTGTGTTAGGGAGCTGCTATCCCATTGTTCTGTTGTTAGGCTGCTGGGGGGGAAAAGGGAGGGGGGTGATATCAGTCCAACTTGCAGTACAGCAGTAAAGAGTGACTGAAGTTTATCAGAGCACACGTCACATGACTGGGGGCTGCTGGGAAACTGACAATATGTCTAGCCCCATGTCAGATTTCAAAATTGAATATAACAAAATCTGTTTGCTCCTTTGAAAAATGGATTTCAGTGCAGACTTCTGCTGTTGCAGCACTATTAACTGATGCGTTTGGAAAAAAACATGTTTTCCTATGACAGTATCCCTTTAAGGGCTTGTAAGCGTGGAGACCTCGTGGCGCAATGGTAGCGCGTCTGACTCCAGATCAGAAGGTTGCGTGTTCAAATCACGTCGGGATCATTTGTCCTTTAACTTGCCTTGCTGAGTAAATTACAAACTCAAGATCACCTTGCAGTAATATGGTTCTTGCAAAAACACGGCGCTTACCTTGTTGAGGCCTTTGCCGTGCTGAGCTTCATGCTCTGTCCGGACATAAACATGCCGTAAAGGATTGCACACACACTGAAAGAAGACCAACCTTTGATTTTTGGTTGTTAACAATTGCATGAACGAACCTGGGAATTCAGCAAAGATAAAAGAGGATTCCTGATCAGATCGGAAGATTTTGCGTTTATGTCCAGTCCTGGGTCAACCTGCCTTTAACCTGCATTGAAGAGTAGATTGCAAATAAAAGATCGCCTTGTGCTTCCATGAGCTTCAGATAAAGGCATAGCCTTTAAAAAAACAGCACACAATGCATGTAAAGATGGAACTTCACACCTCTGATATGTTAAGCTTCAGGCATTCCCATGCAGGTCCATCTCGGAATCTTCAGCCAGCATATGAGCATCTTGCAAACTAAAAAACATCAGTGCTGCCGCACGAGGATGAAAGAAGGGATTTGGGAAAGCAAATGTTTCCTGATCAGGGTGGTTCGAACCACTGAGGACACACTCGATTTTGTGCTCTGAAAATCACAAGTACTATTAGTCACAAAAGTAAGAAGCTCATCTTGGCACTTTTTGAGAGCTGGCAGGATTGCTTTAGGACTTGCCCGTGTGGAGACCTCGTGGCGCAACGGTAGCGCGTCTGACTCCAAATCAGAAGGTTGCGTGTTCAAATCACGTCGGGGTCACTTGACCTTTAATTTACAGTGCTGAGTAAATTGCAATCTCAAGAGTGTTCTGTAAAAAGGTTCTCGCAAAAACACTGCACTTACCTTGTAGAGGCCTTTTCTGTGCTGAACTTCATCTTCTGTCTGGACATAAACATGCCAAAAAGGATTGCACACACATAAAGAAAACCAACCTTTGATTTAAAACAAGGGATTTGTGAAAGCAATTTTTCCCTGATCAGGGTAGTTCTAACCACAGAGAACACATCCAGTTTTGTGCTCTGAAAATCACGAGTAGTATTAGTCACGAAAGAGAAAAACTCATCTTGGCACTTTTTGGGAGCTGGCAGGATTGCTTAAAGGGTTACTGTCATGGGAAAACATGTTTTTACAAAACACGTCAGTTAATAGAGCTGCTCCAGCAGAATTCTGCACTGAAATCCATTTCTCAAAAGAGCAAACTGATTTTTTTATATTCAATTTTGAAATCTGACATGGTGCTAGACATATTGTCAGTTTCCCAGCTGCCCCAGTCATGTGACTTGTGCCTGCACTTTAGGATGGAACTACTTTTTGGCAGGCTGTTTCTCCGACTTAATGTAACTGAATCAGTCTCGGTTGGACTTGGCTTTTACTATTGAGTGCTGTTCTACCAGGCAGCTGTTATCTTGTGTTAGGGAGCTGCTATCCCATTGTTCTGTTGTTAGGCTGCTGGGGGGGGGAAAAGGGAGGGGGGTGATATCAGTCCAACTTGCAGTACAGCAGTAAAGAGTGACTGAAGTTTATCAGAGCACACGTCACATGACTGGGGGCTGCTGGGAAACTGACAATATGTCTAGCCCCATGTCAGATTTCAAAATTGAATATAACAAAATCTGTTTGCTCCTTTGAAAAATGGATTTCAGTGCAGACTTCTGCTGGAGCAGCACTATTAACTGATGCGTTTGGAAAAAAACATGTTTTCCTATGACAGTATCCCTTTAAGGGCTTGTAAGCGTGGAGACCTCGTGGCGCGTCTGATTCCAGATCAGAAGGTTGCGTGTTCAAATCACATAGGGGGTCATTTGTCCTTTAACTTGCCTTGCTGAGTAAATTACAAACTCAAGATCACCTTGCAGCCAAATGAGTGTCGTGTAAAAAGGTTCTTGCAAAAACACGGCACTTACCTTGTTGAGGCCTTTGCCGTGCTGAGCTTCATGCTCTGTCCGGACATAAACATGCCGTAAAGGATTGCACACACACTGAAAGAAGACCAACCTTTGATTTGTTGGTTGTTAACAATTGCATGAACCAACCTGGGAATTCAGCAAAGATAAAAGAGGATTCCTGATCAGATCGGAAGATTTTGCGTTTATGTCCAGTCCTGGGTCAACCTGCCTTTAACCTGCATTGAAGAGTAGATTGCAAATAAAAGATCGCCTTGTGCTTCCATGAGCTTCAGATAAAGGCATAGCCTTTAAAAAAACAGCACACAATGCATGTAAAGATGGAACTTCACACCTCTGATATGTTAAGCTTCAGGCATTCCCATGCAGGTCCATCTCGGAATCTTCAGCCAGCATATGAGCATCTTGCAAACTAAAAAACATCAGTGCTGCCGCACGAGGATGAAAGAAGGGATTTGGGAAAGCAAATGTTTCCTGATCAGGGTGGTTCGAACCACTGAGGACACACTCGATTTTGTGCTCTGAAAATCACAAGTACTATTAGTCACAAAGTAAGAAGCTCATCTTGGCACTTTTTGAGAGCTGGCAGGATTGCTTTAGGACTTGCCCGTGTGGAGACCTCGTGGCGCAACGGTAGCGCGTCTGACTCCAGATCAGAAGGTTGCGTGTTCAAATCACGTCGGGGTCACTTGACCTTTAATTTAAAGTGCTGAGTAAATTGCAATCTCAAGAGTGTTCTGTAAAAAGGTTCTCGCAAAAACACTGCACTTACCTTGTAGAGGCCTTTTCTGTGCTGAACTTCATCTTCTGTCTGGACATAAACATGCCAAAAAGGATTGCACACACATAAAGAAAATCAACCTTTGATTTAAAACAAGGGATTTGTGAAAGCAATTTTTCCCTGATCAGGGTAGTTCTAACCACAGAGAACACATCCAGTTTTGTGCTCCGAAAATTACGAGTAGTATTAGTCACGAAAGAGAAAAACTCATCTTGGCACTTTTTGGGAGCTGGCAGGATTGCTTAAAGGGTTACTGTCATGGGAAAACATGTTTTTACAAAACACGTCAGTTAATAGAGCTGCTCCAGCAGAATTCTGCACTGAAATCCATTTCTCAAAAGAGCAAACGGATTTTTTTATATTCAATTTTGAAATCTGACATGGTGCTAGACATATTGTCAGTTTCCCAGCTACCCCAGTCATGTGACTTGTGCCTGCACTTTAGGATGGAACTACTTTTTGGCAGGCTGTTTCTCCGACTTAATGTAACTGAATCAGTCTCGGTTGGACTTGGCTTTTACTGTTGAGTGCTGTTCTACCAGGCTGCTGTTATCTTGTGTTAGGGAGCTGCTATCCCATTGTTCTGTTGTTAGGCTGCTGGGGGGGGGGGGAAAGGGAGGGGGGTGATATCAGTCCAACTTGCAGTACAGCAGTAAAGAGTGACTGAAGTTTATCAGAGCACACGTCACATGACTGGGGCTGCTGGGAAACTGACAATATGTCTAGCCCCATGTCAGATTTCAAAATTGAATATAACAAAATCTGTTTGCTCTTTTGAGAAATGGATTTCAGTGCAGAATTCTGCTGGAGCAGCTCTATTAACTGACGTGTTTTGTAAAAACATGTTTTCCCATGACAGTAACCCTTTAAGCAATCCTGCCAGCTCCCAAAAAGTGCCAAGATGAGTTTTTCTCTTTCGTGACTAATACTACTCGTGATTTTCGGAGCACAAAACTGGATGTGTTCTCTGTGGTTAGAACTACCCTGATCAGGGAAAAATTGCTTCACAAATCCCTTGTTTTAAATCAAAGGTTGATTTTCTTTATGTGTGTGCAATCCTTTTTGGCATGTTTATGTCCAGACAGAAGATGAAGTTCAGCACAGAAAAGGCCTCTACAAGGTAAGTGCAGTGTTTTTGCGAGAACCTTTTTACAGAACACTCTTGAGATTGCAATTTACTCAGCACTGTAAATTAAAGGTCAAGTGACCCCGACGTGATTTGAACACGCAACCTTCTGATCTGGAGTCAGACGCGCTACCGTTGTGCCACGAGGTCTCCACACGGGCAAGTCCTAAAGCAATCCTGCCAGCTCTCAAAAAGTGCCAAGATGAGCTTCTTACTTTTGTGACTAATAGTACTTGTGATTTTCAGAGCACAAAATCGAGTGTGTCCTCAGTGGTTCGAACCACCCTGATCAGGAAACATTTGCTTTCCCAAATCCCTTCTTTCATCCTCGTGCGGCAGCACTGATGTTTTTTAGTTTGCAAGATGCTCATATGCTGGCTGAAGATTCCGAGATGTACCTGCATGGGAATGCCTGAAGCTTAACATATCAGAGGTGTGAAGTTCCATCTTTACATGCATTGTGTGCTGTTTTTTTAAAGGCTATGCCTTTATCTGAAGCTCATGGAAGCACAAGGCGATCTTTTATTTGCAATCTACTCTTCAATGCAGGTTAAAGGCAGGTTGACCCAGGACTGGACATAAACCCAAAATCTTCCGATCTGATCAGGAATCCTCTTTTATCTTTGCTGAATTCCCAGGTTCGTTCATGCAATTGTTAACAACCAAAAATCAAAGGTTGGTCTTCTTTCAGTGTGTGTGCAATCCTTTACGGCATGTTTATGTCCGGACAGAGCATGAAGCTCAGCACGGCAAAGGCCTCAACAAGGTAAGTGCCGTGTTTTTGCAAGAACCTTTTTACACGACACTCATTTGGCTGCAAGGTGATCTTGAGTTTGTAATTTACTCAGCAAGGCAAGTTAAAGGACAAATGACCCCAACGTGATTTGAACACGCAACCTTCTGATCTGGAGACAGACGCGCTACCATTGCGCCACGAGGTCTCCACACTTACAAGCCCTTAAAGGGATACTGTCATAGGAAAACATGTTTTTTTCCAAACGCATCAGTTAATAGTGCTGCAACAGCAGAAGTCTGCACTGAAATCCATTTTTCAAAGGAGCAAACAGATTTTGTTATATTCAATTTTGAAATCTGACATGGGGCTAGACATATTGTCAGTTTCCCAGCAGCCCCCAGTCATGTGACGTGTGCTCTGATAAACTTCAGTCACTCTTTACTGCTGTACTGCAAGTTGGACTGATATCACCCCCCTCCCTTTCCCCCCCCCAGCAGCCTAACAACAGAACAATGGGATAGCAGCTCCCTAACACAAGATAACAGCTGCCTGGTAGAACAGCACTCAATAGTAAAAGCCAAGTCCAACCGAGACTGATTCAGTTACATTAAGTCGGAGAAACAGCCTGCCAAAAAGTAGTTCCATCCTAAAGTGGTAGCGCGTCTGACTCCAGATCAGAAGGTTGCGTCTTCAAATCACGTCGGGGTCATTTGTCCTTTAACTTGCCTTGCTGAGTAAATTACAAACTCAAGATCACCTTGCAGTAATATGGTTCTTGCAAAAACACGGCGCTTACCTTGTTGAGGCCTTTTCCGTGCTGAGCTTCATGCTCTGTCCGGACATAAACATGCCGTAAAGGATTGCACACACACTGAAAGAAGACCAACCTTTGATTTTTGGTTGTTAACAATTGCATGAACCAACCTGGGAATTCAGCAAAGATAAAAGAGGATTCCTGATCAGATCGGAAGATTTTGCGTTTATGTCCAGTCCTGGGTCAACCTGCCTTTAACCTGCATTGAAGAGTAGATTGCAAATAAAAGATCGCCTTGTGCTTCCATGAGCTTCAGATAAAGGCATAGCCTTTAAAAAAACAGCACACAATGCATGTAAAGATGGAACTTCACACCTCTGATATGTTAAGCTTCAGGCATTCCCATGCAGGTCCATCTCGGAATCTTCAGCCAGCATATGAGCATCTTGCAAACTAAAAAACATCAGTGCTGCCGCACGAGGATGAAAGAAGGGATTTGGGAAAGCAAATGTTTCCTGATCAGGGTGGTTCGAACCACTGAGGACACACTCGATTTTGTGCTCTGAAAATCACAAGTACTATTAGTCACAAAAGTAAGAAGCTCATCTTGGCACTTTTTGAGAGCTGGCAGGATTGCTTTAGGACTTGCCCGTGTGGAGACCTCGTGGCGCAACGGTAGCGCGTCTGACTCCAGATCAGAAGGTTGCGTGTTCAAATCACGTCGGGGTCACTTGACCTTTAATTTACAGTGCTGAGTAAATTGCAATCTCAAGAGTGTTCTGTAAAAAGGTTCTCGCAAAAACACTGCACTTACCTTGTAGAGGCCTTTTCTGTGCTGAACTTCAGCTTCTGTCTGGACATAAACATGCCAAAAAGGATTGCACACACATAAAGAAAACCAACCTTTGATTTAAAACAAGGGATTTGTGAAAGCAATTTTTCCCTGATCAGGGTAGTTCTAACCACAGAGAACACATCCAGTTTTGTGCTCTGAAAATCACGAGTAGTATTAGTCACGAAAGAGAAAAACTCATCTTGGCACTTTTTGTGAGCTGGCAGGATTGCCGAAGGGCTTGCCTGCGTGGAGACCTTGTGGTGCAACAGTAGCGGATCTGACTCCAGATCCGACTGCTGCGTGTTCAAATCAAACTAAAAAAAAACAAACACTTATTGGTTCAGAAATTCAATTTTATATGGTAGAGTGAATTATTTGCAGTGTAAAAAGTTTCATTTAGAAATAAAAATAACAAAAATCATGACAGAATCTTCTATGTCGTTTCATCGCTTTATTTTGGCTTTTGAATTTTTGTGCTCTACAAAATTGTCAACTTTTCCAAATTCCTGACCGTAAAACAAGTCAAATGTGAGGATGGTTACATGAGGAAGCATCATACCCCTGGCATCACACATATGGCACAAGTTACTCAATTACACGGACCATGAACATGCTACATATTTCTTTTTTTCACAGCAATGGAATTGCACATCAATACAAAAAGCCAACACTGCAATAAGGCACTAAAGGATCATCATCTAACTTCAGCTCTCCCACCGCACATTTGTCTTGTACACAGATCAAGTTAGGTCCCACAGAAAGAAGGCTGATTGGGTTAAAGCAGGCTACAAAAGCAAATAGGCACATTATAGTACTAATCATAGATGCAATCGATGCACAGGGTTTCTGACATAGCACGGGCTAAAATAAATATAGGTTTGCTACAAGGTCAGTGTGAACCCAAAGCATTCCAGAAATCCACAGATATACATACAAACACATGCAAAATATACCCTTAGCAACCAATGATATTTTTGCAAGCACTATTTTTGCTGGACTAGTGAAAGCTTACTTATGATTGGTTGCTATGTGACCAAGGTAAAATGGCAAGTGTTCCGTATGACCCAGCTATAATCTAAAAAAAGCCAGGAAGTGAAATACTAAGAGTAGTTATTTTAAATCCCTTTTGGATTATATCTTTTTTTCCTTTCATGGCAAAAATCAGAGGTCTGTTAAATTTCCAATGACGTTAAAGGGGCATAAAATACTAATTAAGGCATTAAAGTGTATAGACAAGTGCAGAGTCAGAAAAGCCATAATGCAAGCCAAAGATAAGAAATACTACAGATTCTGCTCAACACATTTAACAAGATATTTATAAAAAATAAAAACAACGAACTGATGATATCAAGGTATTTATATTAAGTACAAAGAAGATGTGACATGCCATTATTCCCCATGTTAAGGTAGGAAGTGGTATGTGCCAATTATTTCCAAACTGCCGTGAGATGGAACATACCACTTTCCACCTTGCTAAGGCAACACAAGTGACATCACGGCATAACCCACTCTGGAGCGATCACATGACTTCATATCCACTTCTTATTCCCTTCATTAAACAGCAGGCAAAGATGATCCCCAAGACCTTAACAATGAAACCAGAAAAAGACATTTTAATTTGGCAGAAGGTACAGTATAAGAAAAAAATCTCTATTGGCTCATCCTGCACCTACATAAACCAGTTCTTGTAATCAAATGTCTTATTGTACAGAGAAATTACAACTAAACCTTAAAAAAAGGCCACTAAACCTTTATTTTCTCTTTGTGTTTTGTTTTATGGAAATACCAGGAGCTGAATCTTAAAAGATAACTAAACCTTAAAAAGTGAATGTGAAATTGACGAGAGTGTTATTCTAAGTACTTTTGCAATGTACATTCATTGTTTTTTTATTAATTCCAAGATATTAAGGGATACATGTACGATTAATATGAATGAATATTGTTACAACAGCACCACCTGCTGGTCATTTCCCCACCAGTCTGACCAACAAGTAGTCAAGGAAGATGTCAGGAGAAAGATAGAGGCTGATCGGATATTGTTCTGCTTAGGAAAGATGCAAGAAAGGTTTCTAATTTTATTCCTAAGCAGAAGAACATCAGAGCAGCCCCTTTGTAATTTAATAACGTACATTACAAAAGTGTTTAGAATAGCACCCTTGTACATTTTACATTCACTTATTTTTAAGGTTTACTCACCCTTTAAAATGCTCACTAATGCTTTGTACTGTTGGATTTTTTTTTTTTACCAGTTTGAAACTATTAATATCAGTTAAGCCCTACTTCAATGGCTGTCTCACCTATGGGACAATCACACAGCAAGGAGCTACTGTGGTCTTGGCCTTGTAGCACAGACAGGCATGGGCCTGTAAGCTTCACAGAGAACATTAGTAAGACCTCTCACTCAAGCTTACTCAGAGCCTGAATTTAGACTATCCTCTTGATAATATGAACACTATATATGGATTAAACAAAGCTCTCTGTATATTGTAAGTACTACATGCAGTAAACGAAGCATCGGATGTATAAAAACCACATCCTCATAACTGGAGGGCACAGGGGTCACCACATTTACTCGGCTATGAGCAACATTAGCCACAGCGATTTTATCTTACATTGTGTTCTGTAGGCTGCACGTATCTTGGAAACTATCTCAAAAGCCCCTGACACCTTTTGAAATGGTTTTGACTTCCACCATCAGTGGAAATATTAAAGGAACAGTAACACCAAAAAATGAAAGTGTTTTAATGTAATGAAAATATAATGTACTGTTGCCCTGCACTGGTAAAACTGATCTGTTTGCTTAAAGGGATACTGTCATGGGAAAAAAAATTTTTTTTTTCAAAATGAATCAGTTAATAGTGCTGCTCCAGCAGAATTCTGCACTGAAATCCATTTCTCAAAAGAGCAAACGGATTTTTTTATATTCAATTTTGAAATCTGACATGGGGCTAGACATTTTGTCAATTTCCCAGCTGCCCCATGTCATGTGACTTGTGCCTGCACTTCAGGAGAGAAATGCTTTCGGCAGGCTGCTGTTTTTCCTTCTCAATATAACAATGTGTCCCAGAGGGACATGGGTTTTTACTATTGAGTGTTGTTCTTAGATCTACCAGGCAGCTGCTATCTTGTGTTAGGGAGCTGCTATCTGGTTACCTTCCCATTGTTCTGTTGTTAGGCTGCTGGGGGGGGAAGGGAGGGGGTGATATCACTCCATCTTGCAGTACAGCAGTAAAGAGTGACTGAAGTCTATCAGAGCACAAGTCACATGACATGGGGCAGCTGGGAAATTGACAAAATGTCTAGCCCCATGTCAGATTTCAAAATTGAATATAAAAAATTCTGTTTGCTCTTTTGAGAAATGGATTTCAGTGCAGAATTCTGCTGGAGCAGCACTATTAACTGATTCATTTTGAAAAAAAAATTTTTTCCCATGACAGTATCCCTTTAAGAAGTAGCAATGGCGGAAATTGAAAAATGTAAAAAAAAAAAGTATGAAGCCTTGAAATGATATGCAAGTCTTATTTTGTTTCAATAAAAGTTATACCGAAGTCAGTCTTTTGAGGACCTTTCTAAAAGTTGCGCATGATAAAAGTAAAGCAGCCCATATATAAAGACAAAATCAGTCACTGGAATACCATGACCTGTGTAAAAGCACTCAGACCTGGATCCTTATTCCTCATATGGGAACAGAACTTCTCTTTGACTTGTAAAATCTTTATTCTCTATATAACAGTAATGTTATGCTGAATCACTTTACTGTACACGTTAAACTGTTTTTTTTTAAATAGGTTATAAGATAACATGTGAGGGAGTGGGTAAATATAGGCTGGAAAATGTAGCATTACAATAAGTCATTGCATTCTGAAGGAGACCGCCTTACCTCAAACAAAGCAATTCCCAGGGCCACTCCAGCCACAATTCCTATATTTTTCTTTACCCACTGGTCTATTCCATTTGCACAGCCCTGTTGGAGAGAGAGAGAGATCGGTGTCACAATCAGCAGCTTTCCTTTGGCTTACATTGGCTATAGAAGTGACAAAGCAGTAGGGATGCACCGAATCCACTATTTGGGATTCGGCCGAATCCTTGGTAAAAGATTTGTCAGAATACCGAACTGAATCCTAATTTGCATGTACAAATAAGGGACAGGAAAGGAAAATTTCTTGTTTTGTGATGAAAAGTCACAGGATTTCCCTACTCACCACTAATTTACATATGCAAATTTGGATTTGGTTCAGCCAGGCACAAGTATTCGGCCAAATCCGAATCCTGCTGAAAAAGGCCGAATCCCGAACCGAATCCTGGATTTGGTGCATCCCTACAAAGCAGTTATGAACAGGGAGTATGGAGAGAAACCCAAAATGAATTTTACAACCAGCACCCCAAACCCCCCCATGCACAGATATCTGGGTAAGATCACAGATGTGGAACTTTGCTACTATAGTAACCTACTACTTACATCAGTATTTATACTGCCAGGAGGAGGAGCCTTTCCACAGCCTGCAGTGATGTTCTTACAGCAGGAATCAGGCACATTGGTTGTACCAACAAAGGGAGCATATTGCTTCCAGTCAGTTGAGTTGAAGGCACCGCAACATTTAAACTGCAACGGCAAAAAAATAGGTTATGTATTGACACGGTGTGGTTCCTGAGTCTTTGTACAAGCAGAATACTTACTTCTTTCTGCAAGAGATCAATGCTGTCAGCCATATCCTTGGTGTTATTGTACCGGGACATACCATCTTTAAAGGATTCTTCAAATGCAGTGCGCAGCTAAAGTAGAGAAGGAGGGTTAACACAAAGTTACAACAGAAAAATCAATTTGCTCACGGCACAACATTTTCTTGAATTTGTTTTTGGGCATATGCATAAAAATGTATTCTTTAATGACCACTTTGTGCACAGAGAAGAGTAGTTCTGCATCAACTAGATTCTCTGTATGCAACATGATTTCTGCAGTGGCACACAACATATAGGGAACATTGCTTTTATTATTATTATTAGAGTGCCAAATAAGTGGGTTTAAACAAAGAACATAGAGAATTAAATACATAGCAACCAGTAACAGATATAAAAGGTGAAGAGGGTCCTGCCCAAAAGAGGTTACAATCTTGCACAGCAAGTCTGGAATAGTAATAAACAGCAAAGTTCTATTAGATGAAAAGCTACCTAATAGAGGTTATTAATCAGCTCTTTAACGCCCCAAGAAAGTTAGCATAAATGGACAGGGCTCAAAGCCAGTAATGTACCGTATATACTCGAGTATAAGCCGACCTGAGTATAAGCAGAGGTACCTAATTTTACTAGGGATGCACCGAATCCACTATTTTGGATTCGGCCGAACCCCCTGAATCCTTGGCGAAGGATTTGGCCGAATACCGAACCCGCACCCTAATTTGCATATGTAAATTAGGAGTGGGAAGGGGAAAACATTTTTAACTTCCTTGTTTTGTGACAAAAAGTCACTAAATTTCCCTCTCCGCCCCTAATTTGCATATGTAAATTAGGGTTCGGATTCGGTTTGGCAGGGCAGAAGGATTCGGCCGAATCCGAATCCTGCTGAAAAAGGCCGAATCCTGGCCGAATCCCGAACCGAATCCTGGATTCTGTGCATCCCTAAATTTTACATACGAAAACTGGGAAAACTTATTGACTCTAGTATAAGCCTAGACACAACTACAGCCCTGTCTCCCAGCAGCGCACATTCTGCCAAAGCGACCCCCCCAGCGATCAACCGGACTTCTTTGCAAAGTTGATGGTGACAGAGAATTGCCGAACGGATTACTGTGTGCATTGTCCCACTGTCCCACAGACATTGTTAATCTTTCGTATAACCAACAGATGGCGCTGTGTGATATTGCAGTCACTGTTAATCTTTCATATAACCAACAGAGGGCACTGTGTGATATTGCAGTCACTGTTATTCTTCCATATAACCAACAGATGGCGCTGTGTGATATTGCAGTCACTGTTATTCTTTCATATAACCAACAGAGGGTGCTGTGTGATATTGCAATCACTGTTATCCTTTCATATAACCAACAGAGGGCGCACTGTTATTCTTTCATATAACCAACAGAGGGCATTGTGCGATATTGCAGTCTCTCCCCAAGTGTACTGTTGGTATAGGAATGATTAAAAGTGACTGCAATACCGCTGACCCGAGTATAAGCCGAGGTAGACTTTTTCAGCACATTTTGGATGCTGAAAAACTCTGCTTATACTCTGGTATATACGGTAGATTCATTTGGCAGTGGGAGAAGGAAAAAATAAATAAATAAGACTTACCTTATCCTTGTAAACATAGGCAGCAATAGCAGCAGCAATCTCAACCAGGAATATCAGCACCAGCACAACAGCAAACTGGAATGGGGAAAAAAAAACATTTAGAAAGAGGATTTTTTTTTCATATACAGTGAAGCAGGATTTTTATTCCTTTTTACATATCCTGTATATTATGGAGTAGTCTATTTTTCTCCATATCACACACGGCACTTCTCATTCAGTAACATTAACAGTGGCAGACAAAATGTCTTTGCGCCCTTGGTTCAAATGCCGCCCATGCCCCTTTACAAAACTACAGAGTGATATTAAATAAGGCATTTGTTGCCAGGAAATTATTTGTAGGTGTTGGATAACAGAATGTCTTACCGTTGTCACCATGCAGTAGTTTTCTTTTAGTGCTCCACAGCAGCCAAAGAACGCAATCAAGAAGATGACAAGACCCACTACGATGATGGCTATAGGGGTTCCAGAGGAGGCAGCATTTTTCATGATGAGAGTGTGGTTAAGTTGGATTTGTACGTAGATCCCGATCGCTATGAGAGCAATACCGCACACCTGAAAGACAAACAGATACTCGGGTGAGTATTTTTGCATAAGACATAAATGCACACACTACAGTAACACCTTCCCCCCCCCCCCAGACGTGTATATCTGCAACTGAGCAGAACAATTTAATAACGGCCATTTGTAATAACACAAAAGGGTAAAGGTCGTTGTGCTGTTTAGTTCCTATTGGGCTCATTACCCATTGAAGACAAAGGCGCTTTTGTAGCGTTCTCCTCTCAAAACCGATGGAGCAAGGAGAACAAGTAATAGCAATGCTGCCAAGCCCTTCACACAAATTCTTCATAAGCAGTATTCTGAATGTCTGAATGAGAGGAGCACGGGATGCTGATGCTTTCACCATAGAGACCAAATACATACCATACAATAGGTGCAGTATATAGATCATGAAAACTTCCCTTTACCCAAACACTTACATGATTTGTGTATAGACAGACAACACTCAGGGCACCCATTCTCCCTAAGGCTAAATAACTAGGAATGCACCACTAGGTATAAAAAAAGTGGGCCAGAACACCCAAAAAAAAATGACCCAATGCAACTTGCATCACCATTGCTGTGGCGAGTTTCTCATGCAATGTTCACTTCCTCATTTTCACGAGAGAATAAGGTGAAAAATAAACTTTAAAAAAAAAAAAAAAAAGCATTTCACAGGGCTGGTCCTACCTGTTTATGTAATAATTGCCAATGTGCAAGCCAGGATGTCTATGCCTATCTGCATAAATATAAAGAAATTCTGCTTCTCCAGAAGCTTCCTCCACCCAAAAACTAGCTTTGTTGTATACTTAAAGGGGGGTTTTATTCACCAGAAATAAAGACTTTTTCCAATTACTTTACTCTATTTTTTATTTTTGACCATTTTTTCCAAAATCTTAGTTTAGTTTAATGTTCATGTCTCTGGTGTTTCAATCTGGCAGCTCAGTAATTCAGGAGCAGATTCTTCACGGTTACAATTTTGCTACATTGAGTTGATACATTTATCAGAAGCATCTCTGGAGTTTATTAGTAACCACTTTATCAATTCTAACAGCTGCCTTTAATGAAATTCGGGGATTCGACTCAGCACGGACAAAGATAAGAAATGTATCAACTAAATGTATCAATTTAGAAGTTTACAGGGTCGGCGACCCCCCCTCCCAGAGCTGATTTAGAAGGTAAGAAATTACACTTTAGGGCAGGGGCACACGGGCAGATTTAGTCACCTGGCGACTAATCGCCTCTTCTTCGGGGTGACAATGTCCCCGAACTGCCTTCAGCCTGCTATAATGAGAGAACACCAGCGCAATGGCACTCGCGGCGCTTCAATTTCCGAAGTCGCCCGAAGTTTCCTCGTGAGGAAACTTCGGGCGACTTCTGAAATCTAAACACTGCAAGTCTATTTCCGCAGGCGATTTTTCATTTTAGCCGGCAGAAGGCAGTTCGGGGAGATTGTCAACCCGTAGAAGAGGCGATTAGTCGTCAAGCAACTTAAGGTGGCCATACGCGGGCAGATAAAGCTGCCAATATCAGTCATTTAGACCAATTTGGCAGCTTATCTGCCTGTGTATGGGGGCTTCCAACGGGTCTTTCCGATCGATATCTGGCACGATATCGATCGTGAAGGTTTGATATTTACCCGACCAACCCGTCGGGAGCTCCTTGGCGTATTGTAATTCGATCGTTCGACCATATGGCTGAACGTTCGAATTACCTCCAATATAGCCATGCGTCAGTAACATATCGGGGAAAGATAAGCTCGTTTAGTGATGTCGCCAAACGAGCGGATCTTTGAGTCTATAGCCATCTTAAATCTCCCCCAATCTGCCCGTGTGCCCCTGCCCATACACTTCAATATTAGAAAAACTGTCACACATAGAAAATATTAAGTAATTTGAAAATGTCTTTATTTCTGGTTAACTATCTGAAACCAACTGAACTGAAAAAAAAGTGTTGGAAGGTGAATGTTGCTTAGAATGTGTCATTCTAAGCAACATTCCAATATACATATATTTAAAAAAAGTTTGAATGGTGTTAAAGTTATTTGTAAATGTAATTGCTAATGTTTGCATTGTCTGAGTTTCTGGATCAGACTCTCGAAACTCTTGAATGTTGCAAAACAGCTATTAAAAAGATTGTTTAATGTTTTTAATGAGAGGGAGATAAGCAAGCACTGCTTATAACAACTACAAAGCCTGCTATAGGAACTGTTGCAAAATTTGAGGCTTTATTGGCCCTTTGATCCCGACAGAAAGAGGAAAGGATACAATGAAAGATCCTGAAAACATTTGCATGACACCCCTCAAACAAGGCTAAGGTCTGGCACAGGTCAGTAGTAGTGACTGAATTGCTAAAGAGTGCAATCTTACCTGCACTGTTTGCTAGGACTTGTTATCAGCATTTAGGGAAATATGCTTTCAATCCAACTGGTTCAAGTGTTCAGAAGAGAACCGGTAGATCTGGTGGTTATTGGCACACGGAAGATTAGAGAGTGAATTAGGAGTCAGCCTTTTTCATCAGGATTTGGATTAGGCAGAATCCTTCTACCTGGCCTAAACGAATCCAAATCCTAATATGCCAATAAGGGGCAGGGAGGGAAATCATGTGACTTGTCACAAAACAAGGAAGTAAAGAACGTTTTCTCCTTCCCACCCCTAATTTGCATATGCAAATTCAGATTCGGTTCGGTATTCGGCCGAATCTTTCGTGAAGGATTCCGGGGTTTGGCCGAAATCAAAATAGTGGATATGGTGCGTTCCTAAAATGAATCAAGAGAATGAGCCCAATGCAAAGCCCTGCAGATATCAACTTAAAAAATGTAGAGGACTGTTAGACACACACATTTTTTTCTTTTTTATTTGCAGTTGTTGGACAGAAAAACAAATACATGTATAAAGTATTCTCTCCCTTGATGGTGCTACAGGGGAGAGAAGTGTGTGCAGTATGAAGTAGGAGGGTGCGGCTGAGTCAACAATTGCAGAAAAATAAAGCTTCTTGTTTTTAGCAAAGAACATAAGTGGTAACTCGAATATTTTCAATTGAAGCCAATGACACAAGGTTCCGTTTCAGTCCTTTCACCCAGTGCATAATAATAACTATTCAATTTGTCACCATGAGAATGTAATAATGATTCTTGCTTTGAGGCCACTGGGAACAACATCCAAGGGGTTGGTGAGCAACTTGTTGGGGATCACTGGTCTATAATTTATATCAGTAACGTAACCAAGCAGGGTCGGGCCAGGGTGCAGGCCGTGCTATTTACCCACAGCATTATCTACGTTTCTTGATAGAGGGAGCGGAAACGCTTTCATTTCACCAGCAAACCACCAAAGGGCACACAGACGTGCCTCCTACCCACAGGACAAAAGCAACAGGACTTCTCTTTAGACAGTCTCATGTATTACAGAAACAGCGGGAAATGAAAGGTTACACTGAATCCTCACTTTCTCAACAGTTGCCCTATCCTTACAAACACTTACTGCATCAATTTAAAACATTAACAACCTGAAAATCCATTGCGTTATTTGCCTGCTGAGGGCACAGGAGCATCCCAACATTCATCTTCCATGATGAGACTTCTGGTTTAGTAATTACAGTAGACTCCTGCTGAGATGCTTTATATGATCCAAACAAACAAACATTCGCTAGTGTAGACATCTTGAAACCTCTGTCATTTTGGTATGGGCTTAAATACAGCAAGTTGCAAATATAAAGCGACAACATTACCAATTTGTAAGCGGGGTTAACTATTTGTGTTCCTCCTAAAGCAGACGGAGGCATGAGAATGTAGCCACAACACACAAACATATTCCTTCCCGACATATATTACAGTTCCATTTGTTTTGGAGCTTTCCTATTGCTTGCCATAGTGGAGGCCTACAAACAAAATAACCATCTCACTTATGTGAAAAGCCTTTGTTCACACTAACAGAAAGAAGTAATGTTGAAGTGGAGTTTTCCCTTTAAGGGTCAAAGCAAACCCAATAATGGAAATCAAGAGATCAGAACTGTGTACACTATTATCAACACAATAGATTATTTTTAACTGACTTTCACTTTCCCTTGCTAGAAATATTCCATTACAGACAGCACAGCTTATTCAGCTACCTGTTTTGATTATTAAAGAGGTGGTTCACCTTTAAGGTAACTTTTAGTATGTTATAGAACGGCCAATGCGAAGCAATTTTTCAATTGGTTTTCATTATTTTTTTTTTTTATAGTTGTATAGTTATTTGTTATTCGAATGGGCGTCGCTGACTTATTCTATAAAGCAAACGCTCTGTAAGGCTAAAAATGTATTGTTAATTTTTATTACTCATCTTTCTATTCAGGCCTCTCCTATTCATATTCCAGTCTCTTATTCAAATCAGTGCATGGTTGCCAAGGTAATTTGGACCTTTAAGATTTTAATTTAAGAGCTAATAAAGAACTCAAAAACCTTAAATAATAAAAAATGAAAACCAATTACAAATTGTCTCAGAATATCACTCTCTACATCAGTGGTCCCCAACCAGTAGCTCGTGAGCAACATGTTGCTCTCCAGCCCCTTGGATGTTGCTCCCAGTGGCCTCAAAGCAGGTACTAATTTTTGAGTTCCAGGCTTGGAGGCAAGTTTTGGTTGTATAAAAACCAGGTGTACTGCCAAACAGAACCTCAATGTAGGGTGACAATCCACATAGGGGCTACTAAATGGCCAATCACACCACTTATTTGGCACCCCAAGAACATTTTTCATGCTAGTGTTGCTCCCCAACTCCTTTTACTTCTGAATGTTGCTCACGGGTTCAAAAGGTTGGGGATCCCTGCTCTACATCATCTAAAACTCTCTATTTAAAAGGTGAACAAGGTGAGCTCCCACGCCACCTTGGCCATGTCGAATGAATAGATACCAATGGCAATACCCTCAACGGTTAGACAGAATTATGCTAAACTGCAACTGGTCTTTTTAAAATGTTGTGCTTTTGAATTTACAGATTTTATTGTTCAGCTGTCAGACATAGAATTCTAATAGCTATGCTTAAACACCCTAGCAACAAGGATGACGTTGGGAATTTAAAATGGAAGATAAATAGTAGTGAGCCTAAACAGACAGATCATCAATGAAAAACTAAAGCATAATATTAGCCTTCAGTCAATCTATGATCATAACAGATAGGAAGGGTAATAATTCCAAATGGTAGTTCTTATAAACCACAAGATGGCTTCACAATAGTAAATTATTTAATTTCTGCTCTTTTAGCTTAAAGTAAATTGCAGCTGATGGCACGGTACTAGTTAAATCCAAGGAATATTCCGCTTATACTAAATGCTAGTATGACTTACTGCAGCTCCTTTTACTATCTAATTATGAGAGCAAATGGAATTAAGCAGGAAATGTTGCCAGACCAGTTTACCGCTAGGAATGTCACATTTCAGCTTCAAGGGGCATGTGACTGATGGCAAGAATCCGGGGAAAAGTTTATGGTTAAGGCAAAGTTTCCTAAATATAGTTTAAAATAAATATCACTGCAACAGAGAGCAGGTTCTAGGGACTGTGAAAGCAGTTTGGTGGTGTGTCTCAGCTGGCATGTTATTGCCATTTGAATTACAACGTATGTCCCTAGTCACAACACAATGCAAGTACAGCAAACGCACCTTGATATAGAACAGCACCCAACACAGGCCAAAATATCCTGAGTACATAGCCTCCAGGATACAAATTAATTATTGGAATAATAACTATGCATATTTTGCACTTTATTTAAATCACCTGAAAGCAACAGTGTGTTATCAATTACGTAGCATCACTTATTTCATTATATATATATATATATATATATATATATATATATATATATATATATATATATATATATATATTTATTTATTTAATTTATTTTTAAAAAACCCTTCTAAATATAATTACTTACACTTAGGGCAGATTTATCAATGGTCGAGGTTTGCTTTCCCAAAACATTTGAGTTTTTCGAGGGAGGTTTCAGTAAAAATTAATTTTTCTGGGTTGAAAAAAAAAAAAAAAAAAAAAAAAAAAAACCTAAATTCTTAGATATTTATTATGCCCCAAAGCTGCAAATATCTCAAATGCAAAAATACTAAAGCTAAAACCTGTCAAGTTCATATAGAAGTCAATGGCAGAGGTCCATTGAAGCATTTGAAGATATTTGTAGCCTTCATGATGTTTTTCGGTGGGTTTCACTCAATCAATTCAAACGATTCGAGTTTTTTTCTTTTGCTGATAACTCGAACAATTCGAGTATTTAAGTCCACCCCGCAGATAGCACAGATTCAAGTTTTGTTTTTTCTACATTACAGTTTTGTCATAATTAAACAAACATTCCAGTGGTGAGTTTATTGGAGGTAGAAAAAAAACCTCACACACGACCTGTGCTAAACCCCATATTGATGGTTAGCTCTAGCAAGCCACTGGTCTGTGCTCCCTTGGACAAACTGATGTAGTAGAACTAACATATCTTTAAAAATAACAGACAGACACAAAACGCATGTACTGAAAGACTGCTCAGAAAGGTCCATAAAGGGTAACTTTAAACGGACTATATAAGAAAGCTTTGTATTTCCTTGAGATGAGGCTTGTATCAGGTTTAGTGTCTATGAGAGTTCCCCTTTAACAACCTGATATGACTGCATCACAAGATAACTGCATGCCATCTTATAATTATAACGCAAAGTAACCAAAACAAAGGGAAAATTTGCAGTTTGCAGCCGAAATCCTAATTCAAGCATTCACACCTGTCCTCAACTAACCCTGCCCGCAGACAGATGTGTACAGAAATCATAGGCTGCTGCGGCACTTGGATATTACTGCTCTAAAGCTCATGGTTTATGAAGGCCAGCTATATCACAGCTGCATCTTTACTGCAGCCATAAGTCAGCTCAGATAATGGCCGTGCTCACAACAACATTGCTATTGTTCACCACATGGAGCAGGACTCATTAACAGCCCTGGAGCTACGTTGAAGGGAACATGCTGGAGGCCTCATTACTAGGTTGATATGATTTTGTTTCAAAAACATAAAGCTCTCTTAGACTCTAAAATAGGGCAAAATAAACTAGGCTTTACCCTTGTGAACTAAAGTACATAACAGCAACACACAGGTTTGTGGTCTTTGAACGGAGGGGTTTCCAGATCAGTGTGCCGTGTTCACATAACCAAGGATCAGGAATGGTGGCTCCGGCATTTGGTATCAGGAAAGAAACAAACCATTAAACATGCAGAACATACCAAGTAAAATCGAGAAGGATGAGACTAAAGCCTAGTCATTCTAAACATATATAAATTACAACTTCAGACACAGGATTCTTTTTATGACCCCATGAAATGTAACCACGATTTATAGGGACAGAATCGAAAGGAACTAAAAGCAACATGCAGAACCTCAGGAGTGAATGGAAACAAATTAGATTTAATGTGATGCACTAGAGAAATGGGCTTAACAGCTGTGAAACTTCTGCTGTCAGCATTAAGGGGTGCTGGGAGTCCCAGCTCAATGGCAGCCGCAAATTAAACCCCCTGCGATATGTAACTTTAAACACGGATGTATTCTTGCATATACCGCAGCAGACAAGATGTTATGGCCACGTCTGCAGTGACAAGGATGAAGCCTTCCAAATGAGCAAGGCATTGGCAGCACTCCATCTGAACGGTTTTGGGTGCCTTACAAAGCAGACATTTTATTTGAGGGAGTAAGCATATTTACAGCTTCACTTCTATGCAGACATTAAAGTAATAAGAATTATATGAAATTTAGATGGATCCTCTCAGTATGTCTCAGCTGAGAGGGACACAGTCCATTCTCTATTAAAGGGCAAAACAACCCCAAAATAAAAAAGTTCCTACTTAGACATCCCAAACATAATTCTAAGCAACTTTACATTTACACCCATTTTACGTTTTTCAGGGGACCAGAAAAAATGGTGTAAAATCCAGGAAAATGTAAAATCTGGGAAATGTATTATGCATTATATATAGGTGGGACCAAAAAACAACAATGTAAAATGAGGGAAAAATAAAATCAGGGGATGTAAAATTGAGATTTCATTGTATTAAAATGTTCAGTGCTTTAATAGTTACAGTATTCGTAAAAACAATTGCTACTCAAAGCTGAATTTGCTTAACTCCTGGTTGTTACTTTTTAAAACAATGTTGCCAAAGTCTTAAGCTCCCCATAGACGCGATGATTCTTCTTGCCGAACGACCGATTTTAGGGAAGTCCGACCAATCCTTCGAAATTATCGCGTGGTTAGTGGGATTCAAACGATCGTACATCTTACGATTTTTCGGCCAACATCTGTCAGGAAATTGATCGGCCAGGTCAAAAAACCTTTGTCGGCCCCAGTGCAATCTATCTATGTTTGCAGGGCCAAACAGGCAGCTCCCCTTTGTTTTCCTGGCAAATTGGTCTTTTTAGTTGATGGTAAATTCTTACGATCGTTCCGAGAAGATCGTGGTCTCACGATCAGGATCTGTTCTTTTAAAAATCTCAACATCTATGGCCAGCTTTAGTTCTCCAGCAAAACAGATCTGTTAATCAGCTGCCTTGTCTTACATTGTATTAACAGTTTGAGCCATCAGGGCAGAGAATGGAAAGGCACAAACTCTTAGAATTATATTTTCTTTTACAATATACATATACAAATAGAAAATGTGTAATGAGTGTATATTGCTTAGAATTATATTTTCTTTTATAAAATATTTTTTTTGGGTTGACAAAAGGAGAACTGGATCCAACTGTGCATGTTCTGAATAGATTATTGTTGGCAGAAGGCTGAAGATGGTCCCCACATGAGCTCCGCTACTCTGCATGGATACCTGCGCATGATATTCAGGGACACTTTTTCGAATAATGTGGAAAGGAGGGGCTATCTAGGCTAATGGATGGGGCTTTTCTAATTGGGAGGTGGTAGTTCTCTTATAAATAGGAACATGGATTACCCAAACAGTTTGTAACATACTTCAGGATAACAAGCACATAACTAAGAAATTGCATTAAAGTGGAACCCCTCATCATGCAGGCAATTTACTTTACAAATGAGACCTTTATTGGAGGCCCCTTAGATTTTGACTTTGTGTGTTACAATGGTTCCAAGTCCATTTCCAAGTCCATCACAAAATCAGTTTTAAAGGTGGACAACCAATCGTAGCTTGCATTTCCCCGTCTGTGGATTGGCTGACAATCTACAGTAGCAACTGCTGAGACACACCTGCCTGGAAAGCAGAGCAGCTGATTATGGCTAGCAAAGGTTAGAGGCAACCATTCATTAAAGGGTACTGGCTTAATTGCAGATACACACCTTCCTTCCTTCGCAATTAAACCAGATTACCACAATTACCTGGTTTTAGGAGTCTTAAGCAATTGGAAGGCATTTTCAGGAGACCAGACACCAACAGTAGTACATTTACCACAGGTAACAAATCTTCTGGTGTGCCAGTACCATAAACAAACCCAAAACCCCACTATAAAGGCTACATTCCTTCTGATGTCAAATGTGAATAACGCTTTAAGAAAGTCCAGTTGTACCTTTAGAGGCCTAGGGTTGGAAAAAAATGGTGTTGGTCGAGTGCTCCACGAAGCATTTTTACAATTTACATAAATTTTTGGTTTTAAGTGGTTTCCAACATATTCACAGTTTTATACTGCTAGGCAGGCTCAGTTCAAAAGCTCTGTTTGAAAGCCCAGTGTCCATGACTACTGATGGGCAAATCTGACCTTGATCTGATTCACCAAGGGTCTTGTAGGCCTGCAACATTGCCATATTTTTGTATATTTCTGTGCTGAATACATCTTTATCTTTTCTGCTGGTAATTTTTTTTTTTACATACGGATATGGCCCAGTGGTAGTGATATGTGGGTAGGCCCAATACCCGCAGGTTCGGGCCAACCCCGCACCTCCATTTGCGCGTGGTGGGTGCGGGTTGAGCTCTTCTTCCTGCTTTTCCCGCCCACCACCCAAAATTGCTGGCTTCTGACTTCCTGCTTGATTTTTTAAAGACACATGCTTCCTGCCCCACCCCTTTTGTGACATCATCGCCGGGATGGAGTGGCCATTAAAATGGAAGCAGGAAGTCGGGCTCAGGTGGGGGCGGGTTGGTGAAGGGCAAGTTAGGGTCAGGTTTCACCTGACTCGCACATCATTACCCAGTGGCAGGCGTGGGTCCTCCAGTACAGCAGCCAACACCTCAACAAAGGTTTTTTTTGTTTTATTTAGAGGTATTGAGCTCTCCATAATAGTGAACCTCAGAGTTACTGGCTCCTGTTTGAGCCAAAACCCTGGTGTAAGTATCTAAAAAATCAGAAACCATTCAAAATAGAAAATGAATGTAAATAACTGGTTTGTTCAGTCATACCTTATTGTTAGCAACTGGAAATGTATGCCACCATCATAACACACATTCTGACATCTCTATTATTTACTGGTCAACCATACACAGGTTAGTCATCATTTGCTTATTCCCAAAGCCTGCCTGTTTTAACAGAGGTCTAAAAGAAATTTTGCTTTATCTCTGGTAACTCAAGGAAGAACTTAAAGGAACAGTTCAGTGTAAAAATAAAAACTAGGTAAATAGATAGCCCGTGCAAAATTAAAAATGTTTCTAATATAGTTAGGCAAAAATGTTATCTATAAAGGCTGGAGTGACTGGGTGTCTAATATAATAGCTTTACAGCTCTCTAACTCTGAGTTAGTCAGCGACTTGAAGGGGGGCCCACATGGGACATAACTGTTCAGTGAGTTTGCAATTAATCCTTAGCATTCAGCGCATATTCAAAAGCAACAGTTATGACCCATGTGCCCTCCCCCCAAGCCACCGATTGGTTACTGCCTGGTAACCAATCAGTGGAAACAAAGAGCTAAAAGCAGGAAGTAGTGTTCTGGCTATTATGTTAGACATCCAGTCACTTCAGCCTTTATAAATTACATTTTTGCCTTACTAACTATATGAGAAATATTTTTAAGTTTGTGTGGGCTATGTACCTAGTTTTTATTTTTATACCGAACAATTCCTTTAAATATGTAAAGTCACCAGTGAAATAGGAATATGCATCTACAAGCAGACATAAGCATTAGCAGATATAGATATAGTGTATAGTTGTACTTTATAGTATTGTTTAGTATTGTATAAGGGCACACAGCAGGATTTGGGGGCATTTAGTAGACGGCGACAATCTCCTCTTCTTTGGCCGACTGATCTCCCCAAAAAACCTTCGAGGGCTACAACATAAATCGCAGACGGGATGGCACTCAGAGCTTCGGGCGACTTCGGAAACAAAGCGATCCGAGT
Organism: Xenopus petersii; assembly: GCA_038501925.1. Lineage (NCBI taxonomy): Eukaryota > Metazoa > Chordata > Amphibia > Anura > Pipidae > Xenopus > Xenopus petersii. The sequence goes on along the minus strand of CM076674.1, from coordinate 50,066,238 downwards.
GCCGAGGCTTTTCGGGGAGATTAGTCGCACGAAGAAAAGGTGATTTGTCGCCAGGCGACTAAAACTCCCCGAATCTTCGCATTTGTGTCTCTGCCCTAATAACTAACAAGCTGTATTCATTGCGGTATTTTAATAGTTGCATGTAAAAATTTTCCCTGCGTACCTGCATAAAATTACATAACTTAGGAACTAAAAAAAACACATTAGATCCCACCCAATCCAAATATTTTAAAGATATACAAACGTCTATGAGCCCAAGGCAGCCTTTCCCACTCGCACCTGAAAATCCTGTATTCCTAGGCTAATATCCACTTAAACAAAAGAAGGCTCATTTTAGTATACAGCTGAATTATAGCTAGCTTGTAAATATTGGTTTAAGCAGCCACCCTGATTAAAATCCCAGGCAGACACTGTAAACTGAATGGCAGCCAATCACAGAAAGGTGAATAACCACACAGAATTGTGTGACAGTAGAATGCAGCCATTTCACAATGAACCATAACAAAAGGATTTTCCTGTGGCTATAAAAAAAAAAAAACCATAGAAGAAAATGTATATCATGCACCCAAATTAAAAGTTAAAAGAAATCACTTATTGCTGCTCCATTCTGTTCCTTTTTTACATGAATTTTTAATGAACCAGGGAAAGTTTTTAAACTGCTCAGTTGCTTAATAAAGTTGATTTGTTTGGCGAGAACTGTACAAGCCTTGTGGTTTGGCACAAAAAAACAAAATATCGTTAACCCAAAGATGATCAGGTTTGCATTTCAGGCTTCTTCAGTTACAATGATTTATTTACTGTTAGTATATGTGACTTTAGATGCCAAAACCTGCACAAATTGCTTTTGCATAATCTATGCCTAGCTTCAATCCTATTGTTGCACCTATTATTTGTAACAAACACAGGCCACACTGCGAGATTAGATTAGAACCTTGCTTGGTGCCTGCCACGGACCAGACATACAGTATAATGTCTCCTTTGTTGCAGTGCAGCCGTGCTTTTTTGGGCCCATGAAATCACAGCTTGAGTCATATAAAAAGCATTAACCCTTTGCGCAGCACAGGACTTTAATTCTGCCACCCAATGCCAATAAAGATGATCCATGGCACAGATCAAAGAGAAATTCAGAAGCGTAATCTATGGCATTGCCATTATGGTACGGCCATGACATAGTTTATGATCTGCAGCTTTAAAAGGGTTAAACACTGCAACATGAGCCAGACACACAAAATGTGAGGTTAACAATACTGTAATTCTATAGAAAGATGCTTTATTGGGTGGGGAAAACCGGTATCAATTTCCAAATACGATATCCCTTGCAGGGGAAGATGAGAATCACTGATAATTGGAAATTGGATAAAGCCAATCAGAACCTTGGCGGGCAATGTGATCGATGTGCAGCACAAATCCCAGCAAAATATTTAGCTCATATTTATTAGGTAAAATAATACTAAAGACAATAGTGGGATCACACTATAGTGGGATGGGTAAAACACAGGAAGTTACACCAAAAAGCACAGTAACAAAATACTAAAATAGTCTATTGCACATCACAAGGGGAACTTGTTACATTTTAACAGTGAGGAACAAACTAAGTTACGTTGGAGGCCACAAGCCGAAACCTGTTTTATATTGCCTTGGTTCCATCTGTGACTGTAATGAGTACAATTGTGCTTATGGTCTGTTTGTTTTTTTAATTTTAATTGAGCATATATAATATGTAACAACATACACATGGGTGTATAAAATATATGCAAGAGAATAAAGGGGGGGAAGGAAAAGAAAAAAAAGTCAAGTGAGGGGAAAAGGGGTGAAATAAGGATTCATCAAAGTAACCATAATAGTAAAAAAATAATAATAATAAAAAAAAAAAAACTAAGTTCTGTAGCTATCAGTTCAATTTTCCATCCATTGGGTCTGTTGTTGACTGGGATATGTCCTTTGTTTCCTTATGAGAAGGGTCAGTTGTGGATCATTTTCATGTGCTAACCAGACTTGTGGAGATTTTTTCCAATGACTAGCAATGATAAGTCTGGCTGCCATTAGTATGTGTTGGCTCAATGTATGTGCTGCATTAGTAAATTTGCCAGGTTTTCTCAATAATAGTAATGTAAACGGATCCTTAGGGAAATTGGTATGAAGTAGCCTAGATATGAGATGAAGTACGGAGATGAAGTCTGCTTCCCATTTTTGCATATAAGGGAGCTTCATATTATGTTTACTAGGATGAATCATCGAATTATAGAGAAGACTAATCAATCCAGGGGCTAATGGTGACTGCATGCAAAACGTTTCAAAGCTGGATGCTGTGATCATTTTGTGTCCACAGTTTTTTGCCTTTGGTTGGCATAGTGTAGAATTGTGCTTATGTTTTAAAAGTTTCATATAACCTATAGCAACTAACCAGCAAGCGTTTGTTAATCTCCTGTCTAAAGACACCCGCCTTATTGATTGCTGTGTGTTACTGCAAAGCAAACTGTTTGCCTCTTATTACATATGGGGTAATTTGTCTACATGGTGCAATCTTGAATGGCTCAATTTTCACTGACACCAAACTTTTCGGGATTACATTTCTACTACACCCATCTTGGGTGACATGTTTGGTTTTTAAAGGACAGGAAAAGCTAGAATAACAGGGGAATGCCAATTAGTTGGATACCTCCCTGATGCAGACAGAAGTGAGACAAATGTTCCTGAGAGGCAACAGATAACAGATCTTTCTGTAATCTGGAACTCCATATTTTAAGTCTACTAGAAATATATGTTATATGTAAACATTAAATAAACCCAATAGGCTGGTTTTGCCTCCAATAGTTTGGATCAAGTACAAGGTACTGTTTTATTATTAGAGTAAAAATTTGATTTATTTGGATAAAATGGAGTCTATGGGGGACCGTCTTTCCGGTATTCAGAGCTTTCTGCATAACAGGTTTCTGTATAACAGATCTCATAACCCTCCAAAAAAACAATTTTTTCTTCAGCACACCACTTTTCAGTGTGTATCCACTCCCAAGCTGCCTCCAAGTCAGCCAAATTCCTTATCTTGAATAATAGGATATGAAGTACACCATCCTCAGGCTTTGCCTTTAAAACATTTTATTTCAGCGGAATTCACACACAACAGATGCTGCAGATCTCATAGCTGCATCTCAAAATAAAAATTACTTAAAAAGTCTTGCATCTAATTATCTAATTGCTATGCAAAAAACATGTTTAACTTGAAGCATGATGGCAACATCCATCCATTCAGAAAGGACAATTCAGCCTACTATGCAAAATAGGGATGCACCGAATCCACTATTTTGGCTTCAGTCGAACCCCGAATCCTTTGTGAAAGATTCAGCCGAATACCGAACACGAACCCTTATTTGCATATGCAAATCAGCAAGGGGGAGGAAAGAGAGCTGCGCTTTCTTTACTTCCTTGTTTTATGACGAGAAGTCACATGATTTTAAGGATTCAGTTCGGCCTGGCACAAGGATTTGGCCGAATCCTGATGAAAATGGCAGAATCCTGGCCGAATACCGAACCCTCGATTCGGTTCATCCCTAATGCAAAATGATTTTAAAAACTAGATGTTCTAAACTTACTAGCGCTTATATAAACTACAGGTAGGGTTGCCACCAGGTAAATTGATGCTTTATGTCAATGTTGCTATTAAGGGATAAAGATAAAAATATAAGTAGACAGGATTTTCCTTTCTCTCCAATAAAAAGATGGCACCCCTACCCACTGGTCTCCCACTGTAGCCATGTACCAGCCCATTCTGTAAATAAGAACAACTGTTTCACTGCCCACACAGTACCTAAAAGAGGTGTACAAACCTTCATTAAATATTGACAAGATGGCACCATGCATATGTATATGTTCACATTTGAATCGTACATGGGAAAGGCTTTTCTGGGGAGCCAACCATGAAAACCTTAAACGTATCTAAGCTGTTTAAACAGATATGATCGCATGACACTGAAATTGTAATTAATCTCAGTTCCATCTCGTATAGTTCACCCTAGCCGAACTGGACCAGTTAACATTATAACTGGGTTAGGGGATCCACCTTTCTGTACAATGTGGTGTTTTATAAGCTATACACTGTAATACTGTCCTCTCATACCATGCCTTCTGCTAACAAGCTCTACTAAAGGGGTTATTCACTTGTAAATTAACTTTTAGTATGATGTAGAGAGTGATGTTCTAATCTAAGACAATTTGCAGTTTACTTATTTTTTTAAATTTTGTGTTTGAGTTAGTCTTTTATTCAGCAGCTCTCCAGTTTGCAATTCCAGCAATTTGGTTGCTCGAGCCCAAATTACCCTAGCAACCATGCACTGATTTGAATTAGAGACTGGAATATGAATAGGAGAGGGTCTGAAAAGAAAGAGGAGTAATAAGTAGCAATAACAATACGTGTATAGCCTTTTCTGGATGGTAACAGTGACCGCCATTTGAATGCGGGTAAGAGCCAGAAAAAGAAGGCAAATAATTAAACTTTAAAAAAAAAAACAGGATTTGGAGGCCAATTAGAAAGTTGCTTAGAATTAGCCATTCTATTACATACTAAAAGTGAACTTAAAGCTGAACACCCCCTTTAAGCCTTCTCCATGCAGCAGCATTTAGGTCCTGAGGCAAAGGGCCATCATCAGACCTTGTGACTGAGCAGTACCCTGTGGCCCTTTTCAATTCTACATTCCACCAGAACAAAGACACATTTAGTCCTGCCTATTAATAAAACAGAGGTATGCAAAATTTGCCTATGGTCCGCTCAAAAAAACATTAAAGCTATGCAGGCAACTTTGTACATCTCAAGAGTTAAATGGGTTTGGTCCATAAAGATCTGACAGCCCTAAATAGCACCAAACGGGATATTATCTGCTTATGTTTCAGGACATGGATCATGGGACATCGAAAAGCGAAGTCATTTTCAAAAGATGGTATTAGTCATGGATTGCTCAATCTTTTTAGCCTCTTTGCTCCCATACATAAATCAGGAATGACCATGAAATAGGCCAAATGGCTGTAAGCAGAAAGGCCCACTAACAACCTGGCCAACTGTGAATTCCAGCAATCTGGTTGCTAGGGCCCAAATCAACCTAGCAACCATGCATGGATTTGAACGCAACACTGAAATACAATTATGATTGTGCCTGAATAGATAGATGAGTAATAAAAAGTAGCAACAATAATAAATGTCACCTTACAGAGTATTTGTTTTAGATGAATCCTGGAAACAAGTAGAAAAATAGCTCAAAAACTATAAAATAAAAAAAAATTGAAGCCCCGTTGAAAAGTTGCTTAGAATAAGCCAATCTATAACATATTAAAGTTAATTTACATGTGAAAAACCCCTTTAAAGAGCATGTCTTGCAAAGATGTTTAACAAAGTTACACAAGATGGTGATGGCCCGTGACCAACTTTAAAAGCAGAAATCATTTGTTTGAATAGGCTTGTGGTGCAGTAAGTTCATGTTTATGTTTAGTATACAAAATACAACATTTCTAGCCTTATTCTTTTTTAGACTTCACGACCCCTTTAAGCACAGTGAGGGTCTCCCCTAGTTCTATAATGAGCCAGTCCCTAATTAAGCTCAACCTCAGACTTCAATCACATCTGTCATTAAAAAAAATATATATTCTGGCTACATATGTATTCTGCGTCAGTCTGGGATCATACAGGCCAGCGGGTTATTCACAAAGAAAATGAGTCCAATTCAATGCCTAAAAATAAACCAAATATCATTTTCCAAATAATTGGATTTTGATATCCCACCCAGGTCTCTGTAGATCGTTAGGCTGTACTCCAAAGGGCATCAGAAACCCACAGTGAATGATTTAGAGATTTTAGGCAGTGCCCTGAGCAGCTCCCACATGAAATTCTCCCCACACCCTAGTTGCAACTGCCATTATTCCCAAACCTCTTATCTGCTTGAGAGTAAGTATGCATGTATGTATTTATGTATGTATGGGAGTTGTACATTTAGAAATACTTTAGTTGAATGTTCCAAATGTCTCAGTTGCACACATATGGCCCCAATTATGCTTTCTTTTGCATGATTTTGTCTTATTTAGATTAGTGATGGGATGTATACCTTCCACATAGTGCAGGGCTTTAACTCCCAGAACCCACTGATGTGTAGTTTAATATGATCTGGAAAGGCCCTTGTGTGATTGTCGGATGAGCTGAAGAGCTGGTAGAACAGGGGGAATAAATGAAGCTGGAGGCTGAGAGTACAGATGAAACCCCCTCCTCTAACCCCGGCGGTGCAACAGGCTGTGCAGGTCACATGACCGAGTGTCGCAGCCAAGGCCGGCCAGCTGTATCCCTAGATAAGAGTCGGGGGACGATTAAAGAGACAGGGACCCCTTTCAGTCCGAGATCAATCAGAGCCAATAATTGGTAAACGGTCACTTATAAACGGGATCGGCTGCCGTATCTGCTAGGAGACACCATGACTATAGAACTAACCACTCGCTATAAAGCTGTGGCCGAACTAACACTCCCAGACCTTCCGCTACAGACCCGAGCGCTAGAACAACCTCAGAGACCCACGGAGCCTCCCAGCCGGCGGCCTCCCATTGGTTCCAGCCCTAGGAGAGAGGAGAAGAAATGGCCTTACCCAGAACACGAAGTTGAAGAAGAACATAAGGAACTTGACGCATTTCATTCCCCCTTCCACCGCCATTCTGCCGCTGTGCCTGTAACGGGATAAAGGAGAGTTTAGTCGATGCTGTCTGGAACCCCTCCCTGAGCAGCTCACGGCTCAATGCGCCCGACAAACAGCTGCGCGTTCCGAGCGCTCCCTTGGGATTCTATAACGCGCCGACCCGCTAGCGCTTCTGTCGGAGTCTACACAGCCTCCCGCACCCTGTAGTAACAGCAGCCGCCGCCCTTCACCTTTCTCTTTCTCCTCTCCAGTAACTTGTAACGCCTGTCTCTGCTTTGCTGACTTTCTCGTCTGCGAACTCTCTGCCAGAGATTCACACCTCCCCCTCCCTAAAGCGAGACTTCCTCCCCTTGTGATTACACAGAGGGCTGTGCGCCACGTGACTCTGACGTCATTATGTCACTCCTTGTGAGAATGTTTACCGTGGGGAAGCCCCGTGTATGATTTAGGAAAGTGGGCGAGTGTCTCTCTTCCCAGTCACTTCATATTTCCTGCTCAAGTCCTCTAAATGTATGATTACTATTCACGGCTTTGTACATATTAGTCACGAACTCCTGACCGGACTGAGGGTCGCAGACTTCAGCCTAAAAATAGTGTTTATCCTTCCCAAGTATCCCAACCCAGTATATTCCCCTGTGACAACTAAAATAAATACATTATTGACTTTGCCAATACATAAAGGACAAGTAAAGATGGCAGTGGAGTAACTAGAAGTGTATGGGGCCCACAGCAAAATCGTTTTTTGGAGGATGGAAAAGTCTGAATCAGAAAATCCGCCATCTCAGACCTGTCGAGGTTGCATATAAGTCAATGAGAAAAGTCCAAATGATTTTTTAATGTGTGCTGGGTTTTGTGCAATATCCCAAAGTTTTCGTAGTTTTCGGGCAAAAAGCATAAGAAATCGGAGTTTTCTGGCGGATAATCTGAGTTTTCGGATGAAAAATCGTGAAAATCTGATTTTTTTGTTCCTGCAAATTATATTTTTGGGAAAATGTAATGATAAATAAGCGAGTGGGTTTTATCCGAGTTTTTAGTAGAAAATGTTGAGATAAAATCTGACTTTGACCGATACTCTATCTATAGTCTCTCAGTTGTATCAAAAGCAGATTACCCAATAATGATCAGCACCCTAAGGCTGGTGAAAGAGTACAACAATAAAAAAGGGAAAAGATAAAAATATGTAGTGTAGTATTTATATTTAAAACTAATCACCACTTGTGCTACTTAAACAGAAGCGTGTCACCAGACTTTTGAGTCTAGTTGCCCTTTAAACACACAGACCATGAACATTGGTGTATAAGGATTAGTTTTAGCTTCACAACATGCTTTTTCACCAATTAATATGGCAGGAGTGCCTACTCACAGAATAGTACTTTCTCCCAGTGCATTTCAGAGATTAGTCTTGCTTGCTGTAAAATTCCTTCTCATGGCAATCTAACAACGAAGTTAAGAGGTGCGTCACCCGTATTGTAAAAACCTTTTATTTGCTAAACAGTATAAAAGTAATGCACTTACATTTGTGCAACAAATCATCAAATCTGTCTCATTTCACCTCAGCAAAAAAATTTGCTAAACTGTGAAAAAAATTGCAAAATGGCGAAACATTAGTGAAATGCATTAAAGTCAATGGACATCAATTTTTTTTTTTTTTACGCACACAGCTTTTTCTCACTCCAAATGTATTAAATTTAATCGGAGCTTTTTCTTGTGGCAACTCCCATCCTCATCACTACTACATCACTACTACACAGTTAAATGCTTGGCAGTAAGATGTCCCACTTTTGGTGATTGGGTACCCTCACACGTTCCTACTCCAGCTGCTCTATGAAATGACATTCTCGCCTGATTATTCCCAAACCTCTTATCTGCTTGAGAGTAAGTATGCATGTATGTATTTATGTATGTATGGGAGTTGTACATTTAGAAATACTTTAGTTGAATGTTCCAAATGTCTCAGTTGCACACATATGGCCCCAATTATGCTTTCTTTTGCATGGTTTTGTCTTATTTAGATTAGTGATGGGATGTATACCTTCCACATAGTGCAGGGCTTTAACTCCCAGAACCCACTGATGTGTAGTTTAATATGATCCGGAAAGGCCCTTGTGTGATTGTCGGATGAGCTGAAGAGCTGGTAGAACAGGGGGAATAAATGAAGCTGGCTCCATTTTTGGCTCCAGCTGCTCTATGAAATGACATTCTCGCCTGATGTGTTTCACTGTCAATCAGTTTCCTCAGAGGCGTAATGAAGAGATGGCGTCTGAAGAGACAGAGTGGAATTACGCCTCTGAGGAAACTGATTAACAGCGAAACACGTCAGGCGAGGATGTCATCTTGTGGGTATTGCCGGTTACCGCAAGCAGGACATCTTTCTGCCCAGCGTTTAACTGTAAAGCAATCCCATCATTAAATATGCTATTTGTTTGAGTAGGAGAACTAAACCCTCCCAGCTGCCATTGTAACTATTCAGACCTGGTTACAGTTACCCCTACCTCCTATGACCCCATCTAAAATCACAACCTGTACAGCCCTAATCCCCAGTGCAGAATCTGCAGCAGGGTTAGCGGCTTCATGTTTGGCCACAGCCGTTCTAGTTTTGGCTCCAACTGCTGACCAGAAACATACATGGTGGAAACTAGGATGAGATTGCCATACATGGCAGCCGCCTACCCTGAAGCAAAGCTCTGCTTTTGATTTACATGCTTTTGATCTACAGTACTCTCTCGTTTTCCCTGTTTTTCTAAAGGCTGGTTTATTGGCTCACAGTGATGGTTTATTGGCTCACGGTGACCATTGTGTGTACAATGTAAATGATACAGGGACCTTAGATTGTAAGTGTCACTGGGGCAGGGACTTATGTGAATGCTGAACAATCTCTGTAAAGCACTGTGTAAACAGAACTATATAAAAAAGCATAATGAACAGTAATTGCCCTGGTAAAACAGGACAACCTCTGGAGAGTTTGGGAGCCCCTCAATTTATTTTGCTGTGGGGCCCAGTAACATCTAATTATGCCACTGCTATTATCCAACACATATGAATATTTTTAAATAAAGTGATGAGCTATTACTCAGTACTGCAGTAGGACTGTTGTTAGACTCATTGTACAAGGAGGGCAGTGGGAGCACTCCAGGCTAAAAAAATAAGTTTTAATACAATGGAAGTGCAACTGACATCTTATTAATCAATGCACATTCCCTGGTCCCCTGTCTCACAAGTAATTCAATATATATGATAGTGCATGTGTGAATAAAAACAAGGGTTTTTAGTTACAAAGTTATGATCATAAAATTGGTAAGCTACCATACCACGTCAAGGTAAACCCCATACAGTGGTCCCTAACTTTTTAACTCTGGTCATAGTGTAAAGTAATAATCCTTAGGAGCAGTGTCTCCTGACCTTGGCTTTGGTTTTAATCAGAGGGCTAGATCCTCCCCTGCCACTGACTAATGCGGCTTTTAAGAGAGAGTAATTGCCCGATGCCCCCCCTTGTATTTTTGTCTTGTAGGCGCTGCTTCAAAGTGGTTTGTAGCACCCCCTACTCACCCCTTCAACTAAAGTGGTCCCATGCCTAAAAATGGGCATTAAGTTGCACTTCCATTGTATTTAAACATTTTTTTTTTTAGCCTGGAGTGCTCCCGCTGCCCTCTTGTATCATTGCTAAATGAATAATGTGTGAAAAATTACTCAGTACTGTTATAAAGGAAACTTTTATTTACTTAATATGGTTTGAAGAATTTCCAACATTGCTGTCCTCTGATGCCTAATGATATAATACACCCTTGTCTTATTATTTCTCTTATACTAGTTCTCTTCTGTGCTCTTCTATATCATCAACTGTATGTTTGTATTAAATTATCTTCAGATCATTTTCAGGACTTCTTTGGAGGCAATTGAATTAAATGATGCTTGTTATGAATGGTCATTTTATTTTCCATAATTCCAGTAGCTTTAGACAATAGCCCCTTGATTGTTTCCTCAAAGAAATTGCAGCGTGAAGAAGTATTCTAAACAGAAGGCAGACAGATAAACTCCAATATGGCAAACTTTATGATAAAATAATGTCAGCAATAATACCACCAACTTGTTCCCTTGCTTGATTTCACATGATGCAGCTTTGCTTGATGGGACGCCGCAATAATCATCTTCATTTATTTATAGAATGCCAGCTATGTACCAGTTATCTGGCAGTTTAGCAAGGTTGATATTGGGCTCACCTTTATTTTGTTAAAATATATTTGACTTTAAACAAACAAGTGTCCATCAAGTTCAGCCCTTCAAATGACCCCAGTGTGTGTACACACACACACACATTTATATATATATATATATATATATATATATATATATATATATATATATATACTGTATACTGTATGTATGTATTCTCTATGATTCTTAGCATTTGGGCACTGTCCATTTCCCTAAAAATAGGTTGGAAATCATCTATTGCTATTATAGTTATTGTCCTGAGAGCTTGCAGCAAATGTTCGGATCTTCTTTTAAAACTGTATAGCAGTAATCCCCAAGCAGTGGCACGTGAGCAACATGTTTCTCACAGTGGCTTTGTACATAGCTTGTATATATTTTACCTGTATCCAGGCATGCTGTGGTTTTATTTAGTTAGTGCTCCACTATGTTCCATATATAGCACAGTATAGTACAGAAGGTCCACAAGTTGGGCCAAAACTTTGGTTCTTATGCACATATATATATACAGTATACATCATTTTTGGAAGCAGCAGTGCTAGTGCAGCTTGTACCCACAGTTGGTAATCCTTGATAGAGCTATATATTTCCATCTGACCACTGTACAGGAGTTATAACAGACAAATCATATGACACTTCCTTTTGACAAACAGAAGCAGCTTTCCCTGGGTGTGAGAAAGGTTGTGTACTCATAACTTGCAGGAGGAGCTCTTATTAAATAGTTAAGAAAAATAAGTTTTGTCTAATGGAAGACAAATGTTAGTCGTGTGAGAAAGACTTTAAGGATTAGTAGAGGCCAATGACCCTCTGTTCTGATTCTGCATATTGTTTTGGGACTAGTACCTACAGTGGGGTTGAGCAGGTCTTAGTGGGCCTTTAAATTCTTTGATCAGGTTCAAGAAGGAAGAGATGCCACCTGCTAGGCTGCAAGGAAACTGCTGAGGTCAGCCAGGAGGAGAGCCCTAAAACATCAACCCTGATTGGTTAGATGGATTATAGGGACTGGTTGGATTATAGGGATTGGTTGAATGAGTCCAGTAGATGGTAGCATGGGTATGGTGGCACTGACTAAAATATTAATTAGAGTATTATTACAGAGTGAGTTCGCCTTTACTACCTAAAAAAAGAGCTGAGTTGGACAGTTACCAAGCTGATACTATACTATGCAGACAAAGAGACTCCTTGTATCCACAGTCCAGGTTAAATCATGTTATTAGAGACCTGTCCCATCTCTTTTTAATTTTTAAAATTTACACTTTTTAATCGTGAGCTCCTCATACTTTAATTTCTTGGTGGAAACCCCGGAAGGATATACCTTGGAACCTATTACTTCCAGTGTCTCCCATTATTACCAAAGACATTTCCCAGGGGGTAAGGTGGGTATTGTACCCTATTCTATTTGAATGTAGCTCCACATTTACATATGCATAATGCTGCTAAGGATATTGATGCTAAGGGAAATGTATCTGATTAATAATAAATACATCTGGAAAAATAGTTTGCTAAAATGAGTGCTTCCATTTTTACATTATAAACTAAACATAAAAATAGTTGACATACAGTTATAGAACAATCTGTTTTGTAAAAGAAGGAGGAACTTTGACTCATTCAGAAGATGAGGTGAGTCAACAAAACCATTCCTAGTTTATTGTTTATTGTAGCTCTGTATGAACTGAATACATATACAGTAAGGGTGGTGGCACACAGGGAGATTAGTCACCCAGCGACAAATCTTCTCTATGGCAGGCGACTAATCTCCCCAAAATGCCTTCCCATGGGGTAGAAATAGATTCAGATTTCCGAAGTCACTCAAAGTGAATTCACCCAAAAAATCCTGTATTCTTGCCAGCGGGAAGGCATTTCAGGCAGATTAATCGCCTGCAGTAGAGAAGATTTGTCGCTGGTTGACTAATCTCCCCGTCTACCACCACCCTAATAGTAGTAACAAATCTTCTCTACTATAGACTTCTAATCTCCCCGAAATGCCTTCCTGTCTGCAAGAATACAAAGCATTTAGGGGAGATTAGTCGCCTGCAGTACAGAAGATTTGTCGCTGGGTGACTAATCTCCCCGTCTGCCACCACCCTAATTGTAGAACATAGTAATGTGTGAGCCACAGTATGAGAAATAATGGAAGATAAACTAAATAAACTGAATGTACAATTGTTTTTTTCTGATTAATTCCTTGCATGTACCCACTGCAGTCAACAATTCCACTCCCCAAAGTATGAACCCTGTGTATGTGTCTGGAGAAAAATTTGAATGAAGGATGAAATTCATCCACATCACTTATATCATTGTATTGAAGTTTCAAGGGGTGTCATGGTTTAAACTGACCAATTGGAAATAAATATTTAATTGTGCTTATGGCATGATAAAAATGCCAGTTTCTACTCTTACATTGTAAGATTAAATTGTTGAACAAGGTGGCTCAAAACACAATGTATTTCTAGAACTAATGTCCATTTGCCATATCAAGTAAGGTTGGCTTAGCCGAGTTTGACTACTCTTTTAAAGTATCTATTGAAACTAATGCATTTCTAAGTTAGCTATTCCAAAAATAGCCTGATTTTAACCTGGTGATGTCAAACAGAAGTGAAGTTATGCAGGTTCTTTTAGCAAATTAAATTTTTACTCATAAAACCACTGTAAGGTTGCTGCACATAACCTTTACTACAATTTTATATCCTCCCAAAACTGATACCCCAGTGACATTAACATATTTCCTTCTGTACGTCTAACTAACCCCCCCCCACGTGCCCTTTTACAGGTTCCTTTTACGTAATACAAATGATTACATACTTCTCACATGTCTTTTCAGTGATCATCTGCTCAGCTGAGTCATGCCTACATTCCACTGCTAATTCTTTCTGCAGATCCTTTGGTATAGTGACTGCCTTTATTAGGGTAGAGCCTAGGAGTCAAAACTGGATACTTGGGTTCAGGTGAGCTGGCTAGATTTTCAGATGATTAATAAACTTTGACCATAAAAAATCATACAATATACAATGGACGTTACTGCATTTCTAATAGCATACCTATCTAATTGTATGTTCAGCCTTGCTTGTCACTGAAACACGTGACTTTGTCTTGCTAATTCAAATTGTAATAAACTTGAATATGAAAAAAAATCGTACAAAATCCAATTGTTCAGATCTTAAGGACCTAAAATTGTCCCACATGTCACAGAATTTAGAGGCACGATGTCGCAACCTCCCTTTCGATAGTTTGTGGATCTACAATGAGTATAAATGTGCATTCTTGTTTTCTGGATGTTTATATATTCTGAAATGTAGTATCTAAAGCAGCAATCCCCAACCAGTAGCTCGTGAGCAACATGTTGCTCACCAACCCCTTGGATGTTGCTCTCAGCGGCCTCAAAGCAGATGCTTATTTTTGATTTTCTTGACTTGACTTGAAGGCAAGTTTTCTTTGCATAAAAACCAGATGCAATGCCAAATAGAGCCTCATTTAGGCTGCCATCCACATAGGGGCTACCAATCACAGCCCTTATTTGGCACCCCAAGTACTTTTTGCATGCTTGTGTTGCTCCCCAACTCTTTTTATTTTTGAAAGTGGCTCATGGGTAAAAAAGGTTGGGGACCCCTGATCTAAAGGATAGGGTAAAACTGGCCAAATGCAAGGTCTCCAAATGACAGGATCTATCGTGATTTGGCCACCCACATTCTGGGACACATCAAGCTGATTGACAGACAGTGAGAGTCCCTTATAAGAAACGGTACAGTAAAAAAATCATACAGTTTGCTAACAGTCATCCATAGAGCAAGGACTGCATCAACATGACAATGCAGCTCTCATCCGATGGGATTTTTAAACCTGCCCAGGACTGAGTAGGCAGCTTTTATTAGCCTGTGTATTGCCAACTTAAAGGGCAAGTCAACCCCAAAATAAAAATTTACCTAATAAAAGAAAACATAATTCTGAGCAACTTTCCAATATACATTTATTAATACTTTTCAGTGCTTTTAAACAATTCTGAGTTCCCCAGCAATGACAGGTCTGTTATCAGCTGCCTTGTCTTACATTTTAATAGTCTGATCCATCAGGACAGAGACTAGAAATGGACAAACACTGCTTTTACTAGCAAGACATATACAAATAATGTAGGTATTGTAATGAATCAATATTGCAAAGTTGCTTATAATTAGGTTTTTTTATCTATTAGGCAAAAAATCATTCCCTTTGATTAATTGTTGTGGTGCATGTTACTGAAGTCACATAAAATTGGTAATGATTGATATTTGCATTGGATCGTCTCACCCCCTACTGTCAATCAGTGATCAGCATTATCAGTAGTATTAGCCCCCAAGGAGAGAGAGAGAAAGAGTGAGATTGCACACTGTAAAAGCTGTCTGGTCTGTTATTTGAACAGATGCTAATCATAAAACTGGTTGCTGGTAAAACTGGACAGTCTGGTTTAGATAAAGATATCTAGAAACTCCTGTATATATAATCTTTTTACATATCCGATGTTCTTGTTTAGAGAATCTCTGACATGTCAGTGATAACCCCACCTTTTTTGTCCTGGTGTCTTTCTTATCTTCTCTTCGCATGCTACAAACAGGTTCATTTTACTGTGCTGCCTAATTATTCACATAATGAGCGGGCAACTCTGTAGGGCAGCGGGATTGAGATTGACAACATTTGAAAATGTTACAAGTTGCTTTACACCAGTTTTGAAAACACAGAATCAAAGGGTAAATCTGGATGAAACAGGAAGATCTGAGAGCTCTCTTGTCAATGTACAGCACTAAAATGGATGCAAAAATTCTATTAACAATAGACCAACAATATTTTGTACCAAACACTGACAGTCTAAAGAGAAAAGAGGAAGAAAGCTTTATGATGTCAATAAACTGATATAAACCTTTTAAGTAAAAACATGTTTCAGGCCAATGTCCTCGAGCAACATTTATTGCCATGTTTTAAAGCCACAGTTCACCTTTAACTCCAAGTTACAACTCATTATGGGTTATCTACTTTAAAAAAAAATGATGGTCATTGCTTTTGTGAAAGGAGATAATAGGCATCCACTCTCAATCTATACACTTCACATATTGGAATGGGTGAATGCAAAATGCCTAATGCAATCTATATAACTGGATACTGTCAGCAGTCCTATTCAGGCTAATGTCCAAGATCGAAACCGCTTTTAATTATGCCATCTAATATACAGAAAAGTAGCATTCCTAAAATTTAGTCTCCTGTGTCTGTGTGTATAACGACTCTCCGCTGAAATTCAAATGCAAGCTGGCTTCTAAAAAGACACAAAATTCGGAATGTTTTACAGCCAACCCACACATGATTTGTTTTCATCCTATCTGAACAACCCCCAGCCACATATTGATTGAAATGTTAACTGATTTGGCCTCACAAGGAGTCTGCCAGTTCACTCTAGAGATGCTTATCTGACAGCCAGTATCTGTCCATGTAATGTAAAGTAATGGTAGGTTCTGTTCTATGGGGTGTATCGTTTGTCTTTCAAACAAATAAGAAGCAATAAAGGAGTACATTTAAGGGTAAGGCCACATGAGGAGATTCGGGTAGATTTTGTCGCCTGGCGACTAATTGCCACGTCTTTTGCGCGACTATCTCCCCAAACTGCCTCAGCGTTTTTCCCCATAGGCTACAATGCAAAGTTGCCTGAGCTAATTAATGCACACGCGGCAATGCGTTTTCTATAGTCACCCAAAGTTGCCTCCTGAGGCAGTTCGGGGCGATAGTCGCGCAAAAGACGTGGCGATTAGTCGCCAGGCGACAAAATCTCCCCGAATCTCCTCGTGTGGACCAGCCTTTAGACTCCATACAAATTAAGGTTGCACAGTAGGGGTGATGGCACATAGTCTGTAGGTTTCGGTTGACAATGAAGGACCAAAACCGCCACTGTCGCTTTCCATTCAAAAACATATGATGGCTCTGTTATTAGCACATTTCAAAGACTGTATATTTAATTTTATCTGAAGTATTCTTATTTACAGTGAGATAGGATCTTCCTGTCATACACTAGTATCACCTGTTAATCTCTACTTTACTCTCGGCAGAGATAAACACAAAGGAAGAAAAGAAAATTCAGTTGCTGCCTATAATTATGTATGTGTGTTAAGGGTAAGGCCACATGAGGAGATTCGGGGAGATTTTGTCGCCTGGCGACTAAACGCCTCGTCTTTTGTGCAACAATCTCCCCAAACTGCCTCTGCGTTTTTCCCCATAGGCTACAGCACAAAGTCGCCTGCGCTAATGCACACACGGCGATGCGTTTTCAAAAGTCGCCCAAAGTTGTCTGCAATTTTGGGAGACTATTGAAAACGCATCACCGTGTGTGCATTAGTGCAGGCGACTTTGCGATGTAGCCTATGGGGAAAAACGATGAGGCAGTTCGGGGGAGATAGTCGCGCAAAAGACAAGGCGTTTAGTCGCCAGGCGACAAAATCTCCCCGAATCTCCTCGTGTGGCCTTACCCTCAGGCCATGGGCTGCTCTATTTTTTTTTTCAGGCTGAGAGAACTGGATCCACTCTGTGCCCCCATTAATTTGAACTGCTTCTGCTTGCTGCAGGCACACACAGAGGAGCAAAGCATGAAAGCAGGAATTTTCAGGCTGACTTCTGCTGCGTGTTACATCATTCTAGCAGGCAGTTCAAATGAATGGAGCTGGGGCATGGAGTGGATCCTCTTCTCTCAGCCTGAAAAAAATAAGCAGGCTGAGAGTAGCGGAGTCAATGCTCTGTCTGCCCATGGCCTAACTGTCAATCACCCTTTCCTAATCGTCCACAGCAGGATAATATTCCAGTACCTCTAGAAACCAGAGGAACTTTAGTGTATGTGATCATATGACTGCCAAATACCACTTCAGGTGTGGATCATATAAAAGGTAATTTAAAAGAACAGACATTGCCAGGGCTCATAAGAATGAAAACTACAAAAGCAGTGGGAGGTAATGGGCAAGCAAGGAGCATTCAGAAACACGAATTGGGCAGGGCTGACAAACGATAGAATATTTCAGTTGGTGATAGAATTATCACCACACCTACATTTTTTTTTTTTTTGCATATACCATACTTGGCAGCTGACTCTAATCCAAGTCATTCCTTGGCCCTTAATCTATGAAAATATGTGGGATCTGTTCCCATTGAGCAATAAGTGTGAAAGTGAAATCTAGCTGCACAGTCAACTTTACCATGTAAGCTTTGGGGTAAAATTACACTTTAAACATTTGAGGGAAGTCTTTTCATATGAAAAATAAATGTAAACCTTGCACAGGAACAATTTCTGGCTTGAATGCCTGCAGTTAAACTAAGCACAACAAGAGGCCCACATTTTAGACACATTGCAGTTAGAATTTATATACTAGGGTTGCAGCAGATGATTGAACATAATCTGCATATCCAAACAAGTTATAAAGGGATGCTAGGAAACAGAAAAGCAAATACACTTGGGGGCAAACTCACTAAAGCGCGAAGCGCCTAACGCTAGTGCACATTCGTGAGCGTGGCGTCATTTCGTTACATCGCCGATTTACTAAATGGCGTTGGCGTAAATTCGCTAGCAAAGTGGACCTACTCTAGCGCTACTTCGCACCCTTAAACCAGGCAAAGTTGCATAATGGCGAAGGGACAACGTAACTACGCTAATTCACTAACTTGCACATTTTACTGAATGTTACCTCTTGCGCCAGACTTGCCTTCGCCACCTCAGACCAGGCGAATTGCAATAGAGAAGATAGGGATTGTTTCAAAAAAAGTTGAAAAAAGTCCCAAAAACGCTGGCGTCTTTTCCTTTTTTAAGGGTGATAGGCTGTAAAAGATCCTAAATTTTTGGGGGGGCACCCTCCTTCCCCCCTACATTTCCCAACATATGGCACCTGAATTATACAGTGGGCACATGTATAGGGCAAAATAACAACTCTATTTTGTTTAATGAAGCTTTCCCAGGCTTGTGTAGTTTAATGTATTTGCTGCTACATATACGTCCATTCAACATTAACTTGGCGCCGTATGCAAATTAGGCATCGCTAGCGTAACTTCACTTTGCTTGACGAATTAACGCTAACACAACTTCGCTACCGTTCGCCTCCCTTAGCGCAACTTTGGATTTTAGTGAATTAGCGGCGGCCTGGCGAAACTTCGTCTGGCAAAGTGCAGAGAAGCCTGTGCTATCGTAACTCCGCAGGTTAGTGAATTTGCCCCTTGAAATCAAAGTCTAATGTTTTATGAATCTGATTAATATAAATGATTTGAATTACAAATATAGGCTGTTTTTGTAGTTGCTTGGGTCTCTGTACCCACAGGTACTTAAACACATTGGGGCACATTTACTAAAGTGTGAATTTTCTCTTCAACTAACTTCACCACAGTTGGCCTCACTTCGCCAGGTCTATTTACACAACACATCTCCAGTACACTTTGGCGAAAAGGGTACCACTCACACTTTGACAAATAACTGTATTTTCGCTAGAGAATCTTCATTGGAGAAATTATGCAAAACTTCTCTAACGTTTTCGCTAGCGAATTGTCCTCTTCGTCTATTAGTAAATTGCAGAATTTTCTGGGAATTGTCATTTTGGTGAATTTCAAGAGACCAAATCCTCAGATTCAATACAAAGTGGTCATCTATGTTGGCTGAGCACTCTCCTGTTGATCTTTAGGATTCTAAACCTGGTTCCTGATTCCAGCTTTCTGATTCAGCTTTTTGATTTGGCTTGTTGCCCAGTACTGAATGTTCTCTGATCCTGACCTTGTTTATTGTTTATGAACTTCTGCTGCCTGCTTTTGACCCCGGCTTGTTTGACCTATGCTTCCTGATTGTACCCAGCCTGCTGTTACCTCAACATAACAGTCCTGTTTCTTCCACCCGAGTGGACCCGCTTCCTGTCGTCCCCCCCACATTTGCTGGTTACCTTTCTTCTACTCGGCATGGGCAAGGAGTGCTACTCTGCTGAGTGTGACTGAGCTCTCTACACGTAAAGCTGAATCTACATTTAAAAAATCAGAAATGTGAGTCTTAAAGGGAAAATATAAGCCTGAGCTAATTCTGTTGAGCATGAATATTATTTGAACTTCCAAAAATAAATTAATTTCTTTTTGTTACACAGATATACTTGATTCCAAAGACTGAAAGAAAATCATAATAGTCTGTCTGCTTGCTGGGGCCAGTTACCCACCCCACTTAGGTTCATTGTGTAAGCCAAACTCCTTGACCTTGTTCCATTGTGAAGTGATAGATTATGGGACTTAAAATTGCTTTCCCAATAATCTGTGCACCACCCATAATGTAACTATGTAACAGATAGTATGTAATATTTAATATATCCTTAATATAATTTTGTGTAAGTACTATGGTCAAAGTACCATTCACAAAGGTGATAAAAAAATCTCTATTGTGTGGAATGGTGTTACAAATTATATTCAAGGTAGACAGCTAGATAACAATGTCACTGACAGCTTTCAACAAATAATCTGTATTATTAATGCATATGTATGTGTAGTATTTAAGTGTATATTAGGTGTGTGTTTCATATATGGGCCTGTGTGTGTCATCTCTCAAGAATGTGTGAATGAGCAAAGCTGATGAACAATGCCTATGAATAAGTGCCTGTGGGTGCGAAACGCGTAAGGCGAAGCATCAGTTGGTCTGTATGCCTTTTTTAATATTTATGATGAATAAAAAGTGATTTTTTAACTTTGAGAATTGACTGGGAATATATTTTTGAATTTTTTGATTTGGGTGCCCTTTGGAGTTGGGGGCTATATTCCAGCACTTTTGGCCCTTTTTGACAGGCCTGTATAGACTGCAGCAGTTGAGTAAAAATTTTTTTTTGGAATGAGCAAAGCTGGCCATAAATGGGCAGATCTGCTAATTTGAAGAGGTTGCCAAATGAGCGGATCTTTCACCTTGAGTGGGCGATCACAAGGCCAGGAATGCAGGCGGTAGGATCGAGGACTGCATCAATGAAGCAATGCTGTCCTTGACCCAACGGGAATTTTAATCCTGCCCAATCGACGATGAACTAATTATACATACTACCTCCTGTTGCCAAACTGGGTGAGTTTCAAACACTAGTTGTCCCCTTATCTATTGCATGGAGAGAATGCCATGAATGGAGAGGATTCCTCTCATCTCTAGTGAGAGTCTAGTGAGAATTTTATGATGCACCTTCTTTATACGTTCTGCTTGAAACTCAGTCCAGACAGGTAGCATAAAAGAGAGTGACAGTATACAGTGCAAGCCAGGTATGTATTTTGCTTAGTTCTTGCATGTCAAATTAAAGTTTTGGATTTTTAGGTTGCCTTTGGTCCAGTCACATTTTGGGAACTATGCTATATGCAAGACTGCTGTCCATCCAGGGAGAAATATAGAGATCACAATTCTCCATTCAGTTGCAGCCATTTTACATTCAATAAAACGAGAAAGCACTAGCTATGGTAGATTTGTCGCTTTCATATCCTTGAGAGCTGTTCCCTAAGGAGTTCTCTTACTTAAGTCAATAACTGTGCTCCATACACCAAATATTTGTGCAAGATGTTATTGGATAAGGATGCAATCAAGTAACACTGCTGTAATTTGAATACAACTGAAAATGTCACATTTGAAACACTGGGATAAAAATGAATATATTAGGAAAAGCAGATAATAGAGGTGGCTCAGTTTTGTGTTGAGCCCAGGATAATCAGGGTAAAAAATAAACTTTCTAGAGATCCAGCTGATAATACCTGTCAGATCTGAGGGCATGAAAACCAGTGGATTAGGCAATAGGATATGGATTATCAAAGACATCCTTTAACACCAATTTTCCATTATCTAACTAAAATCCACCACTGCCACACCGCCCCATGTCACAGGCCCTGTTACCTCTTCCTACTACCTGCTTAAAGGAGAAGGAAAGTCTGCTTGCACTTTGTGGTGCCAAATGTTAGGCACCCCCAAGTGATTGTATTGACTTACTTGAAACCCCGGGCCAATGCTCTTATTGGCAGAAAACTACTGGCCTGGGGTTATTCCAGTGAGCACCACAGAGAGATCTTCTTCCTGCTTCCTCTTTCTTGGCGCGATTGTGCATGTGCAGTAGAACGAATAGCCGAACTTCAACAAAAAAGTCAGCTGTTCTACTGCACATGCATTTCCCCGCGAAATTTTAAAGAAAGAATAAGATCTCTCTGTGGTACTCGCTAGAAAAACCCCAGGCCTGTGCAGGAGCACCGGCCTGGGGTTTCAGGTAAGTCAATACAATCACTTGGGGGTGCCTAACATTTGGCACCACAAAGTGCAAGCAGACTTTCCTTTTCCTTTAAAGCACAAGCCAAACAGTTATCCTGCATTCAGAAATTAAATTACTTGTCCTTGCTACCAGCCCCTGCTATCCTGCCCAGCAACTTGGGAACCACTGCTTTCATTTCTTATTGCACACATGCACAAAAATACTAAAAATTATTGGTTGAATGGGGTAATGACCACTTCCTGCCACACTTTAATATAGTGCTTGGAATGGGGCGGGTCTTCCTCTTTGGCTCCTGGTGTCTGCCTGGGTACACCAACGCCCAGTAAAGTCATTTTGCCCTAGGGACCTGAACCTTTAGTTAAGTCAGGGAGCAGGGACCCCGTGAACGAGGCCAGCTAGTGACAGGATAAGATCTGTTATAGACTCTCTAGGAGAGTAAGATAGTGAGGGAAGAGAGAAATAGCAGGTTTGTACTCCATCAAGGATCTGTTGCAGGGAGTAGCTTCCCTAGGCTCCTAGATTTCCTACAGTGAAGGGACCATAGTGAATAGGGTGACAGGCTTAGATTCTTCTCCCTGACCACCTCTCGGTGGGATCCAAACCACTACCAGCTATTTCTGCCTGGAGGTCTGCCTTACTACTTGACTACATCCACAGGGGGCCACATTAAGCTGTCTCATCAACCTGTCCTAGCCTGCTGGTTTTATTCTGCATATGCCTCAATGTGCTGTGAGTAACCCTGTTTGTCATTTGTCTCTAACAAATAAACTGTTGCTATCTGTTTTACTGCAAGAACATTCTGGCATCCATTCTTTTACCTCTTTATTGCACAGTAGCCTGTGGGAATTCATTGTAGTTGCACTACACCACACCTTCAGTTCTTTCACTTAGCAAAGGCCCTGCTTTAAAAGACCAGGAACATAACATTTTCTTAAAAATAATTGTTAGTACACATCAAAAAAAAAAACACCAACACAAATTATACTTTAAAATCACAAAGTCTTTATTAAGAAATAACTTACAGAAACTCCACTTCCTGTCCTCTACAGAAAAGGCGACAGGGCGACCATCCATTCTGCTGCACTCGATTTCTGCTCCTGGCTATTCTACTGACAGCGTGTGAAGAAGCAACTAGGATGCCTCATGGATGTGATGCGATGCAGTGACTGCCCGGGCCCCCTCCTCCTCCTATACTCATCCTGCACGATAGACTGATGATGAGAAGCGGCCGCTGCTGCGCAGCCAACATTGATCCGCTGCTCCCTCCCCGCCTCCACTACCACCACTTCTTCCGGGGTCAAGGCTGCCACTTCGATCTGTAGTGCAGCAGGACTTTCAGTAGTGGAGGCAGCGGTGGTGCAGGGAGTGGTGGAGGAGGGGGGGCGCCCAGTCGCTGATGATGGGAAGCGGCCACCGATGCCGCAGCTGCCATCGATCCACCCGGCCAGTCTGATGATGAGAAGCGGCTGTTCCTGCAGCTGACATTGATCCTCTGCTCCCCCAACCCCCTCCACTACCACCGCTTCTTGCGGGGTCAAGGCTGCCATTTCCATCTATAGTGCAGCAGGACTTTAAGTAGTGGAGGCAGCAGTGGTGCAGGGAGCGGTGGAGGAGGAGGGGGCCGGCCAGTCGCTGATGATTGGAAGCGGCTGCCACTGCCGCAGCTGCCATTGATCTGCCCGGCCAGTCTGATGATGAGAAGTGACCACCGCTGCAGATGACATTGATTTTCTGCTCCCTCCACTGCCTCCACTACCACCGCTTCTTCCAGGGTCAAGGCTGCCACTTCCATCTATAGTTCAGCAGGACTTTCAGTAGTGGAGACGGTGCAGGGAGTGGAGCAGGAGCGAAACGGGCAGGGTTGCGGTGGAGGAGGGGGGGCCGGCCAGTCGCTGCCATTGATCCGCCCGGCCAGTCTGATGATGAGAAGCGGCCGCCACTGCCACAGCCCACATTGGTCCGCTGCTCCCTACACCGCCTCCACTACCACCGCTTCCTCCAGTGTCCAGGCGCCCACTTCTCATCTATAGTTCAGGAGGAGTATAGGAGGAGGAGGGGGCCCGGGAAGTCACTGCATCGCATCACATCCATGAGGCATCCATGTTGCTCCTTCACACGCTGTCAGTAGACTAGCCAGGAGGAGAAATTGAGCGCTGCAGGTTGGATGGTCGCCCTGTCGCCTTTTCTGTAGAGGACAGGAAGTAGAGTTTCTGTAAGTTATTTCTTAATAAAGGCTTTGTGATTTTAAAGTATAATTTGTGTTGGTGGTTTTTTTTTTAATGTGTACTAGTGAATTTTTTTTAAAAAAAATGTTGATGTTACTGGTCCTTTAAGTGTTAGAGTCTAATGTAACCCATGCTCTAATCACTAGCTGGAAATTAACCCTGTTTGGTCTAAATAGCCCAAAAATAGTGTTAAACACATACAATTACTTTCCCACAACCATTGTTCGCAGAAAAGATCGTTCATTTTCTCTACAAATGTTAAGAGCTGAATCATCGGATATGCAGGTAGAAACAATAGAAGTCTATGCCTATGACTAAGTGTCCTAGTGACACGAAACGCGTTAGGCATGAGTTGTTTATACAAATAAAATATTTCTATTTTTACTTACTACTAGTCTGATCTATGCGTTACCTACTCGAGTGCCTTGCTCCAATATTTTGTTTCTTCATATACGGATTATCTGCTCCCTTGAGCTGAGGGCCTGGAGCAGGAGCACCTAGGCCACCCATTCAATTTGGTGAGTTATTCTACTGGCAAAGTGTTTATGCTTATACATATTATTTTGATGTGCAGTACTGATGAGACTGTTAGACAAGGTTTTTGCCGATATTGGTCGCCTCGTGTCCAACCTTAAGAGAAAGCATGTAGCATTTAAATGATTAAGACCAATTTCTAAAGCTTTTGATTAAAGCAAGATGATCTAATGGCAGTTTGTGGATAGAGCTAGTGTGCTGTGATCACATTCTGACACCCCTGGTTACAAGGGTTAGGGCTAGTAAATGTGTGGATTCTGGCAGTAATGTACCTAGTGCTGGAAGGGCCCTAATGTAGGACGTGCAGCCAAGCCCCCTGCGCCACCTCCAGATGAAATCTTTGTTAAAGATGTGGGTGCGTGTGAGGCTCCAAGGGGGTGTGGGCCTGGGTGCAATTGCACCCCCCATAGTTCTGCCACTGACTTCTGGCCACTAGATAGACTGGCAAGCTCCTGTCTGTGCCAGGCACCAGGCATACAAATTGAGAGAGGGAGAAAGAGAATGGCATACAAATGTTATTTAGTAAGTTCTCCTGATTCTTTCTGTAGTATCATACTCTGCCCAGATGGCTTTTGGGTATTAAAGTTAATCCTACTGTAGCAGTGGAAAGTTGGCAAATCAAGGAAAAACACTGCATCCTAAAACTGAATAAACAAGTGTGATCCAGAGAAATATGGACAGAACAAGCCAGCAAATGACTGCATATAAAGTCAAGTAAATTCCATATTCTCTGTTAGTTGTTTAGTTCAGAAGGTACTGACTGGCAAAATTAAAGAAGCATTGGCGTCAGTTATAATATATTTACAAATATGCAACATATAATTTGTGACTATAGCACTTTATTTTATAACAAATATCACTGCTTTTACAATACCATGTCTACAAAGTTTAGCTATGTGAACACCAGTAAACTGATCAGTAATCCACACATGGTTTCTAAGCAACTAATTACACACATTTTGGCACCATTTTCAAGGGGAGGGGTATAAGGTTTGAATTTTTTACTCTGTTGTTACCTTGTCTCAAGGAAGACCAAAACATTGGAATAATAAATAAACTTTATCTATTTTTCACCATATTTTTTTTATAAACATTGTATCATGTCTAAAGTCCAACATGTAGCCTCTTATGTTCAGTTGTGGCCCTTATGCTAGGGGACAAGGAACCATACACATACAAAAGATGATATGGAACATTATGTGCCAGGGTCAAAACTGCAACAGGAAACTGCTTTTTTAATCTTGCTGAAGATACCAGAATAACCTGTCATTTAGAACAGGGCTGTCCAACTGGGGACCGCGGGACCCCCCCCCCTTACAGTATATGGCCCACCACATCAAAGTCTGCCTGCTGTGTCTGTTTACCATATGTAAAATTTAAAAGGTATCACTATACAGGTTAACTGGCCCCTGCATTGTTTAAACCTCAAATTCATACTGTAATCCCCTGCATTGTTCACACCTGTGATCCCCCTGCATTGTTCACACTTGTGACACCTCTATTGTTCACTCCCCTAAAGCCTGTACTGTTCACACCTGAGACCCAGACTAAAACTGCCCACATTGTTCACCTGTTCACAATTTATACAAAATGTTATGGGGCACCAGCACTGTGTCACTGTATGTAGTACATATTAGACTGGTCCTGATTCCTGTCTCCTGCTCTGTTCTGTCTTCTCTATGCTCCCTGTGTGTGACATACTTTGGTATTTGTTCTGGGGGTTTATTAGCATTTGAAAATTATTGTTAGTGGCCCCTAAGGTGTTCAATCATATGCTGGGGTACTGTATTATACACAGGGGAGGAGGAGGCATATGGATTTATGGGTATGTTTTATATGACTTAACTGTTTTCACATATGAGTGACATCCTTGCCAGGGCAGGCACAAGGTAGTTTGGCACCCTAGGCAAGAGCTTCAATCAGTGCCCCCTATCCTGCATTACCATTTCCCTCCTTACCATGATGGTGTTTAAATAAAGAGAGCAAGAAAGTGTACAACATTTTTTCATTTATATTACTGCCCCCTGTACCTGTACCAGCAAGCTCAGCAGCCATTCATCATACAGCCCTCCTGCAGCCATCATATTGCCCCCAATCTTTACCTGTGCCAACAGCAGCCAAAAATAACTCTGATCACATCAGAGTTAACATGAAGAAATAAAGCTACACTTTTTACATCAATTGTCACGGCTGCAGGAGTGCGTGCAAATTCATTTTTGAAGATTGGTTTCGCCTAAGCTACGGGTTCGGGGCACGGCACCCGGGCCATCAGACAGACGTGGACCTTTAAGAGAAAAGGGTTTTTTTTCAAATTTCTTGTCTTTTAACAAAGCCACAGCCCTCTCGTTGCGTTATTTGCATACTGTGGGCGGAACCTCCCCTGCAACCTCCCTCACCTCCCTCTTGCCAGCGAGTAGTTATCACCTTTAGACGCCTCTATTTAACATACTCCTGTGCGGCGGTGCGCGCGCACGGCGATGACGTCACTGACACGGCTGGGCGGCAGAGAGCTGCAGAGAGCTGGCGCGTTGGTGTGGCTCGCTGCTCGCACCAAAGACATTGAAAAAGAAATAAAGACCACCTGGGCTTGTATTCTGACACTTCCTGCTGGCACAGGTACATTGATACTTGGGGGCAATATAATCTGATTTTTGGTAAAGATTGGCAATAATATGCCTGCTGGGCTTGCTGGCACAGGTACAGGGGCAGTATGGCTGCTGGCACATGTACAGGGGGAAGTATGGCTGCTGGCACAGGGGGGTAATATGGCTGATGGCACAGGGGGGAGTTTGGCTGCTGGCACAAGTACAGGGGGTAGTATGGCTGCTGGCACAGGTACAAGGGGTAGTATGGCTGCTGGCACAGGTACAGGGGGAAGTATGGCTGCTGGCACAGGGGGGTAATATGGCTGCTAGCACAGGGGGAAGTATGGCTGCTGGCACAGGCACAGGTACAGGGGGTAGTATGGCTGCTGGCACAGGGGTCAGTGTGATGTATGGCTGCTAGGCTTGCTGGCACAGGTACAGGGGGGCAGTATGATGGCTGCTGGTACAGTATGGCAATATGATGGCTTCTGACACAGGTACATTGGGGCAATATGATGACTGCTGGGCCTGCTGGTACAGCTATGGTGTGGCAATGTGATAAAATTATCCTTCTGAAAAACCTAACCATAAAGGTAAGGGGCGAAATGGTAAGGCTTAACGGGTTGGGCACTGATTGAATTGAAGCCCTTGCCTAGGGTGCCAAAATACCTTGGCCCGGCCCTGCTGCCTACCCCTAGTTCCGGCCCTGATCCCTGCAGTGAGCACCAACCATTTGGTTTTTTGGTGTGTTATTAATGTGGACATGGTCTTGCGGTAACATGGGTGTGGTTTAAGGTGGGTGTGGTCTAAAACAGGGAGTGGCTAACACTGGCTTCCGTTATCGGCCCTCCCCCATGTAGATTGGAAAAATTCCGGCCCTCGGTACCATAGAAGTTGGACAGCACTGATCTAGAATGATGTCTTTCTTTTACTGATATGCATTATTTTGCACCAACCGACAAACATGAAATTTAATAATCGGACCTTTCCAAAGGCCACACATAAAGCCCCTGAGATCTTGTATGTTCTACTAGCAATTTATTCTATATCCCTCACTGCCTGAGGGTGTGTTGCTCCGGGGTTGATTGAGATTGATCATGAGATAAGGGTGAGAGAGATCACATGAGCCACTTGATCACCCCGTGCTGCTTGGTGTTTGGAGGGGGAGGTGCTGCCGTATCAATGATCCTAAAATGAATGTCCCTGGTAGGATTAGACAAAGTTTAAAAGCTTTCAGCAACTCAAGTCATTTATACATTGCATAACTTATGAGATAGAATCACTTAGTAGATTACTTTCTTTACTTCACTTCCTACCACTTACTACTTATTAGTAGTAGTTGGTAACTCGGTAGTGTGGGGCCCCCCCACCAAAAAATCTACTGAGGGGCCCATCGCAAACAGTCATCTTCTCCTTGCCCTCTCCTGGGTCAGCACTGCAATGCTATTTTAAAAGTAAAAATGGGTCGGGTAGGGGGACTATGGTGCAGGAGACCCCACAGCCCTGGCCCCCCTATTTCCTGAGCCCCCCGGTCTGCTGTATAGAGAGTTACACCAGTGGGATAGCTCCATGCACATTCCCTGGAACCATGTTTTATTAGTAAATCATTCTGTACAATTGCATAGATTAAAAATATAGATTTTAAATTACAACTTAAAGCAGAACTAGACCCTAAAAATATATGTGGCTAAAAATGCCATATTTTATATACTGAATTTATTGCACCAGCCTAAAGTTTCAGCTTCTCAATAGCAGCAATGATCCAGAACTTCAAACTTGTCACAGGGGGTCGCCATCTTGGAAAGTGTCTGCGACACTCACAGGCTCAGTGGGCTCTGAGCAGCTGTTGAGAAGCTAAGCTTAGGGGTCCTCACAAATTATCAAGTAGAAAATTAGGTTTGTCTGTAATATAAGCAGATGCTATAGGGCTAATTATTAAATTCTGATGCTAATTGCACTGGTTTCTATGCTGCCATGTAGTAGTTATCTGTATTAATTACTAATCAGTCTTATATTGTGATATTTCTATTCTATGTGTACTATAAATTGTGAGTGGTTTCCTAAGTTCAGTAAGTGACAGCAGCACAGAGCATGTACAGTGAATAAGCAGAAAAGAAGATGAGGAGCTACTGAGGCATCTTTGTAGACACAGTTATTTATTGCTAAATGGCTGTGGCGGGTACAGAAGCCCAAATCATAATGTACAACATTTCTAGCCTATGTCTTCAGTTAGGCTTTAGTTCTCCTTTAATAATAATACAATTGCCAAGCCACCATAGCCACATCAGGGTTAGTGCCAAATGGTTTTATAGGCTGGCACCTTCCTGCTTGGTGGCATATAAAAATATGACCAATAGTTAGGGCCAACATATAAGGGGGAAATAAAAACCCCTGCTTTTCCAAATGTACGCACTTGAACACAATGAGGTACTAATAAAATCTGTGTGATCACTGTACATTTATCAGTGTCCCTTCCTTTGCAACATATTTTCTTCATCTGCATAACATTTGTTGTCATTTTGATTTCATTTGTTTAATATGAAAATCAAATAAAATATTTTAAACAATATCAGTGTCCCCTTTTCAGTACATTTTATGCAACAGAACAGGCAGCATTGAGAGCTCCAGACAACCACCAGCAAGGCAGAACATGTGCAGTTGCTCTGGGCCCCAGGGCGAAATGATTCCTAAATATATAATTATGGGATGATTTACATTTATAGTTAATGTGCCATGTGCTGCCTCTAACTACAAACTTCTTGCAGTCTATGGGCATAGTGCCATATGGAAGGGTTAAGCAATATGGATCTATGGTTATTTGAGGTGAAAATGATCTGTTGTATCAACAACACCACCTGCTGGTCAATTGAGGAGAATATGTTCCAAGGGAAATCAGAGAACGCTTCTGATTCCTTACTTAGGAAAGACTAGAATCCTCAGATGGCCTTTGTTACAGTTTTCATCAGCAGAAAAACTTCAGAACAGTTGTCTGTTTTTCTTCTAAACATATTCTGTACAGTCAGAAGGACTGACCAGCAGGTGGTGCTGTTGCTACAAAATTCACTACATATGTAGCCAATGCACAAAGAGCAGTGACAGGCAGATAACCATGGAAGACCATTGCTCTGATCTGTGTTGCTTTCTTTTTATACTATTAAGAGCGGTGACGCATTTTATAATGTGAGAGGCAGAGGGTCTTGACACTGCAAATACATCGGATACAGTAAGAGGCAGTGGGAGCTTTACCCCTAAATACATTATATATTGTATTGAGGCAATGGGTCCTGATACCCCAAAGAGAGGAATAAATTAGGTTTCAGCATCCAACAGTTATGCATATCAATCCATTCTAATGGCAGATGCAAGCATATCACCCAGCTAAAGAATAAGAGGAAAAACTTCCGTATTGACAGGAAGGTAAGAATTGGACAACTGAGGCAGTAGCTGCATGATAAACTTGCATTGTGTCGTGCTGTCTGTTTTTACAAGCATAGGATCATGCACAATGAACTGGAATTGCTGCCTACAAATAAATAGCAAAACCAAAAAAATTAATTAGTTAAACATTTAGAAATTTAATAAGTAGAATGAATTATTTGCAAAGCATACCGTTTAATATAGTATTAAGAAGTACAGCATCCAAATCATGACAGTATCCCTTTAAACATCCACTGTAGTCTGGGTGAATGTATATATCTATGACAGTTCCCCCTATTGGCACATGGTTACATTATTGCAGTAAAAGATTTTGCAAGGGACATGTCAATAGGCTTTTAAAAACCTACCCAGCACTAATTGCCAGTTGCAAAAGTGCCCCTCTGCCTTTCTCCTGGCATGTCGGGGGGCTGCTGCAAAAGCAGGGCTGGATTTGCCCTGAGTGCGTCGAGAGGCCAGCGTCCTCCGTCGCCCCCTCTCACTCTCTAGATAGCGCTCATGCGCATCCACTAAGAGGCTGGCGTCCTCCATCACACCTTCCTTCTCTCAAGATAGCGCGCATGCGCATCCTTTTAGCTTGGTTTCAGAGCACTAGCCGATCAGCGCTAGTGCTCCGACAAAAAACTGCGTACGCAGCTGGGCAGAATGCCGCCCCTTAATTGATGCCTCCCTAGGCCCGGGCCTATGCGTCCTTGCTGCAAATCCGGGCCTGTGCAAAAGGGAGGTGGGGCTTCCATAAATTGAGTGGGATTTCAGGGCCATGGCCAGTAGAATGTAGGGCAGAAAACAATTGGAGAGATGGAGCATTTTTACATTTGGGTATTAATGAATAGTAGGCTTTTATATACACAGTAACAAACATACTGTGAACTTGTCACTATGAGCAATGAAATGAGCATATGAAATCTGTGAGAAACACTGATATAGATTACCATCTGCACTGACATTACCTACTGCATTCACATACTCAATTAGAAAAGAAGAGTCTGCCTTTACTATACATCTGCTTTGATTGAGTCCTTTCCCTGTCACTGTAACACTGACAACTCTGTAAACCTTTCTCTCTGGTTATTTGCTATGTGATATTTTTACTTTCCAACTGGCAAATTTCCCTGTTTGATGGATTGATATTTGCTTGGATTTAAGAAGCTGTAAAACACTAGAGTTCTGTAGTGAATAGTCCACTTTACAATATAACAGAATTAGCGCTTATGGGGAAAAGAACGATACGTTTGCCAAATGATTTATGCATCTGCAGTGTTTTGGCTTGCCAATAAGAATGGAAAACACCAAGCAAATACATGTAGAAAAACAATTCAAGCCAGATTATAATAGTCTAATATTAATAACTCCTGACATCTGAAAAACTAAAAGAATGACAAAAACGTACCTATTTGTGCTGCATTCATACAATTGGTGTGTTTGCTTCAGAAAACTGTACTATAGTTTATATAAACAAGCTGCTGTGTAGCCAAAAGGAGAAAAAGCACAGGAAACTCAACTGATAACAGAAAATCTCTTTAATATAAAATGGGATTCTTCAGAAAGTTATCTGTGATCCATTGTGTATCCTGCGTTTGAATGGCTTCCCCCATGGCTACACAGCAACTTGTTTATTTAACTATAGTAGTTTTTCTGAAGCAAACAGATCAGTTTTACGTGCAGGACAACCATATATAATACTGTCATTCTTTTAAAACACTTTTTTGGTGTTACTGTTTCTTAAAGGGGAATTCAATCCCCCAACTGATTAAAAACCCCTACCTTCCACCTGTAAATGCCCCATATTCAGTAATGACCTCTCATTGCAGAGTACAGCAGAGCTCAGAGACGTCATCTGTAGCGCTTCGGTAATCTTTGGTAAGTAAGAGCCGTCTTCCGCTTTGTGATAACTGCACATGCGCCGAAAGTGACAAATATTGCTGCAGGGAAGGATGGAGACCCCAAGATTACCGAAACGCTGGAAGATGGTGCACGTGAACTCCACTGTGCTGACTCTGCAACGAGGGGTAATTACAGGATATGGGGCATTTACAGGTGTTAACACCTGTGCGGGGGGGAGCAGGGAGGGGGGACTATGGATAGTAGGAAGTAGGGGTTTCTATTAGTTGGAGGGTTGAATTCTAGGGATGCACCGAATCCAGGATTCGGTTCGGGATTCCTTTTTCAGCGGGATTCGCATTCGGCCAAATCCTTCTCCCAGTCCGAGCCGAATCCAAATCCTAATTTGCATAAGCAAATTAGGGGCGGGAGGGAAATTGCGTGACTTTTAGTCACAAAACAAGGAAGTAAAAAATGTTTTCCCAATTCCACCTCTAATTTGCATATGCTAATTAGGATTCGTTTCGGTATACTGCCAAATCTTTCGCAAAGGAATCGGGGGTTCGGCCGAATCCAAAATAGTGGATTCGGTGCATCCCTATTGAGTTCTTCTTTAAACTACTTGTCCCAGTTCTCCCATGAGACCTGCTTATCTTAAATAGTTATTATTGTTTCTTTGCTTATCTTAAATTGTTACAAAAGTATCTTAGTGCAGCTGCTGGCTCTCTGCCAAAAAGCCATTTATTATAATTACGTTTCAGAAACTTTGTATCTGTTTCTGGTGTCAGTGCAGGAGATCAAAGAAAAAGTCAGAACATTTCAGTAAATAACCTGGGACTGCTGGCTGAGCTGTCAAAATCGGGACTGTCCCACAGAAAACGGAACAGTTGGGATTTATGCACTGATCTCAATACTATTTTACATGCCACAAGCTTTCATCCTCCTTCATTAATTAATTAGTTGTTAATTAGTGTTACCTTTCTTTCTAATGGCTTTGGTTACAAGTTCCAAATCTGAACTCCATTAACTTGATATTTCTCTTCAGAACATGACAGATTTTCTGAAAGAGAGTATCCCCAAGAGATTATTGATCAGGCACTTTAAAAGGTAAAACATGGCACTACCTGTGATGACAAGAAAGACAGACAAGTGTTTATGCCAACTAAACTACAGCAAGACACTTTATCAAATACTTAGGGGCATACATAGTCAGGACGTTGTTATTTTAGGACCCAAGTGTCAGGAGATCCCTATGTTGGCCTACAAGCATGAGTGGACTGGGATTAAAAAGCAGCCCTGGCAAAAAAAAAAAACAAAGCAGCTCACACAAGCAAGGACACACTGGACGATTTGTCGCCAACGTTATTAAAAAGCAAATCGCGGCGACATATCGCTCATTTTGTCTCTGAACAAAAACAAATGAAAGACGCCAGCTCCGGTGCCCACAGCGCGTTTGTGAATCGCCTGTAGCTCCAAAACGCACCGAGACCCTTTTCCGAGCGATTTATCAGAAATAGCATGTACTTAGAAAAGCACTGAAATCTCCTAGAGACGCACACACATACAGATAAGTAGCAGCAATTGTATTCAAATTACAATGCGAACACAATGACGCAAGAACGCAAAGACGCCAGGTTACAGCGGGAAGCACAAACCGTTTCCGGTTTGGGTGGAGCACGTACCGCACAGAGTAATGGGATACAAATCGCTCTGTGCCAATAGTCGCTGTGAATCATCTGTTCAAAAAAGACGAACGTCTTGTCGCCGCGATTTACTTTTTTAGAATGTTGGCGACAAATTGTCCAGTGTATCCTTACCCTAAATGTGTGACATTGGTGGACAGCCACCCCTCTCCCCAAGTAGGATTGCCAACTTTTCTGGAAAAAAATACCGGCCTTCCTATATTCTTGCCATCTTTTCCTATTAATAATATTGGCATCAAGCATCATTTTTACTGGCTAGGTGGCAACCCTACCTCCAAGTTAGAAAAAAGCATGGTGGTCAGGGACCCCAATAAAAAAAAAATATTGGTGCCCATGGTCTCCAAATAAAATGAAAAAAATAAACATTGGTGGCCAGGGTCCCCCATTGAAGTAAAAAGAAAATTGGTGGTCAAGGCTCTCCCCTTATAAAAGTTAAAAAAAACACTGTGGCCGAGGATTCTGTTCCCATTCAGCTTCGGCTCCACTTCCCCCAGCCCATAAATGAAGTGGCCCACTGGGCATTTGTCAAAGCGGCCTGCTTACAAGAGGATATACAAGTGGACAATAAAGCCAACACATTTCTTAGGGCAGTGGTCGATGGGGAGTTTTGTTGGCCACGATTATTTATCTACAAGCGATTATGCGATTTCAGTTATTTCCAAAGGAGACAATGCAGTTGTGCATAAATAATTGCGGCCAGCATATCTCCCCATCAGCCACTTCCCTTAAGCAAAGCCAAAGCTGGTAACGAATGTTTTAATTGCTTGGTGTGCAACAGCACGACAGAGGGAACATCATTTGCAAATCCATGCACATTGAAAAGATAAGACATTCATTAAAGGATTACCTGCCAGACAACCAGGCCTGGATTTGTGGCAAGCTCACAAAGGCTGGGGATTTCCAGATAATGGATCTTTCTGTAATTTTGATCTCCATACCTTAAGCCTACTAAAAAAACAAAAATGAAACCCAACTGGATTGCTTTACCTCCAATAAGGATTACTTACTCTATATCTAGTACAAGGTGCTGTTTTATTATTACAGAGAAAAGGGAAAAATAAATAATTGGAATTATTTGATTAAAATGTAATCTATGGGATAAGTATAACAAAGTTTAAATTGCAAAACAAACAGAATTTGCAAGATTAAAGTGAAAGTAAACTCTCAGCCAAATCAAGATTACATTATAGATCAGGCTATAGAAGAAAAAACAAATACCGTATATACTTGAGTATAAGCCGACCCGAGTATAAGCCGAGGTACCTAATTTTACCTACGAAAACTGGGAAAACTTATTGACTCTAGTATAAGCCTAGACACAACTACAGCCCTGTCTCCCAGCAGCGCACATTCTGCCAAAGCGACCCCCCCCAGCGATCAACCGGACTTCTTTGCAAAGTTGATGGTGACAGAGAATTGCCAATCGGATTACTGTGTGCATTGTCCCACTGTCATGTGCAGAGGGTGCTGTTTGATATTGCCATCACTGTTAATCTTTTGTATAACCAACAGAGGGCGCTGTGTGATATTGCAGTCACTGTTATTCTTTCATATAACCAACAGAGGGCACTGTGTGATATTGCAGTCACTGTTATTCTTCCATATAACCAACAGATGGCCCTGTGTGATATTGCAGTCACTGTTATTCTTTCATATAACCAACAGAGGGCGCACTGTTATTCTTTCATACAACCAACAGAGGGTGCTGTGTGATATTGCAGTCACTGTTATTCTTTAATATAACCAACAGAGGGCGCACTGTTATTCTTTCATACAACCAACAGATGGCGCTGTGTGATATTGCAGTCACTGTTAATCTTTCATATAACCAACAGAGGGCGCACTGTTATTCTTTCATACAACCAACAGATGGCGCTGTGTGATACTGCAGTCACTGTTATTCTTTCATATAACCAACATATGGCGCTGTGTGATATTGCAGTCACTGTTATTCTTTCATATAACCAACAGAGGGCGCACTGTTATTCTTTCATATAACCAACAGAGGACATTGTGGGATATTGCAGTCTCTCCCCAAGTGTACTGTTGGTATAGGAATGATTAAAAGTGACTGCAATCTCAGCTGGTCGGGTCTGGTACGGCTGAGGTAGACTTTTTCAGCACATTTTGGATGCTGAAAAACTTGGCTTATACTCTGGTATATACAGTAACAGAATCTTGCACAATATAAACATTCAGTACAGTCACCAGGGTGTTGCAACACAATTCTGTGTGTGTCTTGAACCAAAGAAAGTCTATGCATAGAGTTGCTATAGTGATTTTTACAAAGAACTTTCTCCAAAATTAAATTAAAATTGAATAAACAAGGTGCTTGTAGTGCTTTCTTCAAAATGTAAAATGAATTAAGCAAGGTGCTATGGTGTTCTCTTTAAATAATAAAAGTCAGCATGTGGCTTCTCCACTTTCTATTGGGATAAGACAATTTACAAGATTCCTGATTTCAAACCAGGGTATTTCTTTTTCTGTAAAGACATTAAAAAAGCAGGGATAGTGCCCATAGCGTAATTTGCCTTTATGTGTTTTTTTTTTAAAATGTATTGCACTCACATGAGTTACACTTCTGAACGCATATCAAACAATCACTTTCTCCAGTGTTATGGTGCAGATTGTGAAAGTGATCCTTTGCAATACAAAAAGATGGATTCTGCCGGCGTCTTCCTCTCCTATGTTTCCATCCGTGCATCCACTAACTGCTGGGACCAGAAGTGATGTTGGAGCTTTAGTTTGTAGCTTTATGACAATGTATCAAAACATGAAGAGGCACTAAGGGTGGGATATGATAACTATGTATACATATATAAGGGGACCATATAATAAATTCTCTGATGCATTATTCACCAGTAGAGCCTTCTAGTTGATGCAAAGGCATCCATTCAGATTAGAGGAAATGAGGTTCCATTTTATGGCACAAAATAGTTTTTTTTACAGATGAGATCATTTCAAGAGAGGCTCAGATGACTTTTTGGAAAGCGAGAAAATACATTTGTGGACACGTTTGTTTTTGTTTTTTTAAACCTCATCTAATATGTTGCCAAAATATTAGCAAGTACATTGTAACAGACTGTTACAAGCCTAAATCAAATACAGACCAAGTGTAAATTATTTCCACAGGAGAGGCCGCAGATAATAATAAGACAAGAAAAGTACTAAATAAAGCTGAGCCCATCCATTAATTGAAAGGGATTGTAACAGCCTAAACAGGGATTATTTTTGGCAGTGTTTAAAAATGTTTGCTTTCAATAATAGTTCATAATTGCTCTGATGATGCGTGCAAATAAATCAGTGCTCAAAATCCCTGGATACAGAGACAGCTATATAATAACAGATAAGGAACCAGACAGGAAAGGCCTCTATAATCCTACTTGGTGCTGTATCAGTGAAAAAAAACAGCCAAGGCTCAGTGTAAAGTACAAATATTTATGTTTTTCAAACTGTGGGGAATTGGGGTTGGCCATTAAGAAATCATCACAAGTGCTTCCTGCATGCTGCCCTGATTCCTAAGAAGCCATATAATAAACGTTTACATTGATTAATAATCAGCCATGTGACAAATTAATTTGCATTAAGGTAAGTAAGGTTTTTGCAAAGCACTACAAAAACTAAGCAAGTAGGTAAATCAACCGCAGTCATTGATTGGTTCACTAGCAAAATATACAGGAGGGCAGCAAATCTTTCATAATCCAGTCATGCTTAGTGGAGTGCATTGCCACCGTGCAGCTGCAATTATGCTTAAATTACTTGGAGTACAGCACCACAAATCTTGTTTAGATAAAAAAATGCCTTTATTTGGAAGACTGGCAGGACCTGGATAAGCCTGTCTTATCCAGGTCCTGCCAGTGTTCCAAATACCAAATAAAGGCATTTTTATCTAAACAAGATTTTTGGTGCTGTACTCCAAGTAATTTATGTAAGAGGATTGGAAAGTGGCCAAGGTACATGCACCAGGACCCCTAGATTTAAAGAATTGGGAGCTGCTATTATGCTTTTTGGATACAATGCTGTGGGTAAAAACCATGGTGACCTGTGCCTGAAATTGCATTTTGCACTCTTAAATGAGTCATGTTGTTTTCAAGTGCTATGACAAAGGTGGTAATTGATTTTGTGGCTAGAATATATGTATAGGCAGAAATGTAATGGATACTTTCTGGCACAGGAACAAGCTAAATCTCTTTAGAGAGTTGCAGAAAATAAAAAAGGTTTAACCAGGAGTACCATGGATGTATGTAGTAGTAGTGAAATTTGTCACCAAACAAATGTTTTGCTGCTTATTGTGGCTTTTGTGCAGAAGAAAGTAACTTTACTGCATAAAACTAAATGTGGCATTACAAATTGGGCCAAATTAAGCTGGCCATAGATGCAAAGATACTATCGT
Organism: Xenopus petersii; assembly: GCA_038501925.1. Lineage (NCBI taxonomy): Eukaryota > Metazoa > Chordata > Amphibia > Anura > Pipidae > Xenopus > Xenopus petersii. Next base: position 50,027,437 of record CM076674.1, on the reverse strand, counting down.
ATGAAATAAAGGTTTGTATGAATATCGGACCATGTGTGGGGTGTGCAGACATTTTTCATACCATGGCGATCGGTTTTTCAATAGGAAAGATTTATATTGGCTACCAATAAGATCTCTTTATGTATTGCCTATGGGACATGACTTTCGTGCGATTGTTGTCTGTCAAATAATGATCTGAACATCGTGTGATTTGTTCTCTTTACTACTTTATATTAATTTTAATGGTTGGTTGTAATTAGGAAGATTGCCAGAGACAAACGTTGATCAGACATATAGACTATAACCTGTACTTCTATGACCAGCTTTACACTTTTCTCCCAAGAGCCTTTTAATACAGGACAATGTCTTGACTGCCTAGCTCTCGCTGGTTGGCATTGCTTGCTATGGCTGTTATGAACAATTATTCCAGGTCATTCTGCACCAAGCATTTACCTTCATCATCATCATCATCATCACTTACAGGCCCGGATGTAAGACCACAAAGGTCAGGGCCTAGGGCAGCAGAAATTCAGGGGAGGCATGCGCCCAGTCGCCTAGTTATATGCACTGGACATGCACAGGAGATTTGCAAATCTCCCGCACACCAGTCTCCAGGAGCGCAGGAACGAGAGGGAGACTGCAAAGGGGAGGAGGCAGGACAGGAAGCAGGCCCGGATTTGTGGAAAGGCCACCTAGGCCCGGGCCTAGGGCGGCAGGATTTTAGGGGGGCGGCATGCTGCCCAACCACACCCACATTGATTAAAAAACACTGGGGATGCGCAGGAGATACAATAATTTTTAACATTTCCAGTGCGCCAATCCCCATTGCTCCAGTCCAGATAATGAAAATTTGCACGAAGAAAGGGGACAGGGGCGACGAACGACAGTGGGCCTAGGGGCGCCCACTATGTAAATCCGGCCCTGACAGGAAGGGAAAGGAAGCGGACAGAAGGGGGCGGGGCGATTAGCAGAGCCTTGTAAGTGAATCTAGGCGTGATCACTTATTAGGTCCACTGGTGTGTAACGCAACAACAAAGGATTTCCACTTCTGTTTTTGTGAAATTTAATGACAGTGCTCCATGCTTGTTGCAAGTTCTTAAAGGAAAACTATACCCCCCAAACAATGTAGGTCTCTATTAAAAGATACTGAGTAAAACAGCTCATGTGTAAAACCCTGCTTCATGTAAATGAACCATTATCATAATAATATACTTTTTTAGTAGTACGTGCCATTGGGTAATCATAAATAGAAAATTGCCATTTTAAAAAATAAGGGCCGCCCCCTGAGATCGTAAGATTCACTGTGCACACATACAAACCACATGTAAGGTCACATGAGCCAATTAACAGACAGAGTTCTGCCTTTTGCTTCCTCACTTCTTCCTGTTAGTTAGTGTTGTAGTATTTCTGGTCAGGTGATCTCTGAGGCAGCACAGATAGAGTCACGAAATGGTGGCTCAAGACAAGAGATGTAAAAGGGAGATATTTATGTAAATATATATTCCAGTTTGGTAAGATTCTTTAATATGTCATTCAATTTGATATAAACTATCTGTTGCTTAAGTATTCATTTTGGGGGTATAGTTTTCCTTTAAGTTCTGCCTTTACATTGCCATGTAACTCTTAGCCAGACTCTCCTTTGCTTCCCATCTGGTGTCCAGTGAAGATCAGTGTTGGTGGTTGAGTCTGTATTAAACCTTAGTATATATAAAGAAGGTCATAGTTTGACTGTGGCTAGAAGATACACAGGATCCTTCTCAGACTTGTGCTATGGAAGGCTGACAGCTTGGCTAAGTAACATTTTCATTCATATGACATTCCATAAGGATTTACCTTAGTCTCATTAAATGTAACTCTACCCCTATCATTCCCAGAACCCAAATACTGGAAATTATGTTTTTTAAAATAACCATCTAGACAACACAGCCATCCAAACTATAATCCTTGATTCTGTATATTAAATAGGGCTATTCACTTTTAAATGGACTTTTTGTATGATGTAGAGAATGATATTCTGAGACAATTTTTTTTAAAAACAATAGTTTTTATTAGTTTTCATGGTAGTAAACCAAGAAAAGGAAGGGGGGGGGGGGTTATTTCCGCCTGGGGATTCCTTACATTTACAGGTTAAACATACAAGTCACAGTACCTTATTCATTTCAACCTAGTTAGATTCGTCCAAAATAGTAAGTCCTTCGGCATCAGTCCATGGCTGCCAGATTTTATCAAACTTATCAGGGCATCCTCTTGCTAGGTACGTTTGATCTTAGAGAGCATATTTTTAACCTGCTTTTGCCACATTTGTCGGAGCTCTGGGCCCCATTCTGAGACAATTTGTAATTGGTTTTCATTTTTTTCTATTTGTGGTTTTTGAGTTATAGTAGAGCCTCCATTTTACATTTTTCGACGGACCAGAAACAAATGGTGTAAATTCCAGGAAAATGTAAAATCAGGGATATGTATTATGCATAATATATAGGTGGGACCACAAAACAACAATGTAAAATGAGGGGGAACTTAAAATCCAGGGATGTAAAATTGAGGTTGCACTTTATTTAGCTTTTTATTCAACAGCTCTCCAGTCTGTGATTTCAGCAATCTGATTGCTAGGGTCCAAGTTACTCTAGCAACAATGCATTGATTTGAACAAGAGACAGGAATATGATGAATAGGAGAGTAAGATGAGTAATACAAAGTAGCATTAACAATACATTTGTAGCCTTACAGAGCATTTGTTTCTTAGATGTGGAAAGCCGGAAAGAGTCAGAAGAAAAAGGCAAAAAAAAATTAAAATACTAAAAGTTAACCAGTCTGGCTGGTTACTTCTTAAATAGGAGAATATGGGCAGCAACCTCTCTTACAAAGAAGCCAGTGGGGCCAAGAATAATGTGCAGATTCAGTACAGGTATGAAACTTATTATCCAGAATGCACAGGACTTGGAATTTTCCAGATAACAGGTTTGGAATCTGGAATTTGTAATCTTTATAACTGTACTATACTAGAAAATAATTTAAACATTAAATAAACCCAATAGGCTGGTTTTGCTTCCAATAAGGATTAATTATATCTTAGTTTGGATCAAGTACAAGATACTGTTTTATTATTACAGAGAAAAAATTGGATTATTTGGACAAAACGGAGTCTATGGGAGATGGACTTTCCATTATTCAGAGCTTTCTGGATAATGGATTTCCAGATAACAAATCCCATACCTGTATATGTTTTTATCAGTCACTTTCTGGGAGTATTGGGGTGACCTTACAAAAAACTGGCATGAGGCAGTAAGTCTCAGTTTAAAAAGTTACCCAAATACACAACCCTGTCAAAAACCACAATTTAACATAGTTCTACTTTGACAACAGTTTCCTATTTTGAGGCACTGTTTATAGCAAGGGAATACAATGTGGTAAAGAACAGAAAGTCGCCATCTTGAACTAAAATAAAGGTGTAAATTTAATGAATGTTGAACCAAGTTTCTACCATATACTTGAGAATAAATTCTGTGGGAAAGCGTAAAAATAAAAACTTCCTGGTGTTGAATTTCCAGAAGGTGAAATATATTAGTGCCCACAACCGCATACCATAGGTGAAAGTGATTAAATATCAGTGAAAGTCCTGCAAGGTGGAGTTATTAGGATTGAGCTCCAATCAAAGAATTTTATAATTTTTTAGATAATGTGCCGATTGGACTCTTTTCTATTAGACTCAAGTTTTTACCATACTTTCACAAACAGAAGGGTAATATCTCCCGGGTGTATAATAGTCACTATAGTAGTCATCTAGAAGGAGCCCTGTTATTGTCACTGGCAGCAAAGGACAGTGGCAAGGGAGGAAAGCACAATGTACTGCTCAAATTCATTTCCCCAGCTCTACATTAATTTCCCCTGACATTATTTCTAATGATTTTTATGCTCCAATCTCTTAATAGTTATGGATGAGAAGATACAGTATATCAAGCATTGCAATTATCATGCAAATGGCAGCAGTGAGGGGTACACTTAAACTACCGAGCACATTAGTCAAAATGACTGGACGCACCTTTCTGCACCATGGTTACTGACAATGTTCTTAGCCACACACCATGCATTATAGTTATTTGGAGACTACTAATCAATATGCCTAGTTAGCACAACAATTCTCAAACAATATGTACTGTTTAAATATAAATGATTGTGGTTTAGGGTTAGTTGCTCATATGTACTAGAATCATAGAATAGAAATACATAAGTTAAAAAACCTTCTATAAGATAATCCAGGGGAAGGTGGCTCGCAGCTCAGTCAAAAAGAAAGTGGAGATTCCTTCCTGAAATCAAAGCCATAAATGCTAGTCAACTGCGCTATTGTTTAACGGTTAATAATTTAAATACAATATAGAGCTATATATTTTCAATAGGGCATCCAGTGAGTTCCTGAACCCAGCATTGCATTGCCCACAAGCATCTTTTTTTGGTAGGAAATAACAAGACTGTGCTTAGATGGTCTCCTTGAATGGCCGCTTGTGGTTCCCAAACTATGGAGCTGACCCCCCCCAAGTAGTGTGTGGAGGGGCATGAAGGTCAGTTAGAGTGACATTTGGAGTGAAAATCTATTTGCCATCTTCAATTTTCTTAGAACTAAGTCTGAATGACTCATTTTGAGCTTTGAGCTAATGTTGCCAAATGTTGAGTGTCAACAAAATGGAGGCTTGAACCATAAAAAAAAAAAAAAAAAAGACTATTAGGTAAAATTCTTTAGACAAGCTTTTTTTCAATGTTTTAGATATCTGTGCACTCAAATGGAAAGAATTATTAATTTTGGGCAATGGCACACCAGTAAATTAGGAGCAATAAATTGTCATTACTGATACCATGGGCAATTGGGAGTGGTTGTAGGCATGTGAGGGTGTTTGGAAGCTGAGACAAGAGTTAGTTGCCTTGGAAGCAAGTACCCCTTGGCCCAGCATTGCAAATCATATTTAAAGGACCAATAATATTTTTTTTTCTAGGGTTTTTACTTTTCTGGATTAAAACCAAACTCCGCCAGTGCTGAACACTTTGCAGTTCAGTTTTTATTTACAATCCCTTTCATGGCTTTGTTAGTTCTCTCTTTCACACAGCCTCGGTATTATGAGTAAAACAAATTGCAGGAGTTCTTAGTACATGATGCCTTTCTATAGCCAACCCTCCTGAGATTTTGTCCACCCCCATGCCATCATGGTGCCAACCGCTCCTTTCTCTTCTGTGGAACATTAGATGCTTAGCTTGCTCAACGCTAAATGGCCTTGGTGGTGTTGATGGAAATGACTCTCAAATAGTGAACTTCTCTGAGGTTGTTTTCCACACCTCAGGTGTGTGGAGAATACCAAGCGGGTTTATAGCAGTGAAGAAAAAAGTAGAAGAATGTCACCACATCCTCCACCATCTTCGCTCTAAGCCTTCCAACACATGCATGAGGTTCAAAGTTAGATACACCTCAGACTCTTGGAGACCCTTGGTTTATTTCCAAAATCTGCCAAAGAAACCAGAGTCAACTCAACTTCCATGTATGGACTTCCAGGGCAATACTCCCGACTGATTGAAACTGAGGAACCACCCCCTACCTTCCACTGTAAGGCCACATGTGCACTGAAAGGCAATCCAGACCTAACTTTAACCGCACATGGTCCTGGTCAGTGACTGATGAGAAGAGGTCCCTTATAGACCACCCTCCACTTTTACATATTTCTATTACACATTTAATATTTACCTATTTACACTCTCTATTATGGCACCCAACCCTGTCCTACAAAAACATGAGTACTGTTACTATCTTCTAAAATACATAACTATCCTAGGTTTTCAGAGATCCCGGGTACTAATAACCCAGAAGTAGGGACTAAGTGCATAGACTTAGGATGGTAGAATTTCCCCTAGGTTCCACTTAGGGCACAGGCTGAAAGCTGGGCTACCTTCTCTATTGCTGCTTAACTACTGCTGTAACTGTTCCCTTGCCTGCAGGGATCAAGCTGTGTTCTTTGGTACTATGAGTATAAGCTAATCATTTATGGTATATGTTCTCTGTACTCCTATGTGGATTGTTCTGTAAATAAACCTAGTTCCTGCTTAAGCATAAAAGAACCACTGGCGCCCAATTCTTGTGCATTGGCACACGGTTACAGTTACACTATACCCTGCCTCCACACTGTTGCGAGGGCTTACTTCCTGAAGGAACAAATATATGAAAGTAAGCTTATAATAGAGACAGTGCCACTCAATTTATTATAGAGCTACACTAACAAAAAACATTTATTGTAACTGTTCAAATCCATTTTTCAACAGCCTACTGAGCATCAGGTTGTACAGCACATAGCCTGGAAAGAACAGATCAAAATAAGGCTGCGCTCCACCAACTTTAATTGAACATATCCAAAAAGCCACTTGGTACTTGGCAATCAGGCTTGATATTGATACCAAATGCTCCCTAATGCTACATTTGAGTGTCAAGTGGTACATCACAAAATGTAATTTGCAAAAATTTTTTGCCCACAGATAAATTATAAACCCATAGGTGGAGGGTAATTTTTCTTTGCGGATTCCTTAGTACCCTAGGGCCATTTATTGTATAATACCATAGAATATATGGCAGGATAACTGCAGCTGCAACGTTATATAAAATACCTCCCAGAACACCTTGCAGGATAAATATGCAAATACCAGTTTCATATATAATACCCTAGATCCTTGACAAGATAAGTACAGAGTTACTAATATTAATTCTACCAGAAACTCACCCCATTGTTCTGGCCACCCTGCAGGCAAACTTCATGTTTAATGCCTCTATCAATGTTTTTTCAGGAAAACTGCTATAAAGTAGAAGCAATTATTTTCTGAATACCAGTTGCTCTTCTACTGTCTGTTGCTTAAGCGGGGAGAAGAAATAAATGCAAATTAACAGGATAAGCCTTGCACTGTTTTATAAATAAGGAAATTCCCACCCTCCAAGTTAATTTCATGGCACTAGTATTATTAATCAGATTCTTTACAATTGGAAAGGGAATCAGTCATTAATATGGAAAAATTTTGCCAGTGTCTGGATTAAAATCCTATACATGAGCATGATACCCCATGTGTATTTTACTGTTTACCTAAGTATCTTGTTCTTGTATATCCAATATTCAATAAAAGTAAAATACCTAATTAATTCTGCACAGAAAATCGTTGTATCTATAGGCAGGACTGGATTAGAGCCCTAATAATCAGGCTGATGGAGCTGTAGCTTCAGGCCCCCCTTATTAACAGGAAACTATGATGAAAACAAAAAACAATTAAGCTTCATCTCATGAAAATAGGGAACATTATAAAAATAACCGATTAAAAATTCTGTACTGCTTCGGAAATAATGAATTTACTCTCTCCCTCTCAGCAATCTGTGTCTATACATAAAGGTTTTGCTCTGGAGTTGTTTTCTTTCAATGGATAATTAGCTCTAATACTACACTGGTCTGTGATCCCATTGCCTGATGTATTTGAACTAATTACCTTTTCTCACAAAAAACACTTAACTCCAGCAAAAAGCTGCATGGAGGGAGGCAGATTGCTGAGAAGAGGATAGTTAAGAGTAAAACCTGATTATTTCAGAAATGGTGCAGAATCATTGATTATTTTTACAAAGTTTCCTAATTGCATCATTCGATGAAGCTCAAACTGAATTCTATAATAGTTTCCCACTGAAAATACCCAGTTTGCAACAGTGCACTGTTCCCAGTGTGACATGTGCACAGCCACGGATTGGGACGTGCCGCCACCATGCAGGAAATTGAAGGGGCTTTAATTGTTTTTATTCAGCACAGCACTCTATCCTGCCTTTTGGAAAGGTGCAAAACATTCCATCAACATGTCCTGGTATCCAAGGTTAGGAATCAATTGTAATCACTGAGAAGGGGGACTAACAAATTGGCATCCCCTGGTGATTTACAATTTCCTTGTCCTTGTTTTTCTCAAATCTGAATATGTAGATTAGGGTTTGGGTATGGTACAGAATTTGGCTGAATCTTTGGTTGAGGATTCGGTATTTTGCAGAATTAAAAAATACAGGGATTGGATGCATCCATAATTGAGTTTCGAAAATGGACAGCACCGTTTTTATAAGTAAAAAAGCCTTTATTGTAACTTGGCTACTGTTGGCAGAGGTGGTCTTTATGATGATCACACAGGGAACACTCAGCACAGCAACTTGGAAAAGGATTTACTTGTGAATCACTCAGGGATAATACAGAGCACATTTAACAGTGTGAAAGATCAAAAACAATATGGTGGATAGAAAAGAAACACAACAGAGTGCAGAAAAAACAACAGCAAAGATCATTGCAATTATACATTAACAATATTCACAGCGCCACCTTGTGACCATTTTAATACTCCAGTGTTTAAGCATGAATGCTGTTGCATGTATTCCAACACCCCTTCTCAACAGTGAAAGGCTTAAACTGATAATCCACTCTTCTTTAACAGTTCCAAGTGTCTCTTTGCATGTAGAGGCTTGGTAAGCATATCTGCAACCATGTCCTCAGTTGGACAATATTTTAAGTCAAGCTGTCTTTGCTCTTGCAAGTCTCTTAGGAAATGATACCTTACATCAATATGTTTGGTTCTTGGGTTGACTCGTTCTGTCTGTGCAAGTGCAATGCACCCTTGGTTGTCTTCAAACATCTGAGTGGGTTCCATCTGCTTTTGATCCAAATCTGCTAACAGTTGTCTTAGCCAAATTAACTCTTGACTTGCTTGTGCTGCTGCAACATACTCTGCTTCGGTTGAAGAAAGTGTCACAGTTGACTGTTTTCTGCTGGTCCAGCTAATGGGTCCACCAGAGAGTAGAAACAAGTGTCCACTAGTAGATTTTCTATCACTTGAGTCTCCAGCCCAGTCAGCATCAACAAATCCAATTAGGTTACATTTGCCCCTTGCAGGCAATTTTAACTTGAAATGTATTGTTCCCTTTAAGTAACGTATGACCCGTTTTACAGCATTCCAGTCCATCTGACTTGGCTTAGACACCTTTCTGCATAAAAATCCCACTGCTGTAGCGATGTCGGGTCTTGCAACTGTAGCAATGTAAAGCAGTTTTCCTATAGCTTTTCTATATTGACAGTTATTTGGTAGCAAATCAACTTCATTGTTCATTTCTTTTAAGTAATTTGTTTCCATAGGAGAGTTAACTGGTTTTGCATCATTCATCCCAAAATTTTCAATTACTTCTTGTATTTTGTGACTTTGGTTCAGAAGATAACTGCCATCTTCTTCTCTTTCAATCTGTATGCCAAAGTAATGTTTTATGTCACCCAAGTCTTTGGTCTCAAAGTCCTTATTTAGAGCTTGTAGTAGTTTGATGTGATCCCCTTCTTCCTCAAAGCATACTAACAGATCATCCACGTATATGAGTACAAAGATCCACCTACCAGTCAGTTTCTTAGTATACAAGCAGGGATCTGCTTTGCTCCTTTGAAATTTTTCTTTTGTGAGCACATCATTAATTTTCATATTCCATGCTCTAGCTGCCTGTTTGAGGCCATAGAGCCCTTTCTGGAGTTTGCATACTAGGTCTGGCTTTTGTGGATTCTCAAATCCCTGTGGCTGTTCCATGTAGATTTCTTCTGTTAGCTCGCTGTGTAAGAAGGCTGTTTTGACATCAGAGTGCTTTATCTGCATTTTCTTTGCAGCTGCTACAGCGAGCAGAGTCCTTATTGTAGTGTGCTTAACTACTGGAGCAAATGTTTCATCATAGTCTTCTCCATATTTTTGAGAATATCCTTTGGCTACTAGTCTTGCTTTGTATCTCTCAACTGTACCATCAGTGTTATACTTGATTTTAAAAGTCCACTTACAGCCAATAGCTTTTCTTCCTGTTGGTAGTTCTGTAAGATTCCAGGTGTGGTTGTTATGCAGAGATTTTATCTCCTCTTCAGCAGCCTTTATCCACTTATTGGCTTCCCCTTCTGGAAGTTGTGATACGTCTTTCCAACATGTAGGTTCACATATGTAGGCTGTATTTGCTTTGTATGAAAGTCGAACAGGTGGCTTGCCCTTGTTCTCTCTTATTGAACGCCTTGGTTCATTGTCAGTGCTTGGTTGTGTCTGCTCATCTGTGGTGTCAAATTCAGTGCCAACTTCAACTATTTGTTCTGGAGATGTACATATTACTTGTTCAGTATCTTTCACCTTTTCTCGTCTTTGTTCTAGTGAAGTCATTACACCATTTCTTAGGTCTTCAATAAATGTTACACTGTTACTGATCACCACCTTGTCAATCTTTGGATCCAGAATTCTGTATCCTTTGGAATTTTCTGCATATCCAACAAGGATACCTTCCACTGCCCGATTTTGCAGTTTGCTGCGTTTCTCTTCTGGAATGTAAGCAAATGCTTTGCACCCAAAAACTCTGATATGTTTAACACTGGGTTTTTCACCATGCCACAGTTCATATGGTGTTTTCATGACAGATTTGGAGTACAATCTGTTTTGCACGTAAGTAGCTGTCATTGCTGCTTCACCCCAGTATTTTTCAGATAGTCCTGAATCAGTCAGCATACATCTGATTATTTCTGTTAGGGTTCTGTTTTTCCTTTCAGCTACCCCATTCTGTTCTGGTGTATATGGGACAGTCTTTTGATGCTCTATCCCAAGCTGTTTTAAGAAATTCTCTACTTTGTGTCCAGTGAATTCTCCTCCATTGTCACTTCTGAACACAAGTGGTTTTCTCTGAAATTTGTTACTTGCCTTTGTCACATAATCTTGCAGTTTTTCAAACACTTCTGATTTGTTTTTCATTAGATATGTGACTGTGTATCTTGAATGGTCATCTGTTAAAGTCACTATATATCTATTACCTCCTGGTGTGGGCACTCGCATAGGACCACATACGTCACTGTGTATAAGGTCAAGCGTATTTGAAGCTCTGTTCTGGCTTACCTTTGGAGGAGTTGCTCTTGTAGCTTTGGCTTTGATGCAACACTCACATCTCACGGTAGTTGGACAGGCTGACAATACTAGATCTTTTGTCAGGTTCTGCCTAATCAGTTCTTGTATGCCATCTGGATGTCTGTGACCTAGACGTCTATGCCATATGTGAATGCAGTTGTTGTGCCCCTGTGTGCAGAGTCTTGCCTGCTCCTTTACTGTGTCCAGTCGATATAGATGCTTATCCACTATGGCTGTTGTGATGACCTTTTCTCCATTCTGGATTGTACACTTGTCACCTTGGAATTTTGTGATAAGTCCTTTGGATCCCAGTTTCCTTACAGATAAGAGCCCACCTTCTAGTTTTGGAACATATAGCACTTCCTTTATTGGTATAGGCAATCTGTGTCCGTCAGCATTGTGACAAATAAGAATTCCATGCCCAATGCCTTCAGCTGTAGTGCTACTTCCATCTGCAAGGTAAATAGTTTCTTTGTTATTTGGATCAAACTCTGTAAAGAAGTTTCTGTCGCTTGTCATGTGACTTGTTGCTCCTGAATCTATATACCAGTTCTTGTTTGAAAGGGTGTTTGTTACTTTAAAAGTTCCGTGCCACTGATCTCTATCATTGTCATTCACTGTAGTTCTGACTGTTTGTTTAAAACTTCTTGGAAATTTTGCCCTTTGCTCTGCCTTCCATATTGAACAGTCTTTCTTAAAGTGTCCTGGTTTCTTGCATCTGAAGCAAACTTTGCTCTCTTTCTTATGTAGCTTTGTGTCTGTGGCTTTAAGAGCTGCCTCAGTATTACTTTCTGTATTGTCAAATGTTTGCTCCTTTCTGCGCATGTATTCATCTATGAGCCGGGTTTTGACAAATTCTAGTGTTAGTTCAGCTTCAGGCCTTGTTTCCAGGGCATTAATCAGTGCACTGTATGATTCAGGTAAACTGCACAGAAGTATGGCTGATACGTGGCTGTCTTTTATATCCTCTCCAATTGCCTGGAGTTGTGTCACAACCTGCAACATTGCATTTATATGCTCCTGCATGTCTTTTCCTGAACCTAATCTCATCTGGTATAGTTTCCTTAGCAGGAATAGTTTGTTATTCAGGCTGGATCTTTCATGCAGAATTTGCAATGCATCCCACATGCCTTTAGCAGTATTCTGATGCCTTATATGAATAAGCTGATCATCTTCCACTAACAGACTTATTGTTGCCCGTGCCTGTCTGTTTTTCTTATCCCATTCCTGGTGATTAACATCTGGTCTATCTGTAGTTATAACTTCCCATAAGTCATCTCTGGATAGCAGCATTTCTACTTTAAACTTCCACAGTTGATAATTCTCATTATTCAGTTTAGCCACTGCTAGTTTAAGTTCTGAGCTGCTAGCCATGTCTGCCTCACTTCCTTGTATAAGCTGTGATTCTTACTTGTGCTTTGTAGTTCATAGAACCTCTGGAAGATTCCTTGTGCCAGTCTTTTCACTGAGTTGGATTGTGTCTGGGCCCATAACCTGTTGGCAGAGGTGGTCTTTATGATGATCACACAGGGAACACTCAGCACAGCAACTTGGAAAAGGATTTACTTGTGAATCACTCAGGGATAATACAGAGCACATTTAACAGTGTGAAAGATCAAAAACAATATGGTGGATAGAAAAGAAACACAACAGAGTGCAGAAAAAACAACAGCAAAGATCATTGCAATTATACATTAACAATATTCACAGCGCCACCTTGTGACCATTTTAATACTCCAGTGTTTAAGCATGAATGCTGTTGCATGTATTCCAACAGCTACGACCAAAAGATACAGTTACGTTTCAAGCCTCCTGGCTGCCAGGATGTGGTTTTAAACGTAACTGTATCTTTTGGTCGTAGCCAAGTTACAATAAAGGCTTTTTTAATTGTAAAAACAGTGCTGTCCATTTTTGAAACTCTGTTGTGCCTAGTGGATTGTGGCCACTACCGGAATGTGCACCGGATAATCTGAAGGAGTGTGTGCTGACTCAAATATTTCATAGCATCCATAATTGAAACATACAGAAACAGTGTTGGAGTGGCCCACTGTAATACCAGGAAAACTCTCCCCAAGTGTGAGTGGACTCATCTGCTTTCACCTATTTCCTGGTCACGATCTATTTATGTAAGAAAACAAACGAGCAAAATAAATGAAAGGATACATTATAGCAGCAGTGTTATCCATGGTTTCCGTGGTAGAGAGGGTTGGAATTTTTATGGCCTACGTGGTGGAGGGCCGATAATGGAAGTTAGTGTTGGCCACTCCCCTTTTAAACCACACCCACTGTTAACCACACCCATGTTACCAAAAGTACTTTTAATACCATATCCACATGGTGGTAGCACACCTGTGCCTTTTCTCTTTTCCAGCTTGAATGGCTGCCCCCATGGCTACACAGCAGTTTGTTCATATAACTAGTAGTCTTTCTGAGGCAAACACACAAGTTGCACCAGTGCAACACAACACTACAGTAAAGCAACAGTAGTAGATTTGTAGTAGTAGATGTGCATTACTTTAAAACACTTTAATTTTTCAGTGTTAGTGTTCCTTTATTTATAAGCTACTGCTGCTGGACTTTTTGAACACTGATTATAAGACACTCTAGTGCCTAAATTCTTTCTAAATAAGGTTTATGTTGAGGGTTACCATTCATACAGGTGTATTCCAAATGACAGCACTCCAAGTAGCTTCTTTAAAAACTTGCCTTTAATTAGAGCAAAAAAGTATGCAATGTTTTGAGTGGCACTCCACTCTTATCAAGCATTAAACACTATCAAATCACATGATCTTATTTACCTTAGGGAATGTCACCCCCTACTGTCACCACATATTATTATACAACACTATATACACTAGGTATATGTCATTATTATTTATTATTACATTAACAATTTCCCATATATAAACATACTGTATCAGCATATTTCCATGCATCATTATCAAAAAGTCACTTATGTGGATATCCTGCAGCATCCGGCCTTTTCTCCAACACTTTCTGAGGTCCCAGCCGAGAGAGAGAGGGTCAAAATGTAACCTTGTTCTGCTGGTCAGCAGCAGTGGTCAAAAAGGGCAACTTAAGTACATAGTTATAAGCTCCCTAATGGAATGCAACCTATTAGAAGTGTCCCCAAAGAAAAAATTCACTCTCCTTCATTTTTGAATTATAATATCCAGAAATGGCAGATAGTAACCTAGTGCAACAATTATACTGAGTGGCTAAAAGCCTCCACTCATAAACTTTATCCATGTTATTATAATATCCTTCAGCAGCAGCCTTCTAAACAGAGATTTAGTACCAAACCAAGAACAAACCAAATCCAAAATTGGATTTGCATGTGAACATATAAATAAATATTTTGTATCATCTATTAAAAAAAAAATTTGGTTTTAAGTCACATGACAACACGATGGGATTTGTCTAAACCCCTCACCAAATTCTAGATTTGGGACCCTGCCATTACTGTCTGGCTATACTTATAGCTCTTTCATGCATGCACGTACAGCATCTATGCATATTTTTATTTTTATAGTACAAGTAAAGGATCCTTTGTGTCTCTTGACACAATGCTCACATATTTACTTAAACAAAACAGGATAAGTTATATTCCTCATTGAGGCCTTTCGGACTTCTGGTCTGAAGCAGCCAGATCCAGTAGCACTCCCTTTGGAGTAGCTTACGTTTTTTATACTGCCCTTGATTTACAAATACTTTTTCTAAAATTTCGCAATTTTTAATAATCGCAATTGTGCCACACGAAGACCCTGTGTGAAAAAATGTTTTGCCAATAACGTTTCCCTTTTTATTTTTGATGTATCTTTTTCCTTCTGTTTACTGCCTGGAGTCTGTGGGGTTTGTGGTTTGTAATTGCGTATTATGCATTTATGTTCATTTAACCTAATCTTTATTGGTCTAGCTGTTTGCCCTATGTATGCGAGGCCACATGGGCACTTAATGCAGTACACTACATCACTACTATCACATGAGAAGCAGCCTTTAATATCATGTTTTGAACCTTTTTGAGGGTGTGTCACCTGATTACCTAATATAATGCTGTTGCAATGCCCACAGTTTCTACAGGGGAAAGTTCCATTTAAATGCGATTTTTCAATGAGATTCCTTTTTATTTGAGGTGTTTTGGATTTTATTAAATTCCCAATATTCTTCCCACGTCTATAGGAAAATAAAGGTGGCTGTTGGAATAAATGGCCATGTTTAGGATCACTACTCAAAATTCCCCAATATTTCATAATTATCCTATGGTAAAGTTTAGAATTACTGTCATAAGTAGAAACATATGGTATTCACTGTACTTTATTGGGAACTGCTGATTTTTTCGCAAGTAATTGTGTCCTAGGTATACTCTTTACTTCCTCCCTGAAGGCTTCTAAGCTAGTTTTCTCATAGCCCCTTTCCACAAATTTAGCTAACATTTTATTGGACTCAATAACATATAAACAATCATCAGATGTGATGTGCTTTACCCACAAAAATTGGCTCTTTGGCAGTCCCTCAATAAGGCCAGGTGGATGGTAGGATGTGGGCCTCAATAAATTATTGCGATCAGTCGGTTTGGTGTAAACATTAGTTGTAAATTTGTCATCCTTATGGCAAACATTTATATCTAAAAAATGTATCTCAGTAGCATTAACTTCCATAGTAAATTTAATCGTTGTATATATGCTGTTGAGATAAGTCAGGAAATCAGTTAAAGTTTCGCTCGATCCTGACCATAGAAAAAACGTATTGTCGACAAAACGCATATATGCATGAATATATTGAGAAAATTCACTATTAGAAAAAATATAGGTCTGTTCAAAATGATCCATGTATATATTTGCATAAGCGGGTGACATGTTGGCACCCATGGCACAACCCTGCTTCTGTATATAAAACTCATTCTCAAATTGAAAATAGTTTTTTGTCAAGACCAGTTCCAAAAGAGCACAAACAAAATTAATCATGTGATTTGATAAAGTGCCCTTAGTGAGGTATAGCCGAATACACTCTATCCCCTCTTGATGGGGTATTGAAGTATATAAATCTTTTACATCAAGGGAGCACAATAAAAATTCACATGATGGTACAGTAATATCTGCAAGTCTGTTTAAAAAATCTGTCGTGTCTAATAGGCATGGTTGTAAAGTGGGTAACATATCCTGTAAGTATGTATCAATGTACATGGCTATTGGCTGCCAAATGGACTCAACATTGGACATTATAGGTCGTTCTGGTGGGTTAATAGGGTGTTTATGAATCTGAGGAAGAAAATATATCCTTGGAATTTTGGGATTAGTGGTTATTAATAGTTGGTAAAACTCATCGCTGATAATACCCTCCATTACAGCTGAATTCAAAAAGATATTTAATTCATTTTTGAATCTCAACGTGGGGTCCGAATTCAATACATTATAATGGGAGGTATTGTCTAAGTGCCGTTTAGCTTCAGCTCTATAGTCACTTGTATTGAGAATGACAATACCACCACCTTTATCAGCCTTAGTAAACACCCTACTAACCCACCAGGACGACCTATAGTGTCCAATGTTGAGTCCATTTGGCAGCCAATAGCCATGTACATTGATACATACTTACACACCCTCAAAAAGGTTTAAAACATGATATTAAAGGCTGCTTCTCATGTGATAGTAGTGATGTAGTGTACTGCATTAAGTGCCCATGTGGCCTCGCATACGTAGGGCAAACAGCTAGACCAATAAAGATTAGGTTAAATGAACATAAAGTAAGTAAGTAAATATGTGAGCATTGTGTCAAGAGATTTGTTACAAATAATATCATTTTTCCTGTCTCTACAGATAAGAAAAATCTTTTTGTATTCTCCAGGGACAGGTAAATTACTTGTAACGTACAGTATCCCACAACCCAGAGTAAGCCCCAATGTCCCGGGCTCGGCTCACGCTTCGGCCTATAACCGCCGCCTTTCACGTCGGGAGGAGCCCTCCGCTACTTGGATGCCGCCAGGACTTAATAGTGAGGAGACTGAGGGAAGAACTCTGGGCGAGCAAGGGAACGTAACGTAAAGTTTATCAAAGTCCAGGAACGGGCCGAGTCAAAACCAATCGGGAATGCAGTACAAAAATCGGTAAGCAGCAGAGTAATCGAGGTCACAAGCCGGGTCAGCAACTAACAGGGTCGAAGTACAGAACGGAATCCAAAGAGTAGTCAGGAACAAGCCAAAGGGTCAGGGCAGGCGGAAATCAAACAGGAATCAGGGATAGCCAAGGTCACAACTAGAATCACAGAATAAATCACACCCAGGAACCATATAGAGAACCTACGTTGGGCAAAGCACAAAAGGACTGATGGCCCTTTAAACATTTGAATTTGGCGCCATTGGACGCTGGCGAATCAGCGCCAGCGCCTGTGCAAACACGCCAACGCAATTGCGTCAGCGTGCCTGCGCCTTTAATTGTCGCGCATGCGCGCCGCGCGCTCCATAGGAGCCGGCGCCTGGGGCCTAACCGCATCGGCGGTGCGAGACGGGCGTCCCCGTCGAGGGGGCGGCAGGCGTCCCTGCTGTCCCCTAGGTAAGTTTCTTACATTACTCTTATCCTTATCAGGGTTAGTAGTGTGTTTTAGATATGTTACATTTTATTGAATAGGCTATGGCCTGAAGATTGTGTAACCTTTTTATCTTTTTTAGATACATTGTTTCTTAACATTTGAAATGATTAAATCTACTTTGCACAGTTTGATCACCACAGCTTCCTTATGGATGTAACACATGGACATTTTTTTGTATATTTATGTCTTTAATATTTTAGAGCACCAGATATGTTAATGCAAGCTAGAAGGCCTGATTTTCAATTTTATATGCTAATTTATTGTAATGAGTCACTGTTTAAATTGTCTGCACACGATCATTGTAGTATGCTTGATAAAGGGGTTCACCCCGAAACGTTGCACGTCCGCACCCAATAAATGTAGCAAGGGGTAACCCTGCATGGAGTTCCTTGTGTGCCATTGTTTTACTACTTGATGTCTCCCATAGACTCCATTTTATCCAAATAATCCAAATTTTTAAAAATGATTTCCTTTTTCTCTGTAATAATAAATCAGTCGCTTGTACTTGATCCCAACTAAGATATAATTAATCCTTATTGGAAGCAAAACCAGCCTATTGGGTTTATTTAATGTTTAAATGACTAGTAGACTTAAGGCATGAAGACTCAAATTATGGAAAGATCTGGAAAACCCCAGGTCCTGAGCATTCTGGATAACAGGTCCCATACCTGTACTACCTATGGAAGCAGCACTGTACAGCAGAACAATACATTAATAGAACAAATGAGGACAATTAAAAAAGACAAGTGCCTTAAGAGACTTTGGGTTAATTTCTGTAAAGACTGTGGGAGGATTCTCTCTCTGAAGAAATTCAGTGATGGCATTCCAGCAGCAAGGCAGAAAGGTTTAAGGTGGGAAAAAAAAGCAGTATTAATGGGGGGGGGAGGAGTGAGACCAAACGGTTTGAAGTCAACCAGGAACAAATGGAGATGCCACAGAAGAGATGTAGTGAGGTGCAGAGAAATTAAGTCATTTGAAATAAAGTCCTTTGAAAGTTATGAGAAAGAGTTTGTAACATATTTTTTATATATATATATATATATATATATATATATATATATATATATATATATATATATATATATATATATATATATATATATATATATATATATATATATTAAATTCTGGCAGCAGTATTTTTATAATGACTGTTGAGTTCAGGAGGCCAGTTGGCAGACATTGAGTAGTCTAGAAGGGATAGGATGAGTGCATGCACGAGTGTCTTAGCTGTTGTTAGTTAAAAACAGGAACATTTTTGGCAATACTGTGTAAGGAAAAAATTCAGTTTTGACTGTGGTGTTAATATTGTCAGAGAATGAGAGGAAGAAGTCAAATGCTTCCCCTAGACAACGGGTCAAGTTGACAGGCTTAAAAAGCATCCCACCAATAGATATAGTAAATGGGGGTGCAGGACCAGGTTTAGGTGGAAGTTCAGTTTTTCAATTTGAGGTGGAGTCGATTCATCCAGTTGGAGAAGGTTGGAAGCTCAGTTTTCAGCTGTTAATGAAGGGGTTGACATATACGTAGATATGCAGTTGATATTTATTGCCAAAGGAGTGGATGAGATTTCCCAAAGACTAGCTATAAAGGTTGCATACATCTCCTCGTTGCTAATAAAAGTCAGGGGTATCTATCCTAGATGCCTCTAATTCAGAATCGTCTTTCTCATGTCCTCCTTCACTGCGGATAGGCTCAGTATAACTACTTTCAGCTGGAGCTATGGTACATGGTGCAATAATTCTCTTTCTACAACCCCTCATTTTAAATTCTCACCCTGTTTATTCTGGAGCATTTAAGGAAGATAAGAGCCCCTCTGCTTGCCCATCTTCAATATTTATAGAAAAAAAACTGCCTTCTGCTGGAGTCTTATATACAAATATATTCCATTTTGATATCATAAGAATTTCCTTAGGCACATTTAGAATAATGTTGCTAATGCTTTAAAAATAGCAAACCACTGTTCTTCAGCATGTCAATTTCACTACATTTTGTATTGCAAAAAAGTATTACTCTAGGGACTATTTATCAGTGGGTCAGTCCCAGTAATAGAAATCCTTCTGCAATAAGGCACTCCTGAGAGCTTCCCCTTACCCCCTCCCTTCACTCCTTAGTATGGCAGTGCAGCTCCCCACCTCCTCCTCGCTATGGGTAATTTCGCTGAGAGTCAGGGTTTTGTGCTGTCTTTCTGATTAATTCCCTTGGTCAATATAAGATTGGCCTTCGCTAGTAGCGTGAGAGAGATACACACACACACAGAGCTGTGAGGAGACATACCCGCTGCCTGCACTGCTGAGGGAGAGGAGACCAAGTCCAACTGCACTGCCTTCTGCCAGGATGATCGTCAGCACTCAGCAGAACCTGGGCACAGACCTGGTCAGTAAACTTCAACATTTGCTCACTTGCATGACTGTACAGAGTAGTGACTGGTGGGACCAACTGCAGTCATAGGAGGGCTACAATGGGGAGAATATAAAGTCTTTAAAGGAAATATTACTTGGATAATACTGACTGTGGTATCAAGACTAATGGGGGTTGGTATCAAGTTTAAAAATATTTACACTGGATGTGCTGAAACTGTATGTTTTATTTATTTGACTGTCATTTCCCTCCAACTTGTGTTGTTGTGTAATGCATAGTAATGACAAACGGATTTCTTGCTTGTTTGTTGCCCTTTTAGCCCGCTGGTATCTCGTAATTTCACTGAAAGCTTGTAAGAAGTGCATGTTATTGATTATGGATCTTCCTTGTCACTCAGTACCCTGTACATGTCTGACTCTATGACTGCTATTAGTATGCTGGGACATCGGCAGCTGTGCTTGGAAACATTTCAGCAGTGAATTGAAGTTCAGTGCTCTAGCGCAGGTTGACTAGCACCTATTATGTTGAAGATGTATAGCCACCACTTGTTCCGCAGCAGCCTCTCACTATAAATTATACAGCTTTCTGCCAGCCTTCAAGATGCATTTGCCTTGCTTTTTATTTTGCTCTCACTGCAAGGCACAATACATAACCACCTGCCTCAATCTTTTTCCCTTGTGTGCAAACAGCCTGGCTGAGGCTCCCCAGAGAAAGGCAACGAAGATTGCCAGAGAATGCATTATTAGTGCTCCCAGTCATATACATTACAGCTTTGGAATGCTATAATTTAGTTATTTTGCTGTAGCCTCATGTATTTTGCTTGTGTATGCCTATCCCTGCACATGGTTCTTTGGTTCTTTTGCCAACAGAAAGCACACCATATGTTGATCACAACTTACACAGCCTTCTGACAGCCAAATGTCAGTTGAAAATAGTTGTTCAGCAGCCTCTGGAGGTCCTCTGTTTGTCCATTATGTAATTAGTTTTTTAGAATTTGTTATACCTACTAATCTCTTGCTTTGTAAAAGCACAGATTGTACATCAATACATTGTGTATTAATTGACAGATATTATTTACTATAGCAATGTCCAGCCTGCAGCTCTTGTGCAACTAAAACTGGTAGCTAACTGCAGGCAAACAAAGGTTATTATGGATGTGAGAGTTACTCCAACAGGACTGACTCAACAGAGAAGGAAACCTTAGAACAAAGGTCCCCAACCAGTGGTACATGAGCAACATGATGCTCCCCAACCCCTTGGATGTTGCTCCCAGTGGCCTCAAAGCAGGTGCTTATTTTTCACTTTCAGGCCTGGAGGCAAGTTTTGTATAAAAAACAGATTTACTGCCAAACAGAGCCTCCTGTTGGCTGCCAATCCACATAGGAGCTACCAGATAGGCAATCAATTTGGTACCCCAGAAAGCACTTTCATGCTTGTGTTGCTCCTTATTTCTTTTTACGTTTGAATGTGGCTCATGGGTAAAAAAAATTTGGGACCCCTAATTTAGAGCAACATGATGTTTTGCTTTGATGTCTACATTGTCTAGCTATCTGGATTAAAGGCCAATTTATGAAACTTGTGTCTTTTGTAACTGCTTTTAATTTTAAGTGTAGCCTGAGGGAGCCAAAACAACAATGGTTTCAGCACATTAAGTGTACCACAACCAGTGTTCGGACTGGGATACCAGGGGCCCACCACAAAACCTTAGGTTGAGGGCCCACTTTCCAAACTATTATACCTCCTCTGCTCACTCAACCACTTTATTCTCCTAGTCTCTTTTCAGTACATACTATCTCTATTCTTCGATTATTAAGTCTCTTTATTCCCATAAAGAAATAGAGAATGACCATGAAATAGGCCAAAAGGCACGAGGGCCCACTGACACCTTGGCACACCGGGAGTTTTCCTGGTATCCCGGTGGGCCAGTCCGACACTGACCACAACAATCTGTAGGGTTGCCACCTGTTTGAAAACCAAACTGTCCAGGTCAAAACTGCCTGCCTGGTTTGCCGAATTAGGAAAACTGGGCAGGACTCTCCTAGATTGACATGGCGGTTGTCCTATCATCACCCCCCATCCCCGTGCCATGATGTTATCATCCCATCCCATGTTGTCAATGCCCGTCCCCCTATGGCAACCTCAACAACCTGGCAGATTTATTGTACTCCCGGCAGTCACATCCCCAGACCCCATGGCAGTTTGGCCAATGATATGATAGCTAATACTTGTGTGAACACATTTAAACAATGCACAGCACCTCTAGTGTACATCACTTCCAAATAATTACAATTACAGTTCTTGCACCATTCTAAACATTTTTACACTCAATCCATCACAATACCGGTGGAAGGTTTTTTTTATACATCTCACCCTTTCTTCCCTCCAGTATAATATGGCTTCTTATTCTAGCAGAATCCTCTGAAAGTTATTCTCATGTATATTATATTGCACCAAAATATTACAGACATATACAGACATTGTTCATCATTCAATCCTTGTGCCAGTGCAGTTCATAATGTATGTTTCCTACCACTCCCACTATGGTATGATTGATCAATAGCCAATTCATCTGCCTGTATGTTTTTGGGGTGTAGGTGGAAACTGAGGAACAGGCCAACATGGGGGGGGGGGGACATGCAGAGAGTCCCCTAGATCAAACTGAATTCCAGATGCCAGTGCAGTATGGCAACCATACCACTAGTGTGTAAATATGTTCTCCCCCACTTTTCCCCTCTTCCATCTATTTTTTCTGCAGATGAAGTGTAGATATTCTTTTCTTAACTGTTTTATATGCAATTGCTATTTATCTCTCACAATGTTCTTTTCCATATACAGCAGGTCATAAATACACATGTACTGTATGAAATTGCTTACTGTGCATTTTCTGTAGATTTCTCTCAGCTCATTTTTTGAATTTTAATTTGGATATGTAGATGTTCTTTAATAAAAGATGGATAAAAAAGAAGATGTAACATTTCCATGAGTTATTATGGAGTAGAATATTGGAAATGTATTGAACCTATAATTGTAAAATATAAACCATTCCATTATCCAATCTATTTCCTCCATCCTTCTGGTTTAATCCTTGTGCTTATGTCTTGCTTTCCTCTTTTTGTCTCCATTCCACCCATCAAACTTCCAGCAGTTATCTGTTTTCCTTTACCCATTTTCCCTGTGTTTCTGGTGTCCTCTTACTTACCCCCTATCCCTTGCTCTAAAGCAGGGGTCAGCAACCTTAGCTATCAAAAGAGCCATTTTGCACCTCTTCCGCTAAACAAAAATAGTCTGGAGCCACAAAACATAACATAGCTTATAAACTTTTAAAACACTGAATAGCCCTATTAAATGCTAGTGTTCTCATCTGTTTAATGTGACTTCTGTTTCTGAGCTCCATGCTGATATTCCCTCTCTTGTCTTGAGTGTGTGGCCGGGGTCAGGTCCATGATGAATCATCTTGCTGCAGCTCAGTCTTGCCTGTCACTCATGCGATGTCTTTACAGCTCTCGCTCCTGCTGACGGCTTCCTGAGTGTGCGACCACAGTAAGCTAACCGCTAGCTTAGCACGGTCGCGCACTCAAGAAGCCGCCAGCAGTTGTGGGCTGTATAGCCGACATGACAGGCAAAGCCGCAAGACTGAGCCACAGCAAGCAGGATGAAGAGCCACATGAGGCTCCGGAGCCTCAGGTTGCCTACCCCTGCTCTAAATCAAAATCTGTTTTTTTTGTTTTGGATAATATTTTTGGAGAAGTTTCTCTTTACCATTTGCAAAAAATAAGCTATCCTTCC
Organism: Xenopus petersii; assembly: GCA_038501925.1. Classification (NCBI taxonomy): domain Eukaryota; kingdom Metazoa; phylum Chordata; class Amphibia; order Anura; family Pipidae; genus Xenopus; species Xenopus petersii. Next base: position 50,003,794 of record CM076674.1, on the reverse strand, counting down.
TTTCAACCCTGCCTTACTGATAAAGCCTTCTCATTGCCTTCTTCAGCCCAGTGTAGCTGTCTCCTCCATGACTTTCTTTTTCATTTAATTTCTCTTTGCCATGCTTCGCCAATCCTTACACTCTCTTCACATCTATCATTATTCCCCATATTCTGTCCTACTCCCTAATTTTCAGATTTTATAACTCCCACCTCTTCTTTCCTCAGCCATTCTTTCTCTGCCCATTAGATCTGTCATTTTAACCACCCTTGTATTCCCAAAACAAAATGTATTTTCTTCTCTGTGTTATAGCCTTCACATTTCTACTTTCTCCCCATTCTGTACCCTTTCCCTGTTTAATCACTTTTTTATCCATATCCCCTCAGTTTCACCACCTTTATTTACTCTCTTATTATATGTATGCATAACTTAGGGGTTGGGTGGCAGACACCTACACGCCTATCTATATTTAACTCCATCAACATCTCTCCTGCTTTTATGCAGTAGTGGCTTCAATTTTTTTTGGAACTTTGGCAAATATGTATGTGATAAAGTAGATGGACACATTTCTTAAATAGCTTTTTAAAATGGTATAGTTGTTTTTGTAAATAGTATGCACAAATCTCTGCACATTGCTACTAAGAGCTCTCCTTAAACGTATTTCTTAGTAAGCTAAAACATTTGTGCCATATTACACCTTACTTTGGGGCCATCCATGTAAATATGATGTCCATGGTCTCTTATCAGGTTCATAATGCTTGGTTACTGCTGGCTGGGGGTGACTAGGACTAGATTGAAAATATATACTTTACATTAAAAAGAATGAACCTCATTTGTCTTCATTGAGAATGTACAGTAGCCTTATATTTTTATTCAGACAATTTACTGTGTTTGGGCAGAACAAGGAAAGCTGAGTAAGGTAAGGATGATTTAATAGTTATCAGTAACTCCTACGCTCTCTGGCAGTCTATCAATAAACAGTAAATCCAGCTGAACACAATGCAGAGTCCCCTGTGATAGACCTGACGGGTGCTTATAATGACCGGCACACTCCTGAGCAATAATATATACCACCCCTACATTTAACCATTAAATTATATGTGTGGCTGGTATCTCATTGCAGTCTCAGCATGCAAAGAGGTCTTAGGAATAAGAAATCGTTGGTACTGACTACATGTCCCACTATGAAAAAGACTACTGGGCAGTTCAAGATCTGAATTGCAACATTCCATCATAGTCATTTTCATAAATAGTTGCAACAGGTAAAGGTAGGCTTAGAGGTAACACCTTCTCAAAGCAAGCTCCCTTGCATTCATGTGCCTTGTACTTTGCACCTTTACCCTATTGTGAATAGCACTGCAATGTTTGCAAAATAGCATGTAATTTGCAATTTGCATTTATGCCTGCATTCATAAACGAGTCCTCACTACGCTAAAGGGCACCTTTTCGAATGCATAACATGTGCTTGCTGTGATGGAAAGCGTTGGCATACAATTCCTGCAAATTGGTTACATGTGTATTACAACACGACATGGGAGCGATACAAGGGTTGCCTTCTCAAGCCAAGTGTTAATCATTGCATCCCTGTGTCTTGTTCTTTGCACCTTGCACTATTTTTCACAACTACTTTTTGGTGCCTGCCTTTGATACATGGGGTTATATGTATGAAAGAGTGAAGTTAGAGGTTGCCACAATCCTCTAGAGTGATATTCCACCACTCTCCATTAATTTCTATGGGATTTTTAAAAGAGTATTTATCAATGGGTGTAAGTGAAAGTTTATCCCTGATAAATAAACCTTTCAAAATCCCATAAAAATTAATGGAGAGTGGCAGAATTCCACTCTAGAGGACTGTGGTGATCTCTAACTAACTTCATTCTTTAATAAATATACCCCTTGGTTGGTAATTTACAAGTAAATTACTATGATAATATATATAAGTAAAGAGTAAAGGAGGTATGGTCTTTCTCCCCCCAAGGAAAATACTCTCTCTTTTTTCACTTAGTTAGGACTGACACATGATGGACACTGCCTTGATGGGGCACATCAGCTTATGCATATTTTGTACAGGCCCAGATTTGTGGCAAGGTCACAAAGGTGCTGGCCTAGGGCAGCAGAATTTCAGGGGCGAAATGCCATCCAGCCGCATCCAAATGAGTGCACTGGAGATTGGCGTGCAGTTCTGCACGTACATGTGCAATGGGGAGGACTAGGAGACTGGGAAGGGGAGGGGACGGGGAGGAGATGGGGATGGGACTGGGAAGCGGAGGGGACGGGGAGGAGATGAAGAAGGTGAAGGGGAGGGGACGGATAGGAGAAGGAGATGGGGATGATAAGGAGATGGGGAAATGGAGGAGACAGGGCGGAGAAGGGGATGGGCAGGAGAAGGAGACAGGGAAGGGGAGGGGTCAGGGAGAAGATGGAGACAGGATGGGGGAGGAGAAGGAGATGGGGAAGGGGAGGGGTCAACCTTAAAATTGTCTAAAGGCAGCAAAGCACACCACGGATCATAACAGTATTTGTTTGGTTTATGGTACATGGGACCTGTACACTTATGTGGACCAACAAAACAGCAGTTCCTGCTCAAGTAAACAAGCAGTAGTTTCTATTCTAGGAATTTCTTAGGGGAAAGTTGTCAACAACAAACACTGTTACGATGCAATTTTTATATTTTATATACCTGCATGTGGGTTGTAACAAGACAAGGGAACCAGAGTGCTTTACAGGTTTCGACCATCTTCCCTAACAAAAGAGCTTTGGATGGAAGGTGCTTTGGAGGGGTCACCACGATCCACCACGATCCACCTAAATACAATGACATTGGGGACAGACATTGCCATAACCTTGGTAGAAAATCACAGATATTGCACACATTTACAGTTCAAGTTGTATATCACTTAGTTTAGATTCAGTGATTGGTTGCAGCCCCACTTGTCACAGTGCAGTGCAATCTTAATCTGCAACCCTATGCCCTATGGTCATTCATAGAAAACAACCGCACTGCTTCTAGTGATTGTCTCTGACGATGCACAGCCATAAGGAAACTCAAAAGGATTTCCTTGCTGTACTAAAGAAGTGATCCTACAGAAGCAGCACAAAAAGAGTACCCCACTAGCTGGGTACATACATAGGTATGTACCTACAGTAACGTGCCAGTCACACTGGAGCAGGAGCAATAGTACAGGTTGTGTTGCTAATTTTCTTTATCAAGTCATGCAATTGAAAGTATTTATCGTGCCTGACATTATTTAATGATTGGGACTTTCATTATTTATAATCTGTCATTATTATTTATAAATCATTATTTATAACTGTATGTATTGTGTTTGCTATAAAAAAAAATACTCTGGTCTTGGAAAAGCATTAATTAAATGACATTTGAAAAAAATGCATGTTCTGAGTTGATACCTAAATTGGATTAAGAGATGATGTTCCATGACTTAATTCAAGGACATAAAAAAACTTAATTTACATTTAAAGGGCTTTTGTCATGATTTTTATTGTGTAGTTTTTATTTCTACATTACACTGTTTACACTGCAAATAAAAATTAATTCCTGAAAAGATAGACTACAAAGAGTGGTGGTAAATGGAACATTTTCTAATTGGACCAGTGTTGTTAGTGGAGTACCGCAGGGCTCTGTACTAGGTCCCTTGCTTTTCAACTTGTTTATTAATGACCTGGAGGTGGGCATTGAAAGTACTGTTTCTGTTTTTGCAGATGATACTAAATTGTGCAGAACTATAGGTTCCATGCAAGATGCTGCCACTTTGCAGAGTGATTTGTCTAAGTTGGAAAACTGGGCAGCAAACTGGAAAATGAGGTTCAATGTTGATAAATGCAAGGTTATGCACTTTGGCAAAAATAATATAAGTGCAAGTTATACACTAAATGGCCGTGTGTTAGAAGTTTCCTTAACTGAGAAGGATCTAGGGGTTTTTGTAGATAACAAGTTGTCTAATTGTAAGTTGGTTAGAGGGAAGACTTAAATTATGAGGGTAGACTGTCAAGGTTGGAGTTGTTTTCGCTGGAAAAAAGGCGCTTGCGAGGGGACATGATTACACTTTACAAGTACATTAGAGGACATTATAGACAATAGCAGGGGACCTTTTTACCCATAAAGTGGATCACCGTACCAGAGGCCACCCCTTTAGACTAGAAGAAAAGAACTTTCATTTGAAGCAACGTAGGGGGTTCTTCACAGTCAGGACAGTGAGGTTGTGGAATGCACTGCCGGGTGATGTTGTGATGGCTGATTCAGTTAAAGGGGCATGTTTACTAACATTGGAGATAAATATCTGGAGAGATTTCTGGAGATGTTGCCCATGGCAACCAATCAGCAATTAGATTTAAACAGCCACAGCCAAGTTAGAAAACAAAAGCAAAGATCTGATTGGTTGCTATGGGCAACATCTCCAGAAATCTCTCCAGATATTTATCTCCAATGTTAGTAAACATGCCCCAAAGCCTTTAAGAATGGCTTGGATGATTTTTTGGACAGACATAATATCAAAGACTATTGTGATACTAAGCTCTATAGTTAGTATAGGTATGGGTATATAGAATTGAATTAAAAGTAGAGAGGGGTGTGTGTATTAATGCTGGGTTTTCATTTGGAGGGGTTGAACTTGATGGACTTTGTCTTTTTTCAACCCACTTTAACTATGTAACTATGTAACCAGCAGTTCAGTTGTAATATTGGTGTAGTCAGCCATCTCAGGTCATTTTGCCTGGTCAAGTGTTTTCAGAAAGAGCCAGCACTTTAGGATGGAACCATTTTCTGTCAGGCTGTTGTTTCTACTTCTCAATGTAACTGAATGTGTCTCAGTGGGACCTGGATTTTACTATTGAGTTTTGTTCTTAGATCTACCAGGCAGCTATCTTATGTTAGGGAGGTGTTATCTGGTTACCCTCCGATTGTTCTGTTGTTAGGCTGTTGGGGAGGATAGGAAGGGGGTGATATCACTCCATCTTGCAGTACAGCTGTAAAGAGTGACCTTAGTTTATCAGAGCATGTGACTGGGGGCAGCTGGGAAACTGAAAATATGTCTAGCCCCATGTCAGATTTCAAAATTAAATATAAAACAATCTGTTTGCTCTTTTGAGAAACTGATTTCAGTGCATTTAGAAAAAAACATGTTTTCCCATGACAGTATCCCTTTAAATATAAGTACTCTTACCCTGTGTTTCATTATAAAACAAAAAACAGGTATATCTGCTTCAGCAGATACAAGGCTAATGGCACGTGGACAGCGATTTTCTCCACTTGCATTATTTATTTAGGCAGAGAAAAGCGCCAATCAGCTCTCATCAGCTCCTGTATGTACTGTATGAAGTGACAGGCACTGCGTCAGCCTGTGTGAACATGAGGCAGATTTTGCGGTAAAAGCTGTCAAGCAATCAGTTGTCTTTATACTTTGAGACCTTCTGTACCTAAGATTGTATTGCCTGATTTGGTTGAGAATGGTCACTGGTGATGTTACTTATTTCCACCATTCTTAATGAGTTTGCTGATAGTAGATCAGTATTTATTATTCTCTCTGAGGTTTTGATTATTCTTTTTAACATCTTAACCACACCACCATGTTGCTGTACACCTTCAGCATGTGTGTTAAATGGCAAGTCAACCCCAAAATAACAATTTGCCTAATAAAAGAAAACATAATTCTAAGCAACTATCTCATATACATTTATTAAAAATGTTCAGTGCTTTTAGTTCTTTGTAAAAACAATTGCTATTGAAAGCAGTTCTGTTAATTAGCTGCCTTGTCTTACAATGTATTAACAGAGCAGAGAATAGAAAGGAACACTCCTTTCAATAGCAATACATATACAAATTACTTACGAACCATAAAAAATATGTAATGAATGTATAGCGCAAAATTGCTTAGGATTATGTTTTCTTTTATGAGGCAAAGTATTTTGTAGGGTTGACTTTCCCTTTAAAGGGATCCTGTTGTCGGAAAACATGTTTTTTTCAAAACGCATCAAAGAAGAATTCTGCTCTGAAATCCATTTCTCAAAAGAGCAAACCGATTTTTTTATATTCAATTTTGAAATCTGACATGGGGCTAGACATTTTGTCAATTTCCCAGCTGCCCCTGGTCATGTGACTTGTGCCTGCACCTGGAGAGAAATGCTTTCTGGCAGGCTGCTGTTTTTCCTTCTCAATGTAACTGAATGTATCTCAGTGGGACATGGGTTTTTACTATTGAGTGTTGTTCTTAGATCTACCAGGCAGCTGTTATCTTGTGTTAGGGAACTGTTATTTGGCTACCTTCCCATTGTTCTTTTGTTTGGCTGCTGGGAGGGGAAAAGGGAGGGGGGTGATATCATTCTAACTTGCAGTACAGCAGTAAATAGTGATTGAAGTTTATCAGAGCACAAGTCACATGACTTGGGGCAGCTGGGAAATTATGTCAGATTTCAAAATTGAATATAAAAAAATCTGTTTGCTCTTTTGAGAAATGGATTTCAGTGCAGAATTCTGCTGGAGCAGCACTATTAACTGATTTATTTTGAAAATATTTTTTTTCCTATGACAGTATCCCTTTAAGCACCATAATACTTTAGTCTTCAAAGCAGGTGAAGATGCTGATGGGCTTTCGTTAATTACAATTCCTTTATTAATTAAAATGACTTTATTTCTTTCCATTTGAGTGAGTTGGAGTCCAGGGTACTTTATGATGTCAACCTGCTCAGTCTCTGTATCTTCAACTAACAACTTGGGATGGACAGTCATATGTGTGCTGGGATAAGTGTAGGCAGCATCCCAGATTGTGGAGAAGGTGAACCCCTCAAACAGACTGTGGTCTATTGGTGATGAAATAAAATAAACAGTTGGGCAGTAGTTTAGCCACATCAGTATCTGCACGATTAACAGTAATGTTGATAGGATCAAAACAAAACCAAGTTAAAGGCAGAACTATAATCTAGGACAAGGATTTAAATACGAGTATTTGGGTCTTCTATGGCTGAATGCAAAACTTGGGTTACTACATAATCTCTGCATCTATTGCAACAGAGTTTGGAATGATAGTGTTGATAAAGCTGTGAAACAGCTTTTCGAAATCAATTATTGATAAGAATTCTCAGTTTGGCTTTCCTTGAGACTGGCTTTCGTTGGGTCTTAAAGGAATAGTTCAGTGTGAAAATAAAAACTGGATAAATATATAGGCTGTGCAAAATAAAAAATGTTTCTAATATAGTTAGTTAGCCAAAAATGTAATATATAAAGGCTGGCGTGAACAGATGTCTAATAAAACAGCCAGAATCCAACTTCCTGCTTTTCAGCTCTATAACTCTGAGCTAGTCAGCGACTTGAAGGGGGGCCACATGGTACATTTCTGTTCAGTGAGTTTGTAATTGACCCTCAGCATTCAGCTCAGATTCAAAAGCAACAGAAATGACCCATGTGGCCCCCCCTCAAGTCTCTGATTGGTTACTGTCTGGTAGCCAGGGCAGTCAGTGTAAACAAAGAGAGTTGAAAAGCAGGAAGTAGTAATCTGACTGACTTGTTATACATGAAATCACTCTAGCCTTTATACATTACATTTTTGGCTAACTAACTATATTAGAAACATTTTTTATATTGCACAGCCTATCTATTTACCCAGTTTTTATTTTTACACTGAACAATTCCTTTAAATGATTGTTGAGCATTTAACACAGAAGGGTACAATGTTTTTTTTAATATGTATTAACTCTTGTTACTATGTCCTTGTTCAAATGTTGCATAAAAATAGTTACAGTCTTATGTAAAAGTGGCACTTACTTTGATGTCAGTTTTCTCTCTTTGTAAGGGATGATGTGCGTTTTTTGAGTATATCTTATCCAGCTTATTTAGTAGGTTTTTCTTTACCTTCTGTTAGGTTACTGGTCGTACCTGCCAATGACATTACTTAGGGGTATTACCCCATTTTTAATAAAAGGCACTAAGTTTGCCCAGGAGCAGTAACCCATTGCAACCAATAAAATGTTTGCTTTTAAACAGGTGGCCAGTAAATTCTACCTGCTGATTGGCTGCTTGAGTGAAAAAGATGGCTATTTTGTTCTATTGTAGTCAATTCATTCTTTTATTGCTGTCTTCACCTCCCATCCATCTGAAACTGCTCAGGAAGAGTTGTCATACTATCCAAAGTCACACAAACAGAGAGTAAAATATATGTAATATAAATTAATTTCTTCCAGCAAATTAAAACAAGGAGATTTGCTTCTATCAAAAGATCTTTCATGGTTTTAGTTACTTTTATGTGCAAGAACATTTGAAGTAATCATCTCCCAGAAAGGTCATGACTCTTGTTTTAATCAGTTAAATGAGTTCTAAAACATGTGCGTTTTGAGGATTTTGTTCAGCTCTGCCAAATACAGTTGCAGTATGACCCGTCTGTGGCGACAAATCTATCATAGACTGATGATATAGGCAAGCTACCATATCCTTACTGGCTAATGGCTATCTGTCACTATCTGTCAGTGGCTGAGTTGCACCTAATCCATTTCTCACGTATAGAGGCATATTTATTGAGGGTCGAACTTCAAATTCATGTGAGTTTTTTTAAACTCCATTAAATTCGAATATATATTTGAAATTCAACTGGGGGTTATTTAATAAACAATTTAGTAAACAAATTGTATATCTAAATATGTCAAATTTTTCTGACCCAAAAAACTCAAATTGAATTTGATTATAATTAGACCAAACTCGCTTCGAGTTTTTTCTCAGAGAAAAACTCCAAACATCTCCAAATTGGTCAATGAACCTCTCCCATTGACTCATACAGTAATTAGGCAGGTTTTAGGTGGCGAATAGTTGCATAGTTGATAAAGCTCGAATCGAGTTTGGATAATTCCCTAGTCGAATTTGAGTTTTGACAATTCGACCCTTAATAAAAAAAAAAAATTTGACCCTTAATAAATCTGCCCCTTAGAGTAAACTAGTAGGAATTATAAATGGTTTGACTACTTTCTCAACCTCATGCTAAGTCCCTACATCAGCAAAGCCCACTGTATATCAATGCCCTATAGATGTATTGCATTTGTTGCTGGACAGCTCCTGCAGAACACTGTACATATTATACACATACAGCCTGCAAACTTTCCACAATCTAAATAGACAGGTTCTGAATTATTGTTCCACCCTGATATTACATAATAAGCACAATAGGCAAAGTAGCACACAATAAATGCTCTCAGATATAGGATCCAGCACATAATACCTGGTTTCAGTTGAATATACAAACACTTGACCTGTAAAGTAGCCCGTTAAAGTCACTCCATAAAGTGAGTGCACAGCTTCTGTAATGTTCTGGGACGTTATCCAGCCCTTTTTATTGTGGAGAATTTATTACTGTGTGCAGCTTGCAGCATATTCCTTCTTTTTTATTTTATGAGTTCCAAGTGAAAGACACATGCATTATGCATTATGTGTATCCAGTCTAAATATTATTAAGCAAATAACTGACCCTACCTGTAATGCAAATTGTATATAAAAATGCAGACTCAGATATTATTTTACTAGAACGATTCACTGATAAAATCATCAATGATAAATGAACAGCAAGTACATTCTTCTGCACTGTACTGTAGTTCAATAAATAACAAGGGAAAATACAAATACACTTACTTAAAAACAATGGGGCCATTACATGCTATTGTGAGGTTATAGTTCTACCGCAATAATAACCATTTAGTTAAACAGAGCCAGCTGTAGAAGGTGCTGTTATTAGTTAGAAGAAACCACATCATAATTCTTGATGATTCTTTGCTATATAACTGCTCTTTGGGGGCAAATTCACTAAGGTGCGAAGTGGTGAACGCTGGCTAAAATTCGCCAGGAAGTTCGATACTTCACCTATTTACTAATGGGCGCTGGCAAAAATACGCTAGTGAAGGAGATAGACTCTAGCGCAGGGCTAAAGATCGTTACTACACAAATTCACTAAGAAGTTGATTTTACTGAACGATACCTCTTACGCCAGACTTGCCTTCGCCAGCTCAGACCTGGCGAAGTGCAATAGAGTAGATAGGACTTAAAAAAAAGTCCCCAAAAAACGCTGGCATCTTTTCCATTTTCATGGGTGATAGGCTGCAAAAGGACGAAAAAATTTTTTGGGGGTACCCTGCTTCCCCCCTACTTTTCATAACATATGGCAAATACTCTGGGCACATGTGTAGGACAATAAAACATCTCTATTTGCATTTATTAAGGTTCCCTGGGCTTGTGTAGTTTAATGTATGTGCTGTAACATATACGTCCATTCAAACTTTAAGATCCCGCCGTATGCAAATTCCCCTTCGGCTAGCGCAACTTTGCTCACTAGTGCAACTTCGCTAGCTTTTGCTTCGCTGAGCGCAACTTCGCATTTTACTGAATTTGTGGAGTGTTGGTGAAAATTTGCCAGGTGAAGTGCGGCAAAGCCATCGCTGGCGCAACTCCGCAGGTTAGTGAATTTGCCCCTTTGACTTGCAGCCTGTACACATGAAATATTGTTTTGAGCAACTGAGCCTATATGTAATGTGTGTGTGTGGGGAGGATGGGTCAGAATAAATATTATAACATACCGGTAACTGCCCAGTGTGAATCATTTTATAACATGCAAGGTCATAGTACTTTTCTATGCATGCTACAGAACAGGAATCTCTCTCTTTTGTTGTTGTTGTTAGGACAGGGTCCTGCTAACTAATTAGTATCAGGACCAATAATGATTTCTGATGGTGGCACTATCTACCTCTTTCAGTCATGTAGATTTGGCAGCTCGATTTTTTTCACTTTGATTTTCAGAGAGAGAAAGCAGTCCCTGTGACTGCTGGGGAGAAGTTAAGGAGGTAGATGGTCCAGAGCAATACAGATTCAACATATCAATTGCTGTGTGGCCCAGTAAATGTGGGAATACCCAAGAAGTAGAAGGGGGCTGCAATTCTACCATTTCCTCCTACTGATGGGGACAAACAGCTAACAGAGCACTTAAGTCCCAAATATACTGGAAAACAGAATGGTAGGCCAAGGGCCCTGCACCACACAGAGAAGCAGCAAATCTGCATAGGGACAGTTTTAGATGCAGTTCAAACACCCAGTGTGCCAACCTAGATCTTTTGCCTGCCTCTTCATCTCTTTTTTATTTGTATCCACCAATTAAGAGTTTTACATTTCCCCAAGAATTATAAAAGATAAACAATTACAGGATGCTCAGGAAACAGCCCAATAATCCGTCTAATAATAAAACCTAATAAGCGCCAGATTGTTTCCAAAGATCTGTTTTGTTCTAATGGTGATGGATGTTATCAGCACTCTTAATTAGAAGTAACAATGTAATGGATTTCCCCTAAGAGTCCCATAGATTTACATTCCCAAACACTTTCACAGCCATTTATTCTTGCCGTATTCGAGCCTTTCCATTAGTCATGGCAGTACGAAGATAAAAATGTCTGTGCTGTAATTGTGCGCTTTAGAGGGAAATCAAGCAGTGAGATTTAAAAAAAAAACAATAAAAATAAATCTAAAAAAAGCAGCGAGTAGGCAATTTTCTTTAGTGTATTTTGATGTGGAAAAAAATGCAATTGGATTTAATATGATACAGGGTCTCAGAGAGAGAGAGATGGGCACCAACCTTGAGAAAACATACTAAGATGATGGATGTGTAGCCTGCAGCCCTCCTTCTGGGGCTTAGAACCCACAACACCAAACCAGCCCTGCAGCACTGAATAATACAAAAATGCCTGTTTATTTTATTTTTTATACTTTTGTTTCTTATATTTTTTTATTTTCCTCTTCATAAACAAAGATGTCCAAGGTGCAAAAAAATTGGAACCCACTAGGCAACATTCTTCCCCAGAATTCCACCACAAATGTGTGCCAGGCAACAGAGGCACAATGATTTGCAATGGTTAGTAAATAGCATGCAAATGGACACACCTGACAGATGTAAGGGGCTGCTCAGTCTGGACAGGTGAGGGCCTCCATTAGTTTTTATGGGATCCCATACTACTAGAGTTCACAGAACCTCCCTCTAGAGGTCCCAACTGGTCACTTGTAAAAGCTGGTTCAAATGAAAAAAGCAACAGCAAATGCATACTCAAAGCTCTGATCTGCCCATCCATCATTATACCAAACCCCCACCTATGATGCTCCCAAATCCTGCACAGACCTGCACCTTTTGATCTGCAATCCACATCTTTGCATCAATTCTGGCCCCCTCTGCAATGGAGCCCCTAACTAGAGTGCCCTGCACCCCTCTAATGTATGGATGCATACAGACCCTTCAATTCAGTGGCACAACATCAAGTATCTACAAATATATATGTGTACATAGATTTCCTTTTTGCCAGTACATACTGGGCCATGCACCTCATCCACCAAAGTAAGCCAAAGTGGAAAACTGGTAAATGGCACAAGTACAGATAAGAGCAAACAAGTGAAAGCAGTTTGTGTATGTTGCTTTAATGAGTGCAATTCTGCACCAATGTTCTCATCTTTTATCGCACTTTTAAGTAACTATAGAAGACATAACAATAAAAACAAAATATTCTTTGTCAAGTCTCTGTATTTAGTCATATTTAGTCATAAGCAAAACTTTTCATTTGAAAAGCCATGGAAAAATTGGTGAAATGGCAAAATTTTGACAAAAACACTCCAATCAGTGTTTCTTTTTGTGTTTTTTCTCACACCAGTTGGAGTCCATGGACTTTTTATTCTCTCACTAAATGCATTGGAGTCAATGGGTGTTTTTTCTCGAGTTTTTCAGGCAAAAATATTTGCTCATCCATACCCATATTATTTGATAAATACCTAAAGTCAAATCTTTCCAATGCAGCTACAAGGAATGTTTGTTACCTGTTATAACCTAGCACTCAGTACCTCACAATGTCTTGCATGTCTCTTTCAAAAGTTTGATTCCGATACATATATTGCCAATCAATTGTGGCATTCTTAAGAAGGCCTTCTCAATACCTTCATAATATCCAGGGGTGGGCAAGCACAGGCATAGGCTCATATTTAAAAGACACTATTTACAGCCTATTTATACTATTCTACTCCCTCCGAATCTTGTACAATTCTTTATTGTTACCCAACTTTGCACATCTAAAGCACAGGCATAGGCTCATATTTAAAAGACACTATTTACAGCCTATTTATACTATTCTACTCCCTCCGAATCTTGTACAATTCTTTATTGTTACCCAACTTTGCACATCTAATCTGAACAGTTTTCATACCCAATAAAAACTGATGAAAGTCATTCAACTTTTGATTCCGAACAATTTTAAGAAAAAACTGGCACAGTTGCCATGGTATATTTTCCTTCTGAGCTAGGGCACAATGATCAAACTGCAACCTTGGAGTCCTCTGGGATTTGCAATGGTCCTAAACCTGCTTAAGGGCTCCACAGATGACTCTGTATGGCATGAGCATTAAAACTGGGCCCCAGAACAAAAGCTGGATAAGGCTTCCAATATTTGTTTTCCTTTACCCTATTGATACCATTGGCATAAAGAATCCATTTTTACTGACTGGATAACATACTGTCCAGATGGCAACCATGCCCAGAACATGTAGTTTATTGCATTAATGGGCACTATATGAAAAATGTTTATAATATGTATATGTACCTGTATGTAATAGAGAGGCCCAGTACTTTATACTTACATTACTACATGATATTAATTATTTTTGTTCTCTCTTTATTTAGGATATAGGAGGCTCAGACGCGCCCCCTCGAAACTGGCGTGGGATTGGCCTGGCAGTGCTGGTCATAACAATAGTAATGTCACTGGTGCTATTGGCCATTTTTCTGCTCTCTCCCGGTGAGTATTTGCACATTTTTATGCACTGTATCACAGTGTTTTCCTAGGCCACCGACTTGCGTAGTAAAGAGCATCTTGTCTGACTCTCATCCATAGAACAGCAGCCATAGACTGCAGTGCAAATGATTTCACAGATTTTCTAGCATAATTTAAATGTTAATAGTCAGCTTTATCCAGGCTAATCACTCACTGAAATATGAGATAATATCTTTCACATCAGTAGGCTCTTTAGTAGCTGTGAAAGTCGCCATATTGGAACTTCCAGTGCTCACTTTGCAAATATCTGATACTCTACTTGAGCACTTCTCCACTGGCTGAAATCTGTACAGGAACCTTTTGCTTTCTAATATTTGTGCAAAGGTTTGGTTAGTGTTTCTGCAAACACTACAAAGGCCATTGATAATGAGACCGGCTTCTTTGTATCAAATAGATTATAATGAAAAATATACCCATGACTAAAATTAATAAATATATATATGTCTGGTGTTTACCCAAACACCCAAAAGAGCTGCCTGGGTGAAAACTGACTGTCTGGATTTCTAGATTAGGAAATCTGGACAGGACTTGGAAGTGAATGGTGTGGCAATAGGCCAATCAGTGATCGGCATGTCATTACCCTGCCCTTGATGTTATAGACCCACCCCCAAACAGGATTGTGGTCCCTGCCGACCCAAACTCACTCCTGATGAAACTCTGAATGCTGCCCCCGACCTCCCCCAAGGCCCGATTGCACCACAAAAGCATAAGCGACAAGGTATGCACAGGGGGAGGGTGGGGTCAGAGGGGGGTGGCGGCACCAAGTGGAGCTCATGGCTGGGGCATGGATCCCAGGGAGGCCTCTAAGGTGTGAGCCCATTGGGCCTGGACCCTCCAGTCTAATGATACCCTTAAAACATTATGCACTTCATCCCTGACATCATCCACCCCTCCTCCTATCCAGGCTCCCCAGCTGCAAAAGATGGTAAACCTATATAAATTTAATTTTCTTTATAAATGTCAGTAGGGGGTTCATTATCCACTAAATATTTGCCAGAGGTTTTAGTCATGCCCTATACTACTTATTAATGACCATTGCATGAAGTGACCCAACCTACGCTGAACAGCCAAGCAGTGGTGAGCATGATTTCACTATGTATGTAACACATAATATTGGACGTCAATGAAACAGACTTTAGGCGTCCTCAGTGAGGTATATCTGTATCAAAGATGAGAGAATCATCTGCAAATTAAATCCTTAGATTTACCACTCAAGGCCATCACAAAAGTTACTAATAAAATATTATTATCTGAAGTTCTATGTATTACATCAAGAATCCCCCTGTAAAAGTACAATGGAAATGTGAAGTGCTGGCGAGGCCAATGGCCTGGAGATGAAAAAAGCAGAAAGATCTCATAATTCCCTAGAAAGCAAGATATTAGCCCCCCTGAAGGCCACTTTTAAAACACCACTTATTAATATTCTGCAGAACTAATTGGGATCAAAGAAAAGTTAGTGCAATATTTCAGGATAATTAATCTGAAACACAACTTGTCCCAGCCTGTGACTAATGAAGTGCAATGCTCAGAGACAAAAATGTATTCCCAGTGTAGGCAATTAATTATGAGCTCTATGAAATGGATATAGTGCTACATGTCTGAAAAAGGTTCCACAAACTTGTGTGGGGGGGGTTAAAGAAGCTACACAGTGAGGCTTAATATAATATGTAAAGCTTTATTTTACCTAGATGTAATAATTATGATAACGTTTATTGGGGTTTTTATCTAAAATTACTGAGTTAGAATCACATGAAAATATGGTCACAGACAGGATATATCCAAGCAGAAATGTTTTTTTCTTTCATTAAAACCATGTAGATTTTTAGTTTTTATTTTTATTTAGTCCCTGTACAACCACATAGCACACCTGCATCATGTGAGATATGTAATTTGCACCGAGTACTATGATGATAATATCATATAATAAGGTAGCAATGTATACACTGTCCTTATCATATAAAGTATTACTCCCAAATCCCACAAAAGTGATGACCATACCTATAAATTATTACTGCAGATAACCAAGCCATTGTAGTTGTATACCTTACTCCTGTGATCTTCCACCTGTGTCTAGTTGAGTTGTTGCTGAACTAAAACTGCCAGGATCACGGCAATCATTGGCTGGAGAGTATTATAGCTCGTCGGCAACAGTCAAGACATTGGTTGTAGATCACAACAGTAGGTATTAATAAAAATATTGTCATTTTCCTTAACAGAGGATTCAAAGCAGCCTGTGAAATCATTCCTGACACTGTCTGATCTGGAGAATATGGATTATCAGGTCCATGTGCCCAGTTTGTCTTGGGCAAGTGGTAAGTGTAAAGCAGATTAAGTTTTCATACTCACGTTGAGAGTATCTGAACAGCAGTGATATTCAATAGGAGGGGCAGTTACAGGCACATGTTGACATCACACACACACACAGATTACTATCTGCTATCTGTAGTTTGCTTAAAATTGCCTTTTTGCAACTAGAGGTAAGAATTGATATCCACTTTACCCAGCAGCCACATATCTCCCTGAGGCTGATGCTAAACTGCACAAGTCTAGTTACCAATAGCAACCAATTAGATCTTTAGAATTTGATGCTGCTTTAATTTCATTTGAAATCCACTAAAATGTCTTACTTTAATTTCCCTTTACCTGACTTTTGTATTACTCCTTGGACTAGGCTGATTAGGGCTAAATGCTAATTGCTTGCTGCTGGCACTGTATGAGAATAACTTGAAAATGCCATATTGCTCTTTGGTGGGGTCATATAATAGTAGGTGCAACGTTTGCAACTGGTATAGATAACTAAAGTAATTAATAGTGGTGTAAATACAAGAGGCCAGGCTCCCCCCCCCACACAAAAAAATATCCTCTTGGGGGCCCGGTGCATAGCCACCTGTATGCAAACTACCCCCACCCTGCAACTGGCTGTTGGCTTGCAACATACTTACTTGTGGTGAGCAGCAAACTTCAGTAGCATCAATGAGGGGTCTGCTGTATTGTAGCTACGTCTCTGAATACACACATAGCATTTACTGATAACCCTTTAAAAAAGGTTTCCAGCGGTTTACAGGACTTGGGCAAACTTTGTATCATTTATTACATGCCCCCATAAATATTAAATACGTAATAAATTAAACATTGGACCTGTCCCTGATTTGAAAGTGGAATTAACAATGCATGGCTATTTTATTTTATTCTTATTTGTATAGACTTTGAAATAATCCTGAAAACCAGAGAAGGAAATCTAATTCAACAGAATGTGAAGACAAAGGCGTTCAGTATCCTGCTGAGTAACACCACACTTGTGAGGCTTTCTCCAACTTTATTAATCCTGATAACAAGACGTATCCTAGGATACATTTGGGTTACGTGCTCAGCATATATAATCATATTTAGGAAAGAGTATTAGACACTTAATTTATAAACCTTCAGGATATACAGTATCATGTATGAAATGGTTTGAGGAAAAGATTTTTTGTGTCATGGGCAGCTCTGAAGCCAAATTTCGCCAGCAGTCTCCAGTGGTGGGAAAAGGGGAATTTTCTTTTTGGTAGAGGTTTTTGTATAGGGTTGCCCAATAGGGCTGCTACGAAACATTCAGATGTAGTAACAGGTCATCCAGCAGTAAAGCAGTAGCCAAAACTATTTTTATAAAAGTAAAAAAATCTTTATTAGGACATATGTAGGCCTGACGCATTTTGTGCCTGTGGTGGGCACTTAGTATGAGTATGAGGCACGAAACATATCAGGCCTATATATGTCCTAATAAAGATTTTTTTTTCTTTACTGTTGGATGACTTCTTACTACATCTGAATGCTTTGTATTTTCCCAAAAATTTGGCAAACCCTTGGACTGGGTTTACCCTAGTAAGAGACCATCTTTCAAAAATATTTTTGTGTTTTTGAACTTTTTTATTATTCATTATCTTAATTTTTAATTTTTTTGACTTCTGTCAAAAAAATGGAGCCATACACCAGTACTTGTATGACTTTAATAGGGCTGCTGCCCTAATCACACATCTCTATGCCTGTATAAACATACAGGGTGGTCATGTATTGGTCGACCAAATCAGCTCACAGGCTGGAAGGACAGCTATCACATTGCTGCTGTTGTTGACAAGGAGAGTTTGTCTGTGTAGATGGGAAACTTGTACTGCATATGATTATTTCTTTTATGTATAGATTGCTTCTTGACTGAAAAAGAATGTTGATGAGAAACATAAATTCACGATCTGTTGCATTAATATAAAACATTTATCAAAACACATTAAATCTTCACACTGTCTTTCTATTCCAGCCTTGATAAGGACCAAAGAGCCCAGCAAAGTTGCAAAGTTATTTTCTAATCAAAATATCTCCAAAATATCTCCATTCCAATTATGCCAAATATATCTTTTTTGTGTATATTACTGGCAGCAGTGATATCTAAATGCCATCTATGGAAAAAGCCTCTGCTAAGGCCATCAATATGTCAGGCCTACCGGAGTGTATCAATTCTATTAGTATTAATGCAAATATATGCACACAGTAAAGCAGTGGCTTCATCCTTTCCTGTCTAAGTAAAAACACATGGATGATGAACAGTACTTAGCAATATCATCTGTTTTTCCTATAAATAACCTAAATACTGTAATATATAAAGGAACAGTGTCAGATGATATTAAATTCAGACAGCGGAGATGTTTCATTCATTTTTATGCAGAGAGCCTTTAATTCTCCTGAGAGCTACATGGTGTACATTTATTTTGCAAATATAATTTCACAGCAATTTTTGGGCTACTTGTGGGTTTTGCCTCTAATACATATGTACAATTTAATTTCAATGGTGTCTGACTTTTTATATACATGAAATGATCCGTGTAGAAAAAAAGAATTCTTGTTACCAAGGTCATGGTAACTTAACCTCTCTTTGCTTTTTATATCATCTTCCTTTAAGAGGGGCTCAGATGATTTCTTGGACATGCATAGGCTATGGTTATATTAAAATCTACAATTAGTATAGATATTGGTATGCATAGTTTATGTGAGTGTATAGATAGGGTGGTATGAGTGTGTTTACTGTATGCTTGGATGCTGGGTTTCATTTGGAAGGGTTGAACTTGATGGAGTTTGGCCTTTTTTATGTCACTATGTAACTACCCCCTGCGGTATTTCAGAACTATTCCTTTATCGCTTTGCCTCCTGTTTTGGCAGATGTCTCTAAGAGCATCCCATGCAGAGCTGTCTCCAGACTTACAATATGTCCTTCTCATCTTCAACAAGCAGCAGGTAATATGGCGTTTTAAACAGCCAAATTTCTTTTCATGTTTGTGCAATGTAAGTTCTGATTTCAGAGGGTCATTAAAGCAATTGAATTCGGATAAACAATAAGGCTATGAGCAGTTTCTGACCTAGATTACGCTGTCAAGAATTTAATAATTGTAATTAATAGAGGCTTGAATGACTGAGAATATGGACAGTTTTATGTTAGATGTGGGCACCTGGAAAGAGGTCATGTCTGTACATAATTAATCCCTTTTAAGGGGTTTTATTGAATAGTGTTGTGATATTTTTTCACATAGAGTTTCAGATTTCATATCTTTATATATTATATAGTTATATCTTTGCTGCTTAGGCTGCAGCCTCATTATATATATATATATATATATATATATATATATATATATATATATATATATATATATATATATATATATATATATGTAGTACGATGGATCAGCACACACTGTTTTGAATTTGAAGTAGTAGTGTTTATTTCAAGCAAAACACATTTTTATCCGACATTTCGGTCCCACCTGGGGACCTTTTTCAAGGATCCTTGAAAAAGGTCCCCAGGTGGGACCGGAACGTCCCACCAAGTTAGTTTAAAGGTAAACCATCCCTTTAATCAGTGACATCTCTATGGGTTTATTTTTAAAAGTACCAAAGAGACCCTTCACCTATACTGTCTGCTCCCAAATGCTAAATGTGTTGCCTGTTTTATTATGGTAAGGGCAGCCATCTTGTTATATAGGCATATTTTTAGTTATAGTTAGGTGAGCCTGAATTGGATTTGGTAAAATGCAAATACAAAACCAACAGACTGCATGCTTCAACAGTATCCATATTATGAGTTGGCAACCCAGAGTAATGGGATAAAGAGATGCACAGTGGAATAGAAGATGTTGCCCTACAGAACGCACAGTGTAACTCGCACCAGGCAGATTTATAGCATCTGGAGGGCATGAATGTTGAGGTGTTCAACCTAGATAATTGTTTTTGCTCGTTCACCTTCTGCCAGAGTTATAGAGACAGGCTATGTGCAAACTTACTGCTGCCTTGGTGATTTATGAATAGGAGATGTAGCCGCAAGCACATGGCAAATTGTATATACTCTGCAGGATAATAATTGATGGAACTTGCAGCAGTGAGAGCCAAGCCTGGACTCTGTTATCTGATCATTAATCCCACAAACAATCCCCTTCCTTTTATAATGGTTCTAATATATTGTATCAATAAATGAGATTGCCTGTGTGTACTGCATGCATCCCGGAAAATCATCTCCTCTCATTTAATCAGTAGTGATCCAGCAAAGCACAAACCAATGTTAGATGTTCTTATACTAATAGCACATGGAATGTATTCTCTGCTGGCAAAGAAGCTCCTTATTTTGGCAGAGGGGTTTTTCATTAGTATTAATAGAAACTGCCTGTTATATTTTTCAAATGCTGAGCTTTAGATGCTGCACATGATTGTAACAAGCTCCACTGTGGCCTTCCACCTGCTGTATTATATAAAGTAAATGAATACAATGCTGTCCTGTGAATGTAATTGATTAATCAGTTGATTGTGGTTAGTTACACTTGAGTACTCTTTGTGTGTTTTCTCCAAATCCAGATGGGTTAATTGACTTCTAAGGGCAGAGACACGCTCAGATTCGGGGAGATTAGTTGCCCAGTGACAAATCTCCTCTTCTTTGGGGCGACTAATCTCCCCTAACTGCCTCCCGCCGGCTAGAATGTAAATCGCCAGCAGGATGACAATCGGAGCGCTTCTAATAATTAAGTCATTGTTGTCTCTAAAGAAGACTTGGTAACAAATGAAAGTGGAAAACGTACAGGATTCTTGTTCTTTAGACCACAAGCAAGTTATCTACAAACAATATAGGGCTCCTGGCATATATTGTATAAAGCTATAGTAAGGGAGGCTACCAGGGCTCTCAAATTACTAGGGATGCACCAAATCCAGGACTCAGTTCAGGATTTTGCCTTTTTCTGCAGGATTCAGATTCAGCCAAATCCTTGTGCCTGGCCAATAGGAATTCTAATATGTAAATTATGGTGGGAAGGGAAATTGTATGACTTTTGTCACAAAGCAAGTAAGTAAATAAAGTTTCCACTTGTTCCTTTACTGCCATTAATTTGCAAATGCAAATTAGGATTCTGATTCAGTTTGGTATTCAGCTAAATGTTTCACGAAGGATTCGGGGATTCTAAATAGTGGATTCAGTACATCCCTACAAATTACCATGAGCTCTATGAATACATTTCCAAATGAAACTTTCCGTCTATAGTGTGAGCCCTCTGTATTTTGGAGGCAGGGTGCTGTTAAATTGTGATTACCTAGTATTACAGTATTATTACAGTAGAAATGGGTGCCAGTGGTTCTTATAACTTAACCAGAACTTGTTTTATTGAGAACAATGCACAAAGAAGATCACAGAAATACATAGAATACATAGGTGGGCATAAATTGTAGGTTTATAAATACTCGTGATACTGCTCTGTGAGAATAGTATTCACACGTATAAAGCAATCAAGGGTAAGCAAATCAATCCACTTAAGATTTTCTTCCCTTCTCTTGTAACCCAAATGGAGCTATATAGCTCCGTAAGCCTATATGCTGGCTCCCTCTATGAGCAACAATGTCAACAGGAACCTAGTCCCTCTAACACTCCTTGATGGAGCTCAAACTGCTCAGCTATATAGCAATGAGATTAATTGTCTCTCCTATATAGGAAATAGCTGACCACTCACTAGATCCTGCACCTATCTGGTATACACAAGTCCAGTAGGTACCCGCACTCTGACTCCAATATTCACGTATCCTTGATAAAGGTCCCAACGAGGGCCGAAACGTTGGGTGCACGATATATATATACACACACACCAAGGTTTGACACATGAAAAGGAGCCTTTTTCCTTCTATGGTCAAACTTTAGGGGACTACACAATAAAAAGGGAAAACTATTTATTAGTCTGCATACACTGGGTTGATAAATGACATACACCTGTACCACTATAAATCAATGGCTACCCAGATTATCTGTTCTGATCAGCCAGATATGATCCTAAGGCAACCCAAAACAGTCACAGCACAGATATGGTATGACAAGTTAACTCGGAAATAACAAATGACCAATGTACAACTGGCCAAATTAAGGTTAGCAAAATAGTACTGAAAGCATTAAAGTAAGACTAAGCAGAAAGAAAGCTAAAGTGCAGGGCTTATATTCAGATACATGCTTATGAGTATATCACCCAGGAAAATGGGCTTTCAGAATGTATTCTCTGAAATATGTCACTGCTACTAACTTGTCCATCGAAGATTTCACATTTTAACAAACATATACATAGGTCATGCCAGCAGAAGGCACATGGCTGAGTTGTACCAACCGAAATAGAAAAGGTAAATTACACAGCAAGCTGTTTATCAGAGAATTGGGGCATTCAGTGAAAGTGTGTTACAGTATATCCTACATTTGAACTGGGGACCTGCTGTCTTCTATGCAGCCTACACTCCACTGCTCTATCTGAGCAGCAGGCAGACTCTCAGTTAAGCTTTGGTCACCTTTAATTTCTAGGTAAGGCATAGTGTATTCACCTGTGGTCAATTTGGAATTATGTGTTCAGAGTTTGCCATGAGCATAGCTATAAAAACCCCTGTTCTGAACTTACACATTGCCTGTTCCTCGGTCATAATTTCCTGGTCCTGATTCTTGCTTCTGGTGGTACTTTCTGGTTCTGACCTCGGCCTGTTTTTGAGCTAGCATTTGTCTCACGTCTCAGTGGTTGTTTTCCTGGTACTGACCCGGCCTGTCTGACTACAGTTATTAGTTCTCTACTGGCTCCTACCCTGCCGTAATGCTTGGCTCCCTTACTTGCCCCTATGGGAGTACTGGATTCTCGTGAGGTAAGACCTAGCGGCACCTGAGTAGCTGAGGGCTAGACCCAAGGCCAAAGGTGGTTGTTATAGGCAGAAGATCATGCCTAGGACAGAATTCAGTGACTCCCCCTGGGGTTTGGGTTCGCCAAATGTGACAAAGTGCTGATTTGAAACCGTTCTCCTGTTTAGTCAGTGTTTCTGTTTCCCCATAGATGAAGCTCCTCTTGGCTGAATTAAAGCAGTGTAAGCTGTAAGGGAAATCCAAACTTTTTAACTACTTCCTTTCAAACTTTATTTGCGAAAGAAAATGTATTTTTATATTTATGGGTGGTGCTAAATGCAGGCCATGCTGCAAATAGAATGCCTTCTTGTATGCAAATCCAAACAACACAAATGCACACTCCACTCAATGCTTCTGCAAAAATCGAAAACACTTCTTTATTTAAGTGATATCCCAGCAAATGTTTTGGGGACAAGCCCCTTCATCAAGTGTGTTTTCGATTTTTGTAGAAGCATTAAGTGGAGTAAGCTGTAAGGGACTTTAAAGTCAAATTAGTCATAATATAACTTTAAAATGTATTTTGTAAATGTTTCAGCAACCATGTTTGCAAACACTACAAAAGTCCTTAAGAAGCAACTAGTACATAATGGGCTTCCATTCATTAACACAAGTGTCTTTGCACTTGGCTTTCAGTGTTTTCATTCGTATTTTTATGTTTTCTTGCCTTGTTCTACTTTTATTTTTGATTCTGAATAAAATCTATGTTTTCATTTTAATTAAATGTACCACAAGCCTTTATTTATACCAGAAGCGTAGTAACGGACATAGTTAGATTTGCTTCACTATTAGCTCATTGTAGATTCTAGGAAGAGACACCACAATATTTCTGAGACTGCAATAATTGGAAAGAACATAGTTTGATCCAACAGTAATGAGTTGGAATCACAGGCAAAACCTTGTGTTCTGTTCTAATAAATCAAGTTGAATGCTGCAGCAATTCCCAAATTCACTGACTCATTAATGAAATGGATATCCAGGAATCCCACCCCTCTAGGAATCATTCATTCTTGCAGTGCTTCCAGCAGAACTAGAATTGAATCCGCTGAGCACAGCTTGTATCTGTGGCAGAAACTGCAAGCAGTATCTTTTCCTTTGACCCTGATTGCAATTGTGTATTTTTCAAATAACAATTTCTGTGCAATGAAGCCTGAAAGTTCTGACATCTGACGGGCAGTTGTTCTTCTTGTTCCCTGGTCATGCTGCAGATTTCAGGAGTAGCCGCTACTGCTTCCTACTCCGTGTACAATATCCGGACAAGGTGAGATGCTCCGGCTATGCACAAGCACCCTGTTTCATGGAAAGAAAATGTCATCTCCAGTTTATGAGCTGTGCTAGGGACCATGCCACTTCTAATGCATTCTTCTTGCTGCCAGTGCATAAAACATGTTCTTACAAGTGTCATAATTGTGAGTAAATGAATCATGTCCACTCTATCGTGTTAGCTATGTATCTTTTCTAATGGCTACTGGGCCATGACAGTTCTTCGTTCTTTGCCAACAAGTCCATTGTCATTGAGTTGTCTCTGAGACCTTGTAAATATGTGCTATTAATTCAATTCCAGCAGAGTTTAGAAATAAGAGTACCCCCTCTTTGTTCCCCTGCCAAAATTCTGTATATCTATTATTATTATTATTTGCAGGCAGATATGTAGCTCTTTGACAGAATAACAGTGATAATTGATTCACAGGCAATGGGATGATATGTATTATAATATGGCAGCTTTGTCCTTTCTGGATATATAGTAATCCAATTATCTAATAATAATGCTACATCTTTCCTTTTACAGAGAAGTTTGGGACTTGAAGCCTCCTGGAAAAAATGAAACCTTACTGCAGTATGCATCATGGGGACCACATGGGAGTCAAGTGGTAGGTCAATAAGAATGTATAGTGTGTATATATACAGTATATATATATATATATATATATATATATATATATATATATATATATATATATATATATATATATATATATATATATATATATTAACAAGTCCCAAAAGTGCACTCCGTTTCCTGTGTAAATGCCCTGGTGCCAGCAAACATGTAATAGTATATCTGCAGGAATAGCGACATTCACAGGACTCCTCTGAAGCTTTGTTCTGTATTCTCCTGACAAGATCCCTGTGGGGGATTGAAACGTTGAGTCTCCAATAAAGTATCACATTTGTTAAGCTTCAGAGGAGTCCCGTGAGTGTCACTATTCCTGCAGATATATATATATTTATATACACATATATCACACATTCAAATTCAGCTAACAATCAGGGGTGCTGTGCCTGTGTAGTACAGGTGACCTGATACCCTACTGAGAGGGGCAGATCATTATCAATAATACAAAGCGCAGTAGGCCCCAAAACTCTTTTTGCTGTGGGGCTCTGGTTGACTCACATTATGCCACTGGGGAAAACAAAGCTCCTTAATATTTTTAGTAGGCTAATCCATAGAGATAATATCAAATGAAGTTATAGTTGCACTTTACAATCATTTTCCTTATGAATAACTTTCATTAAATGGGCAGATGTATAGCTCTATTGGGAGATATCTGTGAAGTTTTTCTTTTCCTTCCTCTCATGGAGAGAATAGCCTGCAGACAAACTTTGACAATGTGGCCATAAATAATTGTCCCCTGTGTGATTTATTGCTAACGTACATTGGGATCTGTCTCTCCTTTTCACCCAGCTGTAATGCATCATAGGAAGAACTGCCAAAATATTTAAGTGAATTGCATTAATTGGATCCAATGCTTTTCATTAGTTTTTCCTTTTATTCTGCAATGTTCAGCAGTTTTGTTAAACTGACAACTAACAATAGTTTAGGCATGTGAGAATTTTTATCAATGCTGGTGTCAGGGAGCTGGTATCTTGTTCCCTTTTTATTGATCTGTTGATAGGCTCCTGGTGGGAAGGAGGGGGGTAAAATTACTCCAACTTGCAATTCAGCAGTAAAGGGTGATGGAAGCTTATTAGAGCTCAAGTCACATGACTGAGGGATCCGATGAAGCAAGAGCACATCAAATTTCAAAATTAAATATTTTTTGCTCTTTTGAAAAATTGATTTTATTTTTTGGAGGAGCTCTATTAGCTGATGTATTTTGTAATTATGAAAATAAGTTGTGTCCAATGTAATTTAAAAAATTCAAAGTTTGCTGAAGGTCTAGTTATTTATAGCAAGCAATCGGGTGCCTGTTTTCTGAGTTTGTAATTAATGGAATTGCCCCACTGCCTCACCTAAAGCGCAGAAGCCCTGAATAGGCCCTGGGTCCCCTGTTCCTGCATTGTAACTGCAGCTGTTCTTATTGCAGATGTAGTGGGAAGGCTGTATTCTACCCTAAAATCTTGCCACCCTAGGCCTTAGACCTTTGTGGCCTTCCCACAAATCTAGGCCTCAGGCCTGCCTGCAATCCGATTCATTGACAATTTATTACATCAATGCTTTATTACATTCAGTCTGTGTTGGTCAATGATTACTCATTGTGTGGGGGCTGTAAACTACTTTTCTTCTAATTTAAGAAATAATGATATGCAAAAATCTGTACCAAATATGTCCAATAACTGTAGGATTCTTTCACCCAGATATTCATCTTTCAAAATGATATTTACTATCAGCAGTCCGCTTCATCCCCTGCTCTCCGGCTCACTTCATCTGGAGACCCAGAGACTGTCCTCAATGGCATCGCTGACTGGACTTATCAAGGTTAGGGATAAGGTGAAGAAGCATTAACTGCTGGTTCTACAGGTGTGGCCAAACTACAGCTTCTTTAGCTTCACAAGAACGCTGGGAGGTGTATTTTCCATAACATTTGCAGAGCAATGTGATACTTGGATTAGTTGGAAAAGTTTAATTCTTAAATGCTGACATAAATAGATGGAAATGTACTGTATATGCCAGACAGTATGTTACATATATTTCATGTTACATGTGTTACGCTTAACACATTACAGAGCTTATTTACAGCCACAAGTGCAGTGAGCAAAATGTTATTCCAAACACAGTTGTTGTGTTTATTTCCCATAATGCAGAGTGTTTGTAGTTCAGAATATATTTGTGATGTTTATCGCAGAGGAGGTGTTACATTCTTATGCTGTTCACTGGTGGTCTCCGGATGGAACAAGACTTGCCTATCTCTCTATCAACAACACCCTTGTACCTAAAATGGAACTGACATATTTCTTGGCTTCTGACTACCCCACCAGCAGGAAATACGCCTACCCTAAGGTCTGTCATTTCTTTGTCTAATATATAATAGCTCTTTATTTTCTTCTTTTAGCATTCAGCAGTCTATTCAATATTCCAACTGAAAATGCCCCCATGTAACTTTGTTATTTCAAAGATTCATGGACTTAGGAACCTCAGTTCAGTTAAACTGTGGAACACCCTGCTTTTCTTATGCTGACTGCACTTTTATACTGCTTAACTGGAAACAATTAGTTCAGCACAATTTTGCCATTTACTGTATTGAGAACGAAGGAATCACCGGCACAACAGGTTATTTCCAGCAGGGAAACCCTTGCTCGTTTATTTTGCAGATGCAACGTTTCGGGGCGTAACCCCTTTGTTACGCCCCGAAACGTTGCATCCGCAAAATAAACGAGCAAGGGTTTCCCTGCTGGAAATAACCTGTTGTGCCGGTGATTCCTTCGTTCTCAATTGCTGTGGAGGTTGCCAACACCTCCTACATCGAGCACCAGGTGTCACGGAACTTGGACGGCCAGGGTGTGCGAAGTGACTCCTTCCTTTTCTCTAGCCATTTACTGTATAACATGAGGGGCCTCATCACATAATATTTAAGCTTTTACATTATCACTTTTATGGCCAGTAAAGTATGTCTCAGGGGAGCTACATATAAGAGGTGATTTCTCTTAAAGGTGTTGTTCACCTTTAAATTAATTTTTATTATGATGTAGAGAGTGATATTCTGAGACAATTTGCAACTGGTTTTAATTTTTTATTATTTGTGGGTTTTGGGCTCCGCAAATTCAATAAACTGCGAATTTTACACAACTTTACCTCTTTCACCAGAGTTTCCTTTGCCAGCTTAGACCTGGCAAACTGATAAAAGGAAGATACATCCTCCTCAATCTTATGTCAGTGACATCATATCCTGTTTGCTGGAAAGTAAAAAACGCTGATGAAAAAGGCTGAATCCTGGCCAAATCCCAAATCTAATCCTGGATTCGGTGCATCCCTAATTTGTTGTAACCAATTTGAGGGGCATACCACAATTGTTTTAGGGTGGGCTCATGTCTAGGGCATTAGAGGATCTCTTTTGTCTTTATTTTTCTTGGACATTTGTAATAAGTGGCCACTTCAAGCATTTGCACCAACATCTGTAATAAAGACAAATATATGACCTATATGTACCTACCCTATTCAAATTGACCTAAGCGTAAGAGTACTAACAAAGTTTCACTTGGCAGAAATGAATGCTAGTGAAAGTTCGTTATAAAGTGCTCGCACTGACTAATTGACGGTACAGAAACTTTGTCAGCGTTCGGTTACAGAGACAGAACTTCACATTCTAGTGAATTAATGTAATGGTAATGAACTTGCACCTGGCGAAGTGGCGTGAAGTGTGACGGAGCCTTCACTTTTAAAAAATTGCCCTTGCCCCAGAGAGAGAGAGAGATTCATACATACAGTATAGAATATATATAAAATGAAGAGTGTTCATTAAAGTATTTGGTAATGCACCAGTATGAACAGACTCTAAAACAAAACAATGAAGAAAGGACAGAAATGGATACCCTTAAAAGAATATTTTCAATTGCTCAGACATATAGGCTTTTGGTTAACACAATTTTAATGGTAGTAAACATTATAAAATACAATACTGTGTCTATATTTACATACACAATGACACTGAATAACCTGTTGGTCAGCCTCATGCATGTACCACCTCTTCTTGTTCTTTTTTAGGCCGGACAGCATATTCCCACAGTGAAAGTCCTTGTTGTTAACCTGTATGGTCCTTCCCACACACTTGAGCTGCTTCTTCCTGATACTTTTCAATACAGGTACAATTAGCACTCAGCCCACAATTTTGAACTTTAAGGAAATTTGTATTTTTTCAACCTTGTCTACTGTGTTACGTAACAAGTGCAAGAGCAAAATAAGACACATTTCTGAGCAAGATAAATCCATGGGTGTGTGTTACATTAATGTATAGTGTTTATGAAAATCATTTGTCATTTTTTTTCAGCAATAAATACAGATTCATGCACTAGAACAAGCATTAAGATTTAAGGCACCCACAGCAGAAAAATAAGGAGAAAACTTCATAGGGGCCGTTTAGAGTTCACTGCCATAAATAAGCCCTCAAATATGATGTGAACATACGGCTAAAGGCATTTTCTCTTCCAGTCTATATGTTAATTTGTTAACACCAACCAATTAAGCAGCATTTTACATTGGGGCAGAGTTTAGGTGGCCATAAACGAAAGATTTGATAGCACAAATCTTCGCTTCATACGATTTTTGGGGCGTATGTGAAGAGTCCCGTCATTCCACGGTGATTGGCGGTCATTCAGACGATCGGACAGGTTAGAAAATTTCTGTCTGCTATCGATAATATCTCTGCATGTATTGCTGACAATATCAGTGCGAGACTGTCACTAGCTTTGGTTGGACATAACTTTTGTACGATTGCCGTCAGGGGCAGAACATCGGCAGGTCTGTTCTTTTACTACTTTATTTGATCTGAATGGTTAGTGGCAGGTCGGGAGATGGCACCGAACGATCACTCGTCCAATATGAAGGCCACCTTAACAAACATTGGTGCTGAACTGCATTAGTGCATTTGCCAGCAGCAGCCAATCAGCAATTAGCTCTGAACAGAACAATACACGTTTAAAAATGGAAACGAATGCCTAATTGGTTGCTACAGGCACAATTTAGCACCTATGTTAGCAATGAGCATTTTATCTTTCCATTGTTCCTCATATTAGGTATTGGAATACACAATATATACTATGATGTATGTTCAGAAGGAAAGCAGAGGGTTTTTTTCTATTCATATAATTAGGAATGAGAAACTAACCATGCACAAACCAATTTTATTTTGTAAGTACTTTGTATCAAAGCTTTACTGATAGTGGTTGTTCACCTTCCAACACTTTTTTCAGGAACATTATATCTTAAATGTGACTATGAAGATTTTCATTCATCCAGGTCATAGTATATCTAGTATAGGTCAATCTAAAAACAACTGGACTTGCTGAGTAATCAATGAAGACGTTTCACTACTCATCCGAGCAGCTTCTTCAGTTCAACTGAAGAAGCTGCTCGGATGAGTAGTGAAATGTCTTCATTGATTACTCAGCAAGTCCAGTTGTTTTTAGATTGACCTATACTAGATATATCTTAAATGTCTGTTTTTGTTGTAACCTGATTCTGCACAAATTAACATACATATCATGTGACGATTTCTATTTGTTATAATAAAAACAAGTTTGAAAAAAAAAAAAAAAAAAAAAAAAAAAAAAATGTCTGTTTTTGTAACAATGTAATCCATAGCTACAGCTTTATTTGTATTTTCTTTTAGGGAGTTCTATATTACCATGGTAATATGGGTTACAAATACTCGCCTTGCTGTGAAATGGTTAAATCGATCCCAGAATCTCTCTGTGCTCACTTTTTGTGATGCAACCACAGGAGCCTGTATAGAGGTAAATTGTCCCTCTTCATTACATGCCCTTGCAGAACTGCTGCTATTCACACACATAGAATTACTCTGTTTTGCTTATGCAGTGCCTTTAGCAATTAATTCCATCCTGGGAAGTGTACTGAAGCAGATGCAGCTGGGCTATACAGCGTCCTGCACTGCTTCTGATTGTCTGCCATGACAGCAGGAATCACTCCTAAGGGGCAAACGTCTGCCAATAAGCCTCCTTAGAGAGACGAAGATTATCTGCATCAAGAACTGGTATTATAAGGGCAAGTTACTGCCCTTTATTCTCATATGCACATACACTTCCTACTTGCCAAACAGCCAAACAGCACCAATGGAACACTTGGATATTGCTTCAACAATGAAACCCACTATTTTATTTACACTTTAATGAATGGTCCCTCCATAATAACTTTATTACTGCATTCATTTCAAACAACCTATAATCTGATCACATTAATAACACATTAATAACAATTAACTCAATTTGCATCAGGAATTGGACCCCTTATCCGGAAAACCATTATCCAGTAAGCTCTGAATTACAGAAATTCCAGACCTCAGACCAGGCGAAGTGCAACAAATTTAGTTGAAAAAAAAACGCTGGTGTCTTTTCGTTTTTTCAGGGTGATAGGCTGCAAAAGATCGTAAAACTTTTTTGGGGTAACCTGCTTCCCCCCTACATTTTCTAACATATGGCACATAAACTATACAGTGGGCTCATGTGTAGGGCAATATAAGAACTCTATTTTCTTTAATCAAGGTTTCCCGGGCTTGTCTAATGTAATGTATTTGCTACAACATATACGTCCATTCAACTTTAACTCCCCGCTGTATGCAAACTAGGCAACGCTAGCGCAACTTCGCTTTGCTTGGCGCAGTAACGCTAGCGCAACTTCACCAGTGTTCGTCGCCCTGGACGCAACTTCAGATTTTAGTGAATTAGCATTGACCCTGGCGAATCTACGCTTAGCGAAGTGTTGCGCTGTGAGCGAAGCCGTCCCTGGCGAATTTTCGGAGGTTAGTAAATTTGCCCCCATGATAGATGGCCTTCTGTTTATTTGGAGCTTTCTGGAAAACAGGTTTCCAGATAACGGATTCCATACCTGTACTTATATGGGGGAAAGACCCTGCAACAAAACAGATTTAGATAATAGATTGTACTGCCTCTGAAATTGTTTTTTTTTTTTTTACTGAAAATCAATACTGGCCAACAGCTTATTTTTTTTTCATTATCACCAGCAGATAAACTGCTATCAGCTTTGCCATCCACAGAACCATTATCCCATTGCCTTCATTATCAGCAGAGGAAAAACCTCACCCATGGTCATACCAAGGAGAATGACACAAGCAAAGTCTTTATTGTAAGCAAGAGCCTCACCACCAGCAGTGCTCCATAGATATCTGTGTGCATGCTATGCCTAACACCTGAGATAGTAACAGCATTGCTTATTGTGTGTTTAGAAGTACAGATCCTCGTCAGATGTGTGGATCACTATCCAGGTAAAGTAATTATCACTCACTATGTGCTTTGCAATATGCCAGGCAGTTCTGTTAATTTACAGAATTCAAATAGTCATCAGATCTGGTATTGCAAGTATGTACCAGTATGCTATTATATTGTTTAATGCTCTAAATTAACTGTATGCACAACAAAAGCTTTCCAATGGTGTTCTGCATGCTATTCTCACCTAATAAGTCTTCAGCTCAATATAATATTTATTTATTATTTCCTGATATATATTCTGTATAATATGTCATTTACAGTTGATGCACTTGAGGGCCAAATTAAATTAGGAAATGTGGCCCCGTTTTGTCATAGACAATTCTCACTTGATTCTCTTTCACCCCTTTACCAATGTTTTAATTCCTTTACCATGCATGTGATTGTTTCCCTTAGAAAATGTTCTTACAAATCTCATTGCCTTTTCTGAGCAGGGGGAGACTCTGTTCTCTTCCGATGCAGCTTTCTTTCCTGTTCCTGTGAAACAAGGGGCGAGTGGGGAGTTCCTCCATGTTGCCATGTTATCCACTCAGGTAATGATCTCCTATCTTAATTTGCAGACATTATAGGCATATTATTTCTCACTACCCACTATTTTGGAAGAAAAATATATGTGCATGTGCTTCTCTATAGATTGGCAGCATGGAGACCAGTTTACGGATTCTGACCTCTGGAAACTGGGATGTGACAAAGGTGGTGGCATATAACCCAGAAAACAAGACTGTGTGAGTTAATACAAAATGGGAATAGTTCCTGGTGAAAGGTAAAGATAATGACCATTCAATAGAGACGGGAGATCATTCTCAGTTCTTTTAATAGAATAAATCTATATATCCATATCAGGAACTATGTTTGGAGGTTTTATTCATATATGTCACAGTAGACCTTTAAATGTTTCCAATATTATGCTCTATAGACAGAACCCAAAACTCAGTAAATGCAAATTTCCTCTCATTTTAGTTACTTTTTGAGTACAGAGGATATACCCAGGAGAAGACACCTTTATAGGTAAGTACAGATAACACAATACTGCCCTCTAATGGGCTTGATGGCCACTGCTCAACAGAGTACTGGAGGGAGTGCTCTGGTATATACAAGTTGGGGCCCTCAAATCTCTCAGGGTGCTGAAATGAGTAGGGGATACTGTGTTCTGCAGGGTGCGACCGGGGCAATGATTAGAAAAAAATTGCAGTGAAAAAAATCTTAATTAGAGCTATGATCATTTATTCTAATATAAACTAACTTAATCTTTCAATGTCTCCATTTATAACTTGGATCTAGAACCATATCTCTGCTGCTAAATCATGTATGACTACCCTTAATCAGGTGATACAGAACAATACTTAAAGGCAGTGGCTGCATTTGATGTAAAGTCAAATTAAGCCATAGAGGGTCACACAAGGCATCATAGCCCCAGCTTGACATCTCTCAGTTAAAGTGTTAAAAACATTACTTTTGTTTTGTTTTAAAGTCTTTATTCTCTTCACTTTCTTAATTTTGGTCTTCCTGAATGTAGTGTAGAAACATCAGGGACCTTAAACCGGACTTGTGTGAGCTGTGATCTCATTCCTGACTGTCATTTTGTGGATGCAGAATTCAGCCCTGGATCCAGCTACTTCATCCTCTACTGCAAGGGTAAATACAAATATAAACTCAAATATTCATCACTGTATAGCACGGGTCACCAACCTTTTCTACCACATTCAAATGTAAAAAGAGTTGGGGAGCAACACAAGTATGAATAAAGTTCCTAGGGGTGCCAAATAAGGCATGCGATTGGCAGCCCCTATTTGGTAGCCCCTATGAGGGCTGGCAGCCTACAGAAAGCTCTCTTTGGCAGTACACCTGGTTTTTATGTAACCAAAACTTGCCTCCTTGCCTGGAATTAAAAAATTAGCACCTGCTTTGAGGCCACTGGGAGCAACAGCCAAGGGGGTTGGTGAGCAATATGTTACTCACAAGCCATTGGTTGTGTTCACTACTGTACAGTGTCATTTATAGGTGTCTGATTTGAGAGGCTCCCACTGGCTGAAAAGTTTACACCCCATGCAGCACACAAAGGTACATTAAATGTACAGTTCTCCAGTTACTTTGAATGGAACCTATCTGTATCTTTAGATTGGAAATGTAGGTCCCACATGGAGTGACAAAAGTATAAATTTGCCATGTTAAAAAATAAAACTTGGGTAAAATATGGAACGTGTAGCCTATGCACTGATTTAATAAACTGCAATAGCTGCATCTCCCCAATCAAACAGAGGTGATAATATTAAGTGGCATCAGTGAGCATCCTGCAACCCCTAAGGCTGCAGCCTGGAGAACAGTCAGTTAGTGGAAAGTGTTCAACCTGTCATGTTATGGACCAGAATTCACACATCAACAATTGATTCCTAGGTCCCTGTATTAATACTGAAATTTGGTCCCTAATGTTAAGCAACTTTCTGTTACTTTGGGTCATCCTGGAGATCAGTGTACATTATGTACTTTTTATTTATCTTGTCCAGGCCCAGGAGTCCCTCTGGTTACAGTACACCAGACCCAAAATCCTCAAGGTGAGTGGTTCAGTTTGTTCTATCATAGAAACCCTGTTATTACTATTATTCATTTGCAGGACTCTGACAACAAATTCAGGCAATTATATATTTTTATATACCGTACAGGTGTGGAATCACTTATCAGGAAACCCAAACGGCTGGCTCCATTTTATCCAAGTTTTTAGAAATGATTTATTTTTTTCTTTGTAATAATAAAACAGTACCTCGACGTGATCCCAACTAAGATATAGTTAATCCTTATTGGAAGCAAAACCAGCCTATTGGGTTTATTCAATGGTAACATGATTTTCTTCTAGATTTAAGGTATGAAGATCCAAGTTAAGGAAAGATATATTATCCGATATATTATCCGGAATACCCTAGGTTTACTTAAAACAGAGATCACTGATGCAGAGATTAATAAAGTACTCTTTTCCCTGCCATAGATTTCATAATCCTGGAGGAGAATAAGATACTGAAGGCTTTCCTTAGCGAAAATGATATACCAGAGACTGTATTTAAAAAGATTAATATTGAGGGATACGGTAAGTTGCATGTTTTATATAAGTTGCATTGCATATAAAATATAATAGAGATGTGCTATTTCTGGAGACAGGGTGGCTCCTGGCATGAGACAAGGGGAGAATCTAGCCTGGCATTGTAGCGTGTGGCAAGTTAATGGGGGAGGCAAAAATTCACCCTGTTCACTTTAAAAACCGAAACTCTATTTTTTAATCCAGAAATTCATCTTTTCCAGTGCGTAGAGTGAAACTGTGCTCTCTGTACTAGCGATGCAGACCCTCCTGCTGTCAAGACAGCAGAAAAAAGGTTGTTGCAGGGAGTAAAAATCCACCACCTCTAGATATTGGAAATAAATGAACAATAATATAATAACTTGGTATTTCACCCATTAAACTGATGCACTGAAATTGCATAAACAAATTTGCACAAGAATTTAACAACCATTGTATTTTCCCTTTGTTTACTTACTAGACCTCCCACTGCGCCTGACCCTTCCCTCCAACTATGAGAACGCAGAGCTCCCTTTGGTTCTGTGGCTGTAAGTAACTCATATAAAAATATATAAGTACATAAGTGTGCATGTGCCCTTTAACCAAATACATTAAACTGGAACATTTCCATTACACTTGGGTTAGCAAAATATACAATGATATTAATTAACATTTAGACATTTTTGCCTTTATATGATAAATACATAAAAATATGGTCATTACATCCATATAGCTATTGTTCTAGGAATATCCAATATACAACAAGATTCAGAATGTCACTGTAATTAGCCTTTAGGCTTGGTCTGTGTCTGTCATTTTATGCTCTGCTGGTGGAGACAGTTCCATTCTGGGTTTTGTTCTTTATTGCTTTAAAAAGGCAGTTCACTTTATAGTTTTTATCTTAGCACACCACATATAATGACTTTTTTATTTCTAATCTCTATTTCTTACTGATTTCCCTGATCTGATTCGTGGTTCTTCAATGCAGTGAGCTGTGATGCATGGGTGAAACACAAGTACTACCAGAGTAGATTATGATGGTGGAGAAGATATATAAACAACATATATTTTCTGTCAGTTTGGCCCCATGCAATATTTAAAAAGGGAAGAGAACAACATGTAGCACTACTACAGAATACAATGTAGTGTTAGGACAGCAATAAGAATGCAAAATTATGCAATTTGATATTGCATAGATCTGTAAACTTTACACCCATAGATTTGCACCCATTGATAATACCTCCAATCAAAAGCTGATACACACGAAAATCCAAATGAATCCAAATATGGGTGCTGGTTAAAAAATATTTAAATGCTCAATGTATACTATTTGTCAAAGTACTTAAGCCAACTACACTCTGGGATTTATCTAAGATTTAATCTAAGATTTGTTTTGCTGCCAATTTGTATTCTGGACATAATAGGTGACTGAGCAAAAGATGGTTTTTGGATGTTTTTTCCCTCTCTAGACCAGAGCTTCCGGGGTATCAGCAGGTCACAGAAGAATTCTTTCTTGGATGGGAATCTGCACTTGTAAGCTCCTTACAAATTATTTTAGCACATGTCGATGGCAGAGGATCAAGAAACCAGGGGCTGCATTTGCTCCATGAAACAGATCACAGACTGGGCTCTATTGAGATTAAAGACTACATACCTGTTGTACAGTAAGATTAATATGTTCCTTTCAGATATATCTGTAGATTAAGGCAACAAATTAAATAATATTTAGCATGTAATTACTGTACCCCTTCTCCCTGAACCTCTCAGTTACAAAATGTAACAATTACTCTTCTTTAAGCAGCACCATGGCATCATGCCCATCACCTTTAAATCTTTCTATCCTTTTGCACACGCACCTAATACTTAACCCATTAACATGTATTTCTTTATAGGCACCTCAAACAACTTCCATTTGTGGATAAAAAACGCATTGGAGTGTTCGGTAAGGTAGGTAGTAAAACAGTTCTGCGCATTAGAGTGGGCCTGAGATTTAGTAAAGAGCAATTTTGATATTTTTTTTTCTTCTATATTTATGAAATCCAAAGCTGTTTATATATTCAGTAAGATATAATCATTTTTGTTATTCTGACTAGTGGTAGGATATGTTTATCTTGTTGCCGTACATATGTCTAGGAATTATCATCTATATAATTCACTGGCAAGGTTACAGTTATGTACAGTACACTATAAGGAATGCATTTATTCATAGTTCATGGTGCTGCCTGCTTTTAATTTCTTTTGATCAATTAAGCTGTAAACATTGTCCGCCATAAAAAATAAGAAAAGTATAGAGTGTTTAGTGAGGCGTGGGGAACCCAGTAACGAAGCCACTGCAATTGATTTCTGAAAAGGGCAGTTGTTGTGTTTTTGTTTCCCCTTCAAACAAAATGCAATGTTAATATTAAGATAGAGCCCCATAGAATCCGAATGATCCGAATCTCTTTAAAAAGGCCGTGCAGACTTATGAATGGACATTATATTAGCTATGGTATTGTCTACTGGGCAAAAAAACAATGCATTAGCTTTTGTTTACTAAATATCCATTAAAACTCAATACATGGACTATCTCAATCTAGCCAGTAGTTTGATAAAGCGTTTCATTGATTTTCAGGCATATGGTGGATTTTTGGCCCTGAAGCTGCTGTCTCTACCTGAGCAGTTGTTTGCGTGTGGTGTGGCTGTCTCTCCTATCACCAGCTTCCACCTGCATTGTGAGTATTCTGTAGAGCAGTCTCAGTGCCTGTGTGTGGGCTCAGGGTGGCTGCATTGCAGCGATGAAAGAGTACAGGTATGGTCCATTATCTGGAAACCTGTTATCCAGAAAGTTACAAATTACAGGAAGGTGATCTCCCTTAGACTCAATTTTATTAATTTTAAAATAACTCAGATTTTTAAAATTCATTTTCTTTTTCTCTGTAATAATAAAAGAGTAGCTTGTACTTGATCCAAACTAAGATATAACTCATCCTTATTAAAGGCAAAACCATCCTATTGGGTTTATTTAATGTTTTAATTGATTTTAATTAGACTTAGGGGATTATTTACTAAACTCCGAATGCAAAAATAACAAAAAATTTGTGATTTTTTTTTTTTATAAAATCGGACAGATTTTTCGGAACTTATTAAACCCAGAGGATGGAAACGACAGAATCTGAAAATCCGCGTCTCAGACCTGTCGAGGTTGCATATAAGTCAATGGGAGAAGTCCCAATGATTTTTTGATGTGCGCTGGGTTTCATGCAATACCCCGAAGTTTTCGGGCAAAAAGCATGAGTTTTCGGGTGGAAAATACAAAATATAATGCTAAAAATCTGATGAAAAATCTGATGAAAAATCTGATTTTTTGTCCCGCCAATTTTCAGAAAAATTTAATAATAAATGAGAGTACATAACCCAAGCAAATTTGATCAGAGTTTGTAGCAGAACATATGATAAATTCAGACTTTGATAAATAACCCCCTTAATTTATGGAGATCCAAATCATGTCATTACCCCTTATTCAGAAAATGAAGGTCCTGGGCATTCTGCATAACAGCTGCCATACCTGTCATGGCAAATGTAGTGTTTCTCCACCAGTATAATTAGCCTCCAATGCCCCACCCAATACTTGCACTCGCACACTGAGAACAGGAATGGACTCGGAAAAGTTTTGGAATCTCAGTGGTTGATCATTTGCCAGGTGTCTCTCATCATTCTAATAGACACTTAAAACAATGTAACAGCAGATTTGCAAATGAACAGGAAAGACCGACTTCTGCTACATATTGTTTCAAGAAACATAACTAGCAGTTCAGCTAGGGGCAGAGTACTGTTTTCAATTACATTTACTAAAAACCTTAAAACCAATGGAAAATGGTAATGAATGTTTATTGGAAATGAGCTTTCCTTAAAGGGGTGGTTCACCTTTAAAGTTAACTTTTAGTATGTTATAGAATGGCCCTTTCTAAGCAACTTTTCAATTGGCCTTCATTATTTATTTGTGTATATTTTTTTTTAATTATTTGCTTTCCTCTCCTGACTCTTTACAGCTTTCAAATGCTCTGCAAAGCTAAACATTAATTGTTATTGCTGTTTTTATTACTCAAATTTCTGTTTAAATTGATATTTATATTCCAGCCTCAGTTTCAAATCAATGCATGGTTGTTAGGGTAATTTTGGACCATAGCAACCAGACTACTGATACTACAAATTGGAGAGCTGCTGAATGAAAAGCTAAAAAATAAAAAATTAAAAAACACAGATATAAGAAAATAAAAACCAATTGAAAATTGTCTCAGACTATCACTCTCTACATTATACAAAAGTTAACTTAAAGGTGAACAACCTTCTTTAATTGGATGAAATTGGATTTGTGTGTTTACATCTCTGTGTATTCCATCAGCTACATTTACTAAAATGAATGAAATAAGTCAGGTCTGATGATTTACAAATCCCCTTTCTTTTCTGATACAGCTGCAGTGGTTTCCGAGCGGTACCTGGGACTGCCATCCCAAGAGGCCTCTGCCTATACGGTAGGTCAATAAAGAATGAAGCCATTCCTAAGGTACTTTCTATGATGCATTTTCTATTAGGGATGTACCAAACCCAGGATATGGCTCTGTTTTATATTGCACATATAGAAATGTACTGCAAGTAAAAATGCTCAAGAAGTAGCTAACTAAAACTCAAAACTCCCAAAAGGGTATATGACTTTCCCATGTGGATCTCTTGAACCCCTTTTCTCAGATGGCCTCTGTACTGAATGATGTTCAGAGGCTGCAGGAACAGAACTTTCTCCTGGTCCATGGCACGTCAGATGGTGAGATTTCCGTCCATGAACTGCACAGCTGCATGTCGGACAACCTCATCTGAAGGTTATTATAACAGCCCAATGCATATGCTTAGATTTGAAAAGTTGGTCTTCAAGCTTCACTAGCAATGCAGGATTTAAGGATGCAATCTTATTAGCAACAGAAAATGTTAAATAGTCCGATTGGCTGATCCACAGATACAGAGAATTCTTAAAACCTGCACTATTGAGGCTAGAGGTTGATTTGGAGTTTGGGATAACATTGAACTGCATGGTGTAAAGTAACAATCAACTTGATTGTATGGCATGAAATAACAAAGATTTGTTTTTAACCAGAGAATGTGGTTCTAAAAAACAATCTACTCGGTATGAATGAAATGGTTGATGCTTCCTGCATGAGCTTGTGTTATGGTGAGGTGATTAATGATTCGTGCTAAGTAGTATAAGGGCAATGACACACATGATGATATCAGGTGCTTTGAGGGCAGCATTTTTAAAGGGGCAGTTCACCATAAAAATTTACTTTTTTAGTATGATGTAGCTATTCATTATTATGGTTTTTCAGTTATTTAGCTTTTTTGTTCAACTGCTTTCCAATTTGGTTGCTAGGGTTTTATTTAACCTAGTAAATGGGTGTGAATTGGAGAGGGCCTGCACAGAAAGATACGTAATAAAAAGTAACAATATCTATAAAATTGTAGCCTCACAGAGCACTGGCTGCTGAGTGACCCCCCATTAGAAAGCTGGAAAGAGGCCGAAGAGTAAGGTAAATAACTCAAAAACGAGAACAATAAATAATGAAAACCAGTTATGAAGGAATATAGCTAGGGATATGACATTCTATAACATAATGTAAACAGGGTCGGACTGGCTAGACCCCCTCCCCTGATCTCCTGGTCCTACAAAAAAAACCCAATTTGCTTTGCAGCACACTGCCGTTCATGCATGAGTGTGGCTCCTTTTGCTCATGCGCGGCGTCTCAGTAGGGGGTCCCGGTGGGCCCCGAGTCCGACCCTGAATGTAAAGATGAACCACCCCTTTTAGCAGTCCAAAAATGTGGTGCACAAACTGCTCATTTACCTTGCATGGAAATTTCCTAATGCAATCACTTGTTATATGTTAATTAATAGTTGCTTTGTAAATGAGACTGATGCATTTTTAAGTAGCACCAAAACATATCTCTCAAAGTGCGTGAAATCAGCCCTTGTATAATCGCCCTTAGTCGGTTATGCTGTATGCACAGACTTAGCACAACACACAGGGTCATTTATTAGTCAAACACTTTGGGGGGAGTAATATAATGTGTATCTAGTACAGGTCTGAATGATACCAGGATAATGCCATGGAGAACAATCATAACACCAATACCAATACAGATTATATAAACTTTTAATAAGGAACCCCATCAATTTATTTACTATTATTTGTGTTACAGAGTGCACCCCACACTGTTTTCACAAATGAGCCTTCTCACATTCCTTTATTACTTTCCCAAAAAATATATCAGAGATGGAAGTAAGAGGAAGTCAGACAGAATTTTTTCAACTGACCCCTTTCCACCAATGGCTTCCTGGCCAAATTACAATATAAAACCATTACACGTTTTTTTTTCGTCCATTGTGAATGCGGGGGCCTCTGGTTCATAAGACTTCTACAGCGAAAGATGAGTTTGTATAGAACTCACACATTTATTTGATATGGGGAATGGATTATATTCACACGTTTCCAGCAAAATAATATTGGTCGGCCTTGTGGCATGATCTGTGTGTTTTGATAACAGAGGCAATGCTTTGTAGTAAAGACTTTGTATTTTCTGTATACTTTGCATGAGGGTTTTGGTTTGGTTTTTAGGATTGATTATACCAGTGAAATGCAATGATGTGCATCTGGAGCTGTGCTGCATGCAAGCAATATCCTGTAACAGTGCTGTATAATGAGCAATATCTGACTCCTACACTTTCACAACCATGAACTCGGCTGGTTTTAGGTGGCAAATAGTCGAATTTGAATTGTTCCCAGGGTCCAGGTATGATCAATCTTGAATTCGAATTTGGATTATTCCCAAATCGAATTTCTGAGCTTTGATCGAAAATCCAACTAGAAAATTGAATTTACAGTTTGAATCTTAATAAATCTGCCCCTTAGTATATATTATTGTTATAAAGAAACCAATAAAAACTGTTGAACGCAATACTGTTGATGGATTATGGAGGTTGTATTGGTGTGGAACTTCACTATTAATACTTTACAAATTTACTTTTGGAATTCTTAAATAAAAATAGAAAATTATCCATCAATAGTCTAAATTATATCCAAATGCAGAAAGCTTTAAAATATTGCTTGTCTGTTGCAAGGTCAGCCACCCAGCCAAAGCCAGCTCTTGCATCTAGTCTGTCGGCGCATGTCTCACATCTGTCAGCGCATGTCTCACACACTTGTCAGTCACTGTAAGTCTCTCTTTCCTGTACATGTGTATCTGCACCTTCAATGCATCTGTAAAAGCCCATGTGCATTTCCAGCACACGGCAGAACTACTGAGTCGACTGATTCACATAGGATCGAATGTTAACAGCAGAGTAAGTGCCGCATTGTTATTCTTTGCTTATATGGGTATTGGATCTGAAAATGATTAGGACATGGGGTTTTATATTTATTAATTTGATCATATCTCAGGTCTGCTGATGGCCTTACTGTAATTGAGATTTCTGAATAACAGTTTTCTAGATGACAGATCCTATACCTGTATTTTTTTTTTTTTTTTATTATTATTAAACGTCTTTATAATATAATTTCAGTCATGAGGCAAGATAAGAATTTCATGCAGCTACGGGGCTGCGCCAATTAGGCGATTCGAGAAACTCGCCTCAGGCAGCAGCGCCCCATTGGTTACCAGGGGCAACAAAAAAACTTCAAGAGCAATTGCACTTCTCTATGCTAGCGAGTGGAGGGGGCAGCAGCAGTGAGCCGTCCCAGGCGGGAAAGGGTCTGGGATTGCAACTGCTGTTGAGCAAGGAGCCTCTATTAGGGAATAGATGTGAGCTACACCGGGGGGCTTGTTTAAGAGCGTAACCTTCTGCTTTAAAGGATAAGTAAACCTTTAAAATAAGTGAATGTAAAATTGATGAGGAGGCTATTCAGAGTGGTTTTACAATGTACATTCATTATTTATTTATTTTTAATTCCAAGATATTAAAGGATACATGTACTGTTACTATGAATGAATTTTGTTACAACAGCGCCACCTGCTGGTCAGTTTCCCACCAGTCTGACCAGCAAGTAGTCAAGGAAGTTGTCAGGAGAAAGAAAAGGCTGATGTTCTTCTGCTTAGAAATAAAATTAGAAACCTTTCTCACATCTTTCCTAAGCAGAAGAACATCAGCCTCTTTCTTTCTCCTGACAATTTCCTTGACTACTTGCTGGTCAGACTGGTGGGAAAACTTCAAATGAAATATCTATAATGAAATATAGGTTTGATTGTAATTTTATTTGACAGGTTTATCCTGATGAAGATCATTTTTTCATGTCCAGAGGAAGTCAGCATCACTTAGAGCAGTCACTTACTTCTTACCTGCACGGCTGTCTGCAAGCTGGAGGAGGAAGGAAGACGTCCCATTGAGCACAGAGGAGTCACACGGGTTAGAGGAGTCGGCACTGCCTACAGTCAGAAGCACCTGTGTGAATAAATGGGCATTGCATGGCACTTATGTTCTAGCAATTTGTGCCTCAAAAGCCTGTCTGAACACACACAGTTGTGACGTGGGAAAAGCAGCTGAGGACTGAAATACTAACTGCCGATTGTTCCACCCAATACTTAGAGATCAACAGTTATAATAAAAGCTACATTTCTTTGTTTTAATAAGTAATTATTTTGCAAGACCTAATGCAGTTTTTATGCATTTTTCATCCAGT
Organism: Xenopus petersii; assembly: GCA_038501925.1. Classification (NCBI taxonomy): domain Eukaryota; kingdom Metazoa; phylum Chordata; class Amphibia; order Anura; family Pipidae; genus Xenopus; species Xenopus petersii. Next base: position 49,959,862 of record CM076674.1, on the reverse strand, counting down.
TTATTTGTGTTGCAGAGAGCTCTGCTTCAGGCAACAGCTTGTTTGATCCACAACCACTCTGAGCTCTCAATAAACATAAGGAAAGAAACAAGTCGGAATGTAAAAAGGTTACTATTTCATTGATCCTACTGGGACCATTATTATACCACCAATTTCTACTTCTGAACAAGGACCCAGAAGGGCAGTATTGGTTTAAGTCTTCCTTGGAGGCAGGGCCGGCCTTAGGCCTATTGGACCAATTGGGCCCGCACCTCTGGGGGCCCCACACCACAGGGCAGCACAGATAATATTTCCCTCAGCACATGATGCTGTCTTGCCTGCCCCCAACTTTGAGAGTCCAGCCCATCCCCAAATCCATAGGTCCAGCCCACCCTCAACTCTGATAAGCCAGCCTATCCCCCAACTCCATAGGTCTAGCCTGCCCCCAACTCTAATAGGCCCAGCTTTCCTCCAACCTTGATAGGCCCTGCCTGCCCCCAAGCCTGCTCCCAAGCTGAATCGGCCCAGCCTGCCCCAAACTAATTGGCTCAGTCCACTCTCCTATTTCCTCCCTCTCTCTCTTACCCTGTGTGCCCCTATTATGTGCCCCTATTTCATCCCTCTCACTCTCTTACCTTTTCTGCCCCTTTCCTTTCTATTTTGTACCTGTATGCCCTTATTTTCCTAAATACTTGGTGTGTCAGTAGCCAGCAACACTTTGTCTAGGGGCCCCGCCAACATGTTCCCAATTGGGCCCCACATTTGATAGGATCAGCCCTGCTTGGAGGTTGATTCTTTTGCGAGACCTCTATATCTTTAGCAGTAGAGGACATAAATGAATCATTGAGCAAATAAAATCCATGTTTGTCCTGTGACTGCAATTTTTTTTGCCTGTGAAACTTATATACAATACTGGGGTGAAAGAGAGGTGTGGGTTAATAGAGGCCTAGGCATGTGCCTACCCTGCCTACAAATCACTCTTTGCAGCAAGACCCGGGGTAAAATATGCATGTGGTTAGTATTTTGAACAGCTTCATTTAAATAAAAAAATAACTTTCACTAGTGATGTGTGGGCTGGGTTGAACCAGGACCAGCTGGACCGGTAGGTTCGGGCCAACTTCCACAAAATATTTCTTACTCTGTCGGCTTCCACCTTTGGAAGCCCCTATTTATAGGCTTATGAGTTCCACCCCCTTTTGTGACATCAGAGATGGGCGGGGCGGGAGCAGGTTTATAAATAGAGCAGCCATGCCAGGTCGCATAAGGTTTGGGTTGGAAGGGCTCAGGTTAGGGTAGATTTTTTGTTGACCAGTACATCATTAATATTCACAGAAGACAAAAAGGTAGCTGGGCGCATTCCTCCAACTGGCTAGTAGTATGAGGTTAAATTACCTCTATAGGCTCTGCTCTATTCTGAAGCACAATGTAATATATATAACCTTAAAAAAACCCTTGCGTGGTAAGGAAGAAGGGCATCAAATGACTAGCCAAAAGTTATAGTTATATATAAAGAGATGTCCATTAGCATAGCACTGTGAAACGATCCGAATATATAAGAGTACAATAGACCTTTTAGTACAATTGCCTGCAAAAATATATCATTCATTCTAAAATGATTATATTTTATCTTGTATTTATAAAGGCAAATGATATACAAACATATGGACTGTACACTGTGTGAATAAAGTCTGCATTGTATGGCTATAAACATTACCAAGTCTTAACCCAAGGTGTATTGAGGCACGAGAACCCTTTATTGCATGTTGCTTACCCCTAACACTGCTTGCAATTCTTGAATGCGGAATATAATCTGTCTTTTAGTGTTCTGGAGAGAAGACAACATTTTTGAACTTTCATTAGCTTTGTACGGACACCGATGGGTGCTATTGGCTAACTGCTGGAACATATAAAGTGCTTTTTCATCAAGTGCATTGCCTAACAGAAGAACTGCGCTTTGTGATCAAGAAATGAGACAAGGGATTGTATAATGTAGAGTAGTCCTGTTCCTATCCAAGAAATGCAGATGGTACGTCTTGCTTCACTGCAGTGTTCCCTTTGCTGTTAGCCGTACAGAACACATTCATAAAATACTGAAATGTCAGCGTTTCAGTTCACTTAACAAAAATACAATTTTCTGCACCATTTTCTATAGAAAAAGCCACAATGCCCTTTATTTTAGAGAGAATTACCGGAGATGTACTGTATGTTAGTACAGAACCTGTGGCCTCTACAAGCCTGGGACTCAAACTCAACGTATACCTCTGCTCATTAGCCTGGTGTAGGTTTGATGGTTGTTTTATTCATAACTAATGTCTATTTCATTACCATTTCTTCTGTCTTTTAAAGGGTAAATAATAATTGTTATTCTCTCCCGTGTATTCTTGATCTTTTGAATGAGAAATCCTGGACTAAATATACATTTCTTCAAAATAAAAGCATTTTTGTACCATTTCCCATATGAAATGCACAGCTGATTACCAGTTTGAATACATAGTGCATGGCTGCTTATGAGCCAGGGTAGTCTTGTTATGCTCATGTGCCAGATAGTAATCTGCCAGGTATCATGCGGATTTCCTATATAGCCAGCATTATAAGGGTTACAGTGGCAACCTTATTTTCAACATTTACTGTAATATAATTGAATTTTAAAAGGTAGAGATGTATAATTCAGTGTTGATTTTTTGAAGATTTCCCTGGCCTCTGAAAATAAAAATAAATGTATTAAAGTAGGAAAAGTTTTTTCATGTTATCTTAACGTTTATTGCTCCTTTTTCACTGATTATTCCCAGATGCCTTTTCCTCACTCTAGTATTCCGCGTGTGCATGTGATTCCATTAGGGATGCACCGAATCCACTTTTTTGGATTCGGCCGAACCCCCAAATCCTTCACGAAGGATTCAGCCGAATACCGAACCGAATCCGAACCCTAATTTGCATATGCAAATTAGGGGTGGGAAGGGGAAAACATTTTTTATTTCCTTGTTTTCTGAAAAAAAAATCACGCAATTTCTCTCCCTGCCCCTAATGTGCATATGCAAATTAGGATTCGGTTCGGCCGGGCAGAAGGATTCGGCCGAATCCGAATCCTGCTGAAAAAGGCCGAATCCTGGATTCGGTGCATCCCTAGATTCCATGCACGAAATCTAGCATAAGGTCTGGCTGGGATTGTAATACAGGCATGGCGTCTGTTATCTGGAAACAGTTATCCAGAAAGATCCAAATAAAATAATTCATATTTTTAAAAATGATTTCCTTTTTCTCTGGAATAATGAAACAGTACCTTGTACTTGATCCCAATTAGGATATAATTAATCCTTATTAGAGGCAGAACAATCCTATTGGATTTATATATTTTAATGTATTTTTAGTAGACAAGGTATTGAGATCCAAATTATGATAAGCCCTACACCTGTATTATGAGGAAAAAACAAGTCATTATATTAATACTTCTAGGACAGATCTAGTTCAGTTGCTAGAACCAGTGTTAGAAATGGAGTTAGTGGAGAATAGTGAACTAATAATGTGGAAGATATAATCATATTCAGTAATTACTTTCCGGGAGGGAAAAACCCTTCAGTGTACAAATCAGATGTTTTTATAAAAGCGGTGGTGGTTATGAATAATCATGTATTTCCCTTATACTGCTGAAAGCGAAGCTGCTAGTATAAAAGTTTAAAACACACTTTTTCCAAGTAATGTAATACAGTTTTAAAATTTGGCACAACCAATGCTTTTTTTTTTTTTTTTAACATTATGATTTGTTTTTGTTTTTTTAGAACTTACTGATTGCAGCATCTTTTGCCCTCACAAGGGACTTTTTTAATTCTTGCACAACAGTCTTTCATTGCATAGTACACTTAAAGGGATACTGTCATGGGGAAAAAAAAAATTCAAAATGAATCTGTTAATATTGCTGCTCCGGTAGAATTCTGCACTGAAATCCATTTCTCAAAAGAGCAAACAGATTTTTTTATATTCAATTTTGAAATCTGACATGGGGCTAGACATTTTGTCAATTTCCCAGCTGCCCCTGGTCATGTGACTTGTGCCTGCACTTTAGGAGAGACATGCTTTCTGGCAGGCTGCTGTTTTTCCTTCTCAATGTAACTGAATGTGTCTCAGTGGGACATGGGTTTTTACTATTGAGTGACAGAGTTCTGTCTTTTGCTTGCTCACTTCTTCCTGTTACAGTTAGTGTTGTAATATTTCAGGTGATCTCTGAGGCAGTACAGATAAGAGTCATGAAATGGTGGTTCAAGGCAAGAGATGTAAAAGGGTAATATTTATGTAAATATATATTTCAGTTTGGTAAGATTCTTTAATATGTCATTCAATTTGATATAAACTATCTGTTGCTTAAGTATTCATTTTGGGGGTATAGTTTTACTTTAACTGCGGAATTCTGCATTTCGCCATAGCCAAATATTTTCACTACACTTGCAAATATTCTAAATAAATTAATGTAAAAAAAATAAAAAAAAAACAAGAAAATGTCCATTCACTTTAATGAAAAACCACCCATTGACTTTAAAGGAGAAGAAAAGTGTTCTTGCACTTCGGGTGGCAAATGTTAGGCACCCCAAGTGATTTTATTGACTTACCTGAAACCCCGGGCCGGTGCTCCTATCAGCAGAAAATTGCACTGGCCCAGGGTTATACCAGTGAGCACCACGGATCGATCCTCTTCAGTATTCCTCCTTCTTTGCGTGGCTGCGCATGCGCAGTAGAGTGAAAAGTCGAACTTTAACTAAAAATTCGGCTATTTCATTCTACTGCGCATGCGTCTGCCCCAGGAAATTTGAAGAAAGAAGAAGCCGGAAGAGAGAAGATCACTCCGTGATGCTCACTGGTATAACTCTGGGTCAGTGCAGTTTTCTGCTGATAGGAGCACCGGCCCGGGGTTTCAGTTAAGTCAATACAATCACTTGGAGGTGCCTAACATTTGGCTCCCCCAAGTGCAAGATGACTTTCCTTCTCCTTTAATGTGTTTAGAGTGAAAAAACAGTGCATTTGGAGTGAGAGAAAGAAAAAAGTTGAGGGGGAAAGAAAAAAAAAAAAAGTTGTTTTGTGAAAATTTTCAGTGATTTCACAAATTGTTTTGCGAAGTGAAACAGAGCAGATTCGCTTATCACTACACATCACCCAAAACCTGCTGGGATGTCATAAAAATCAATGGGAATAGTACCTTATGTATTCAGGTAAGTTAAGGTTTCCTTTGCATATGAGGTTTTTACCATGACTTCATGTCATCGCAGTTAACAAGTAAAGTGCTTTATTCTGAAGTTGCAGTTCTGCATTCTGGTAAAAAATTCTAAATATTTGTAAATAGTCGTTTCTCAGGAAAGAAAGTATACTGAACTAGTGATTAGAACCGACTGCAGTATTTGTGGATATTTCTAGCAAATGATTCACCCTCATTAATTTCGTCTCAACGGCCTCCGAGAAGACAGTCAGATTCACGTGAGCAATTAACGAGTTACTGGAAATGAAATTGAACTATACGGCACAGCTTTGCCATTCACATTTCACGGGTCTGAACCAGCGGAGCTTCTCCAAGGAGACCAGCAAATCCATTCACATTTCATTAAAGGCAGAACAATCTATTTACAGAATCCCTTGGTGCCAATGTAAGCTGATTCATTTAAAAACCATTAGTGGGTTGTGATCAATGAAATCAGCAAAGGAAAGGGAATTAAAAAGGTCTCTGTGTCAAAGCAGCGAAGATAAAGGACAGTGTTCTGATATTGTTTCTGAAGGCCGCGGCTAATCGCTAATGGATTAAGTTAAAATATTGTACTTATACATATATTAGTTAGAATAAATGCAAAGGTGCATTAGTGTACAGAGAAATGCAAGAGACACAAACACAGGTACTGAACTGAAAGCCCAAGGGTTAAGAAGTGAATAGTAAATGGAATGCAGCTAAGATACACTACAACATTCAGCATTTTTATCAGTAAAGCATTATAAGAACGGACTGTCTCATCCATTCAGCCTGGTCCACTTTTATTAACAAGTTTTTTTGTTTTTTTCTTAAAGATGTTTAAGAGACTTTCATGGGTTAAACAGAACAGATGATTTTTATTTATTAAGAACTGTAACTAAAAGATAGACCATTTTGTTGGAGACAAGGTGCTGTGAAGTAAAATCTTAAAGGAGAATTCAACCCTAAAGTTAAAAAACCCCTACCCCACTTCCCTACATAGACCCCGCCCCAGCTTGTGTTACCCCGGGCAAATGCCCCTAATGTTTTACTTAGCAGAGGGGTAAGTAAAACATTTGGGGCATTTGCCCGGGGTAACACTTAGGCTGGGGGGGGGGAGAGAGGGTTTTTTTAAGTTTAGGGTTGAATTCTCCTTTAAAAAGGTTGTTCACCTTTAAATTAACTTTTAGTATGACGTAGACCAGTGATACCCAACCAGTGGCTTGTGACTAACATGTTATTCACCAAACGCTTGCATGTTGCTCCCAGTGGCCCCATAGCAGGTGCTTATTTTTGAATAGTTAGCTTGGAAGAAAGTTTTAGTTGCATAAAATCAAGTGTACTGCCAAACAGAAAAAGGTTGGGGACGCCTGATGTAAAGAGTGATAAGCGGAGAGAATTTGCAATTGGTTTTCATTTTTTATTATTTGTGGTATTTGAGTTATTTAGTTTTTCAGTTGCAATTTCAACAACTTAGTTGCTAGGTACCAAATTATCCTTGCAACCATGCACTGATTTTAATAAGAGACTAGAATATAATTAGGAGAGGACTGAATAGAAAAAATGAGTAATAAACAGTAGCAATAACAACTTTGTAGCCTTACAGTGTATTTGTCATTAGCTGGGGTCAGTCACCCCCCATTTGAAAGCTGGAAAAAGAAGGCAAATAATGAATATGAAGACGAATTAAAAGGTGCATTGAGCTGGCCATTCTATAACATACTAAGAGTTAACTTTAATGTAACTGACCCCTTTAGGGCGATTTTCATAGCTTATATAAATACCCAACTCCAGTTTAGTCTTTGAAGCAGAAAGGGTGTATTTTCCCAAACACGTTTGGTTTTCACTACATGTATGGAGTAGAAACCAAGGTGGAGAGCTTAAAACCTTGAACACATACCTTTGCGGTACCAGGTGCTGTACTGAAGGACCCACGCCTGTTACAGGGCCAAATCATCCAATCGAAACAGATATCAGCAGCACACCATAGATATGAACAAACGTGTGTTTTATTGCATCAAATCATTTCAAACAGGGCAACGTTTCGGGCCACCCAGGCCCTTTATCAAGCCTTGATAAAGGGCCTGGGTGGCCCGAAACGTTGCCCTGTTTGAAATGATTTGATGCAATAAAACACACGTTTGTTCATATCTACGGTGTGCTGCTGATATCTGTTTCGATTACATGTATGGAGTGTGTTTTGGAACAGAAATTGCAGTGGAATATTTTGCAGTTCTTAGAATATCTGTGGGCCCATTGGATGAATGTTCTAAAACAGCATGCAAAGCTGGTGTGTACTTTTCCGAAGATATTCAAAGGGGTAGGTCACCATTAAAATAAAAATGTTCTAGATCCATTTCCATTAATTTATTATTTTTAGTTGTTACGGTAGCTTTCAAATAGGGGTCACTAACCAGAGGCTAAAAAAATGATTGCTTTGGGAGGAAACAATTTGATGGTTTTTATTATGTTTCTCTTCAGGCCCTCTCATATTTATCTCCCAGTCTCTCAGTCTGGCTGGTTGCTAGGGTAAAATCATGGAAAGGCATTATATATTGGTGGAACCACAACAGAATGGTGTAAACCGAGGGGAAAACTTAAAATCAGATTGAAACAGACTAAATAAGAGATTGAAAATAAAAGATTGAAACAGATTTAGCAAAAAAAAAAAAAAATCTGTAAGGATGGCACAGGCTGTAAGACACAACATAAAAGTTTATCCAGCGCTTAACCTCGGGTCAATGTAAATCAAAACAGGCCGACTCGCCACAAGTATAAATCTCTAAGTATAAGCATACATAAACAGGGGCTGCTCACCATTCCCATCTATTGGTCCAGGTGCATTGAGCCCCGGACCCAACGCTTGTAAAATGGAGCTGTTACACCTCCCCTCCTGTGTAAAATTCAATCTAAAACAATCCGTCAGAGTTCTTACCCGGTCGGCAGTGTGACCCAGGTGCTCCCACCCTGAGTCCGTCACAAAGAAGAACCTCTATATGCACTGTACACCTCTATTCACGCAGCGGCGCACTCAAAGGTCAGAGCGATTCTTGTGACCTTTGAGTGCTCCGCTGCGTGAATAGTGGCACAGCCTGTAACCAATACAATTCAGTAAAGATGAAAATAACAACCTTCAAGCGTCGGGTAAAAAAAAAATATATAAACAGTTTACTCATACAATCTCCGAATGTACTTAAAAATCCAAATTTATTTGGATAAATCATGGTCAAATCATTAGGGAAATGGTCTGCTTTAATGCAGAAATTGTATTTACACAAGTATAGCTGTAGCATGTTAAAGGTGCAAAGAAAAACTAGATAACTTGCTTGTGAGTGCACCCAATGCTTAACAGCAATAGACCGTTTCATAAAGTGAAGAGGAGAGCATATACGATGATGTGTGCAGAACTCCTCCCATGGAGCATCAGATAGGACAATCATACACATGGATTTCCTGATCATCACCGACAGAGACAATTTTAGATCCATTTCTGTTGTATTTTACACCCCAAACCTAAAAAAAAAAATTAAAAAAAAAAAAAAAAAAAAAAAAAAGTCAGTGCTAATGGGCAGTTTATGAGCGTATCTGTGTCATGTGCACTGTTCACCCTATACTCGGTGGTGTATAGCCATAATGTTCTACTATCCAGCAGCTGGAAAATGTATTAAGTACCCTGCTCCTCATTCTACCAGTGTGCAATGGGAACTGGCACTGCTCTTCATGTGTGGGTATATAACCATGTGAGAACTATTGAGAAAATGTTAGCTACACCACAAAAGGAGCAACCGGCAGATCACAAAATCAATACCACTTCCCTGGGCATCTTTTGAAGAAGAAAAAATGTCCAGTGTCTTATACAGTATGCTTTCCACAATTTTTAATATTCATTCAGAACCTGCAATCTATGTTCCCTCTAATTTGGGTGCAAAACCTCTTTTTTTTTGTACAATTTTGAAAGCCTATCATGAGCAGAGATGCAGGAAGGTGAGAATAAGTACAATAACTTATATGACATAGGGCTGCTGTAACAGGTTACATATATAACAGAATGGATAGCAACAAAAGAGCCCCCAATGAATCCCTCACCGGCATGCACCTTACTTTCTTCTGCTTTTGTCAAATTAAAGGGGAAGGAAAGTCACAAACACTGGAGGTGCCAAAAATTAGCCATGCGCTCACTGGTTCTTGCTTAAAAGAAACCTGGGTCAGCACAGTTTTCTGCCGATAGAAGTAGGGATGCACAGAATCCACTATTTTGGATTAAGCGAACCCGGAATCTTTTGCAAAAGATTTGGCCGAATACCAAACCAAATTTGCGTATGCAAATTAGGGGTGGGGAGGGGAAAACATTTTTTAACTTTCTTGTTTTGTGACAAATAGTCACACGATTTCCTTCCCTTAATTTGCATATGCAAATTAGGATTCCGTTCAGCCGGACAGAAGGATTCAACCTAATCCGAATCCTGCTGAAAAAGGCCAAATCCTGGATATGATGCATCCCTAGATAGAAGCACCGACCCAGGGTTTCTGGTAAGTGAATACACTGGGGGTGCCTAACTTTCCTTTTATTTAGAAAAGCTTGTGTCTCTTAGCAACAGAGGTATACTTTCATGGGGTAAAATCTCCAAATTTGTCAGTTATGTTACCCTGTAATACTCTGCTCTAGGGAAAAAGTCATCACAAATGTATCTCACCTGGTCTTGGTGATCTAGGAAAGTGTGCACACACGTTCTGGCAGATACATCCCACACCTTTACGCTTTTGTCAGAGGAGCTGTGGAGAAACAGTAACAGACGGCCCCAGTAAATTCTTCAACATATTTTCTAACATGTCTAATATTAAAGTCGTAAAGGCGAGCTCTCTCAGGCAAGTTGCAGCCCATACATTCAAGAGTACCACAATAAGGCTTCATAACCACTTTAAGTTTGAAGAGAATGCATTTTGAAGAGTTGGACAGTCTCACAGTCGGTCTACCAGCCCTGCTGTGCTATAATTTGTTAATGCTTATAATGTATTCTCAGAAGAATCAATATGGCTTGGGACACTATAGGACTGAAACTTTTAAACATGCAAATGTGCCACAGAAACCTATTCAGAAGCCGTAGAGGATGTCTTATAATCATTGTTTTCCATGCTTAAGTCAGCAGCCTCTCACTACTGTTAAAAGAAAACAGTGAGTGGATGGGTTACATTTTTGTTATGTAAGTTTATTCTCTGTTTATAAACCCAATTAAAGATGTCAGTAAAAAAAAAAAACGTAACCATAATCGGATTGGTTGCTAGTACCTAAACCATGGCAAACTTGCCCTGTCTGTTACATTAGCCTGGTAAATATTAATATCAGTAGATTTACAGTATCTATGTGGAATTAAACTTAAGTCAATACAAAATTATTCGTCCACGTCCTGTACACTAATAATATGCCCTTAGGGACCAAGGTTGGGAACCCTGCCCTATAATCTGCTCTTACCTGGAAACAAAATGAGCATCATCCGGAGAGAATGCCACATTCAGCACCCAGGAACCATGCCCGCTCAAGGTGGCAGCCAAGCTGGCATGTTGTCTGTTAGAAGGAACACATATTACATAAAAATTAAACACAGATACAAAACTAATCTGATTATGCTAAATGAATGCATTTGTTTCTACAGACAAATGTGAATTTTACATGCCTAGTCCTTGGGTAACTCTGAATGATTTCCATCTATATATTACATTTATACACTTGTTATTTCAAGATATATCAGTGAGTCAAAGCAGCAGAAGTTCCAGAGCTCATGAAAGCACATATGCTAAAGGAGCCATTATAGCCCATTCATTTTATAGCAGAAAGACTCACTGAAATACTGCAGGGCAGTACCCCCAAGGACCAACTGGAACACTATAGAGTAGTGTGGTTTAATTTCATCTCTAAATGGTCTAAAGATCAGATCCTATTGAAGAAAAAAAATGAATACATCACAGAAAGGAATAATGAAATAAAACCTTTAAGGGTCATCTGTGGCCCTGGCCCTTCACAATGAGGACCCCTATCACACTGCCCTTCGCTGCACACACACACTATAAACATTAGTATCCTTACTCCATAAATAGAAAATGCTTCCAGGTAAGATCATGCTACAATCTGTCAATACAGTATTAATAAATATACTAGGCCAGCAATGGAATGCATTTTCAAAATGTTATTCCATGTCAATGTTTTGGTGTCGGTAAGGAAACTTTTGTTAACCCTTAAGAACTCCAAAATGTGGGGATGCAATAAAGTTTACTGAATGATGTCCACTGCTGTCCCAATAAAATTATAAAAATTGCTCTCTCTGGAAACCATCATATGTATACCTGTAAATAGCTGCAGGTCTGCAACAATTCTGTTTTTAACCCTTCAAAGAGCAACCTTGAAAAGAAGAATCTGTAGTGCTAATAGTCAGGTACTTGACAGCCAGTGCTGTAGATTCTACAATATATTGCAGGTTAATGGTAGTGGTTAATAAAGAGGGAATGGGCCCAGACTGGAGGTCACATGTTGAGAGAATGCTTCTCTTCACTCCTAGTAATTCAAACTCAGGATGATGGTCAGTTAGAGAGATGGTGTGACTATGCATTTGCTGTTCTAGATAGTTGTAGAATTATGATTGAATGACTTAATGAGTCAAAGGGACTTTGACCAAATGTTGAACCTCAATGGGTGCTTCAAGCTTAAGTCTGAAAACCACTAGCAGGACACTCTGCAAATTAACAGAAACACTTACACATCATAAATCTTGATATAGCCATCATCTGATGCTGTAACCAGCAGCTGGGAGTCAGTGGAGAAAGTCAGGGATCTTATAGGCATGGCATGTCCTGAAAAAGCAAAGTAAGTCAAATTAATACTAAATTTGGCAACAACGGTCATGGTGCATTTCCAAAATCTTCATTCCTGGAATTTAATATTCCAATGTAATGACAGAAACAAATACACAGTGCATTCAAAATGGCACAGTAGGGCTTGCTGGTTGGAGTGAACACATTTACACACAAAAAAACAAAGTATTGGAACAATAAGGATTCAGCAAAATATGACCAGTGATGGATGCTGTTGGACCAATAAATCAACAGAAAGATTTTTACCTTCCAACGTGTGGAGGAGTTTCCCAGTAGCAATATCAAATATGTTTATGATCCCATCAATGGCACCACTGGCTAAGTATTTCCCATCTGGGCTCTGTTGGTGTCAGACAGAAACAAAATCTTTAATTTACATTCCACAAACTGAACTACAGCCCATAAGCACTGTACTGAAGGTTATCTCTCACTGAAACTTACATATGCAATGCTTAGGATAAACTTCCCTCTTGTGTCCAGTGAATATTCCTTCTTCCCTGTCTCCACACCAAAAATGTTTACTTTTCCTACATGGCTTCCAGTTGCAAGGTGTTGGGAGTCGGGTGAAAATGCTACAGACCAAGCATCCACTATGGAAACAGAGAAATGGTTGTGAAGTTGCTAATGCTACTTATTTGCCGAGCACCAGACAGATGCATAGTATTGTCCAAATCCAATCTTTCAGGAAGAGGCTACATAATTATGGAAATATAAAAACGATGCCTACTTGAATTGCTCAAAGAGAAAAAGACTGTACAGTTAGGGTTGCCACCTGGCCGGTATTTTACCAGCCTGGTCTGTAAAAATTATGGTTGATCCCAATGTTATTAATAAGGAAAAAAAAAATCTATAGGAAGGCCTGTATTTTTTTCCAGAAAAGTGGCAACCCTATGTATAGTGGACATTGGGGGGCTATGCCTATGGTTGAAGGTAATAAATGGCTTTTAGATGGCACCAGAATCAAAATTAGCACAGACAACTAGAGTGAGTCGGAAAAATCTATTGGATGTTAAAGGGAGAGATTTGAGGAATTATCACGATTTGCATTCCATCTGGTTTACTGGGTGCAGGAATATAAAACAGGGCGACAATGAAGGCAGGCCAGTAATGGCAGGCAGTTTTAAGGACATTTGCAGAAATAATATAAACTCAATTGTGAAAATCTGGACCAATGATAACTTCCATATTTCCTCCACATCCCCTTAAAAGATTTTGTAACAGTATTGCTTCCCTTACAGCGATACAAATACTGTGTATTCAGCAAACATTAACCAGATAATGTCTGTACTCTTGTACTTTTATTTACAGATCATCAACTTCTAATTGTACTCATTAGGGATTACCTGGTCCTGCATCAATGGAGCGGATCTGCTTCCCACTTTCAAGATCCCACAGGCGAATGTGAGCATCTAAGGAACTGGAAGCCATTATGTTCCCACTAGGGCTAACATCCACGGATACCACACCGAGCTGATGGCCTTCCAATGCCCATTGCATCTCCAACCGTTCATCAGACCTATACAGACAACATAAGATACCTAAATTAGTCACTGTTTCCTTTTAATTAGGCTCTAATACCTTCTGAATGTGGAAAAAAAACTACAACATGTTAAAGTTCACAGCATATTTAACTTTTTTTTTTGTTTTAAATTTTTCATAGAATTTCACAAATCAATGTAACATAAAAAGTAGTGCTTTAAATTTAGAGTGCAAATGTGTACAGTATTGTTTTTGAATTTTATCAAAATATCCTTCACAATCAAACAGATTTTTTTGAGATTTTTAATATGTGGTTTCCTGATGCTCTCCTACGCAGAGGGGAGCGCTTATGTTAAAGTCAGTTATGATGTACAGAAATGTTGACGAATACATTCATAGATAAAATATAAATAAACGAAGTTGAAAAATAAAATTGAACAATAAAGAATACGTGTTAAACCTTATCTGCCTTCTTCTCTGTGTCTTGATTTATCCTAGTATCGTACAATCTACTTAATAGAAAATTAATAGTTTCAGGTTCTATATTTAGTTTAGTTTTGGGATAAAACGCACCAAAACAGAAGCTCCACAGCAAGCCTACTTTTTATGGGAATTCAGATTAATTTCAGCCCTTTGTTTAATACAAAAGAATAGGATTTTTACAAATTAGCCCTGCCGTTTCTATTTATTCTAAAAGCACTAATTTGAGTTAAATTGGTGCAAGTCAATAGGTTGGTTCCCTATGGTAGAACCATACCAGAACATATATTTAGAATACAGGGAGTGAACTTACCATTTCCACACCTTTACCAAATCATCCAGGGAACCACTGATCACCAACTCAGACCCATCATTTGAGTTTTTACCCCATCCTACTGACCATATTGCATCTTCATGGGCTGGAGAAAAAGAAACATATAACTGGATCCCATGTTTGTATGCTCTCACAATGCAATAATAGCAAAAGAATAATAGACAGCTGACTGATCTTATACTTTTAGGATTAGTTAGGCTTTAGCTGCTTATTACGACACTGCAAGGAGTATGTTTAGACTCATTTTCCCCTGAAAAATATAGAGAATATAGATAATATTCTTATAACAAACCAGCTCAAGAATGTAATCTATAAGTGTTCAAATGCATATGCCTTAAACACAACATAGGCTTGACTTCCTTTATATCACATGTAACTGAGCACTTGTGTATTACTTCACCTTTAAGCAAACTTTTAATAAGTTACAGAATGGCCAGTTCTAAGCAACTTTTCCAATTTTTCTTCTGACTCTTTCCAGCTTTTAAATGGGTGTTGTTGACCCCATGCTTCGTAAGGCTACAAAATGATTGTTATTGCCAAGTTCTATTTCTCATCTTTCTGGCAAGGTTGTCATTTATTCATATTCCAGTCTTTTTTTCAAATGCATGGTTGCTAGGGAAAGTTGGACCATAGCAACCATGCAAATTGTCTCAAAATATCAGTCTCATACTAAAAAGTTAACTTAAAGGTGAACAACATAAAAAGACATCTGTTCATTTTTGGGGACTACACACAACTAGAAACAGATTTTTTCCCCAAAGGGGCACAGCAGTTCAAGTGGAATGTAACCCAGGACACAAACTAACGGAATACCACTGGCTGCTCAAGTTTTGACTCATGATTGGCTTTTTCTGTGTGACACTGATAATACATAGCTTTTTTTTTTTTCTTCTTTTTTTACACAAACATACCTAATTCCACTGTTTGAAATGAAACCATGTAAGGTAAGAAATACACTGCCCCTCAATTGAACACACCTCATTCATTTATAACACTGGGCAAACCTGCATTGGGATGGTAACCCATGGCAACCAATCAGATGTTTGCGGTCATCATTCTACCTGCAGCTGGCTGAAAAAGGCAAATAACTGATTGGATGCTATAGGTTGGGCTGTATATTATGGACTGGGAAGTTTGATGAGCGAATTATAAAGCTTTATTTTGTAAGTGGAACACTTTTATTACAATAAATGTTCCTTTCTGAATTACACTGTGATCAGGCCCCTCTCCTCCGGTTGCTATAGGTTATGGACTAGCTGCAAATTTACCCACCATATCCCCCACTGCCCTGAGACTGTTAACGTCAGTCCCCTTGTTTCGAGTCAAGAAGATAGAAGGAGGGCTTTCAATATATAGGGTGGGTGGGTATATGGTTTGTTTGAGTATGGGGCACAGTATTCCTTATTTTATATGGTTTCCTTTCAAACTGTGGGATCATGCTTACGTAAAAAAATTAAATAAATTATGAATTTATTTCTGTCAGTTTAGACATTATCAAAGTACTTTTTAACATGAGCCTGACTAAATGGGCATATGTCAAAAAAGGGGATGGGGTGTGTTTTCCATTAAAAGAGTAAGACTGAGGGCACATTTATCAAAGGTCTAAGGTCGAAGTTAAAAAAATATTTCGAACTTCAAATTCAAAAAGACCAAGCGAATTAAGGTCGAAGTTTTTTATGGGGTCAAAGTGGGCTGAATTCGGCCTACTTCGAATCGTAAGATCGTACATCGATTCAAGTTTTTTTTAACTTCGACCTTCGATCTCCCAAACTCCCCCAATTGCCTCCATATAGGTTGTAGGAGGCCCCCATAGGCTAAAACAGCACTTCGGCAGCTTTTAGGTGGCAAATGGTCGAAGTTTTAAAGTTTTGAAGTTTTTTCAAATTTGAATCAAGTATGGCTATTCTCTAGTCAATGTACACAAAAAATAGCTTGCAATTCAAAGTTTTTCACTTCAAAACTTCACCTCGACCGTTGATAAATCTGCCCCCTAGTGTTGGCTCTGCTGCGGTCAACCTGCAGGTTTTTTTTTTTCAGGCTAAGTGAGTAGATCTGGTCCCGTCTCCAACTCTATTGACCTGCATTGAAAAGTACAGCATCTGCTTGCATGCATGCACATGGAGCGCGGTCACCACCAAAATTGCCTACTTTCGAAAGCAAAAATTGTACATTTCAGTGCAGATCAACAGAGCTG
The DNA here is from genome assembly GCA_038501925.1 of Xenopus petersii. Lineage (NCBI taxonomy): Eukaryota > Metazoa > Chordata > Amphibia > Anura > Pipidae > Xenopus > Xenopus petersii. The sequence continues at coordinate 49,943,329 of CM076674.1, read as the reverse complement.
GGGAGCGAGGTCACCCACCAAAATGTCTGCTTAAAAGGATGGTTCACTTTAAATTAACCATTGATGTTCCTTATTTACTTTTAATAGTTTTTTTAAATTATTTCTTCTGAATCTTTTCAACTTTCTAACGGGGGCCACTGAACCCATCAAAAAACAAATGCTCTGTAAGGCTACAGATGTATTGTTATTGCTACTTTTTATTACTCATCTTTCTATTCAGGCTCTCTCCTATTCATATTCTAGTCACTTATTCAAATCAATGCATGTTGCTAGGGTAATATAGACCCTAGCAACCAGAAACTGCAAACTTGAGAGCTGCTGGATAAGAAGCTAAATAACCACATATGTGAAAGTGAAAAAGTGAAAACCAATTGCAAATTGTCTCTGAATATCTCTCCCTACATCATACTAAAATTTACCTCAAAGGTGAACATCCCCTTTAAAGCAGCACTCTTCTGTGTGTGCACCTGGAGCCCCTTGCATTGACCTGGGTGCAGGCACAGACAGCGGATTCCAGGTCTGAAATTTATACTCCACTGCTTTAAGCATTTATCTGCTGGCCGAGAATCAGCCCAGTTTTGCCAGGCCTACAGTCAGCAGTACTGATGAATCCTGATGTCTCTTGTGATGTTGGCCATATCTCACAACAGCACTAATCATAAAGCACCACTCCAGGGGGCAGATCAGATGAGCTTTGAGGGGGAAATCTTTGAGGTGGCCTAAGGGCACAGATAGCATAATATGTATGCAGCAAATTTCCTGTAAATGTTGACTAGAGGCACTCTTTAAAGGGGAACTAAAGTCTAAAATAGAATAATGCTAGAAACCGATACAGCAAGACTGATAATAATCAGAATATGCAGACTGCACTGGGTCTGCAGATACAAATCTCTACACAATCACCAGCTGTTTTATAGGGAAACAAAGAAAGTTGCTTAAGGTCAGGGAAGTAAGGTGGGGGCTCCCCCTGCTGTTTAAAAGTATGATTGTTTCCCTGCAGAGCAGTTAGGGACCGTCTGAAGTTTCCTATCTGCAGCGGTCATAGTAAGTGAAACAAAGGAGGAATTTCACTGCAGACAGTCAGGTTTACTATAAAAACTGTACACATTTTTAAATTCAAGTATATTGGAGATAGATTTCTTATTCATTAAAGAAAGTAAAAATGGGATTTTATTTGCCTTTACATCCCCTATAATGGAACATAAAAAAAGATTGAAGAAAGATTATGCTTGCAGTCACTGCATACAACAGTGATATGGTAACGAAAGCTTACCGTGTTCTTGCTTGAAAAGAATGCTGTACTGTAGAGAGAAAATACAAAGGTCAGAATTCAAAGAGATGGGTGATGTTTTGAATGGTAATACAAACCATGGTCTATTTGATGTGTTACCAAGAATAGTGCAAAGTGGCCTATGGCCCTGTGACTATAAAATCTTATTTATTGACACCAATGTTCTCTGTGGGCCAGTCCTCTTACATGTACAACTGTCAATAGTATTAGTGGCTCTTTATTTGTTTTATGGCCTGCAGATAATGCAGTAACGCTGAGGGGAAATTCACAAAACTGTTGTAAGGCCATTCCAGAGAAGACCCACCAAGCAGCCCATCAGTAGTTATCTCACATCATTGAGCAGCTGCAAGATTAATAAAACAAAATATCTGATTGGGTCCTATGGACTTCCATTCCAGGATGCAATGTCTATTCTCTAAATAACTCATGTGTGTCTTCTAGTGATAAAATATCACGAATTATTTCTGTGAATAAGACATTATATAAATAAACCTTACAGCGTGTATATCACGTTGATAAACACATTGGATGCATTAATACTGCTCATAAGCAATAAAACATAATGTTGTTGTACCCTTGGCGCTATGTATTTTGATCATTAGCGATCAATGACATTCATGTACATCACAGTGTGTATGCAGAGACATATTGCTTATACACCTACCTGTGTGCTCATCTTTGCAGCTCACAGTCGAAAATGATCTAGGAAATGAAACGCCAGAGTAAACTATAGAATTAGATATAAATAGACACAACCGCCGCTTGATGCAACGTTAATCGGCGTGTTCTTCCGCGGTACCTCCACACTTATCTCCCTTAGTTTTCATACAGTTCCTCGTTGCTGTTTCTGGTCTCCAAGTTTCCCCGCGGCCATCGACGTCGCGCTTAGATGACGCCAACAAGCACTAGCGATTGGCTGTGGACGCCATATTGTGTTTGGCGTAAATTAACCCGCTTCCTGGTAGGCCGGAACGTGTAACGTGTCTTGCATCTCAACGTCATGCAGCCAGCTCAATGAATTAACAGTTGGCAGTTGTAGCCACGCCCACTTGTAGCACACTTGAAAGGCTCGCCACGCAACAAATAAAACCGGTTTAGCTGCCCTTTGTATGCCTGTTTGTGTTTAAATCATCCCATAAAATAGCTCAGAAGAGGTGCATAGGTTACTTCACGAAGAAAGACTATTCTGATAAAAAAGGCAAAATATAACGTAAGGATTTGCAATGCTAAAGTAGTTTATGTAACACTTTCTCAGGCAAGGTACGAAGCGGCCCAGACTAGGGGACCTCAGGTTCTTACATTGGTTGGAGCTGCCTATGCGGATTGATCGCAGGTATTGATAACAATCCTGTTATGGGAGAGGGAGGGTTTGGTTGGGGTTTTATTGTTATGAAGTGCTCGAGTATTGGCGAGAAAGTGTTTAGTGAAAACAAACCGCACACAATGAGTCTCTACAGCTTTCTATCATCCTCTGTATCTTCCTCTGACACTGGGAGTTGCACCAATGCAGTTACTGCTGCACAGTTTCAAGTTCATGGCACCTTCACTCAATTTGGAATCATTACATATAAACTCAAAACGTCTGTTAAATACACATTAAAAGGGGTTTTAACGTCTAGTATTGTGTAGAGACAATTTGCAATTGCTGTTTATTTTTTATTTGTGTTTTTTTGAGTTATTTCGCTTTTTGTTCCGCAGCTCCTGAGTTTGGCATTTCAGCAGCTATCTGGTGGCTAGGGTCTTATTTGCCATGCCAACCAGTTGCATGAGACTAAATAATAAAAATTTTAGCCTCCGAGCGCAATCGTTTTTTGTCTCTCTGGGTCAGTGACCCCCCCATCTGAAAGCTAAAAAGAGGCATAAAACAAAGTTAAATAATTTTAAAAAATTATATAAAATAACAACCAATTGCAGTGTTGCTAGGAACATGACATTCTATAACATACTAAAAGTTAACTTAAAGGAGAATTCAACCCTTAATTAAAAAAACCCTACCCTATGTAGACCCCCCCTCCTCCCCCCAGCCTAGCTGCCCCCTGGGAAATGCTCCTATCTTTTTACTTACCCCTCAGTGCAGATTCAGGGATCGCAGTTCGTGGCAGCCATTTTCCGGGTCTTCAGTAATCTGAGACTGAGACAGGGGAAGCAGCACATGCACAGTTGGAGCAATTTCCCGGTTGGAGACAACTGCGAATGCCCCGAAATGGACGGAAATTGCAGAAATTATGGACAAACACCCGGAAGATGGCTGCTGTGAACTGCAATCCCGGAATCTGCACCGAGGGGTAAGTAAAAAGTTAGGGGCATTTCCCGGGGGGGGGGGCAGCTAGGCAGGAGGGAGGGGGGGGGTCTACATAGGTTAGGGTTTTTTTTTTAGTTAAGGGTTGAATTCTCCTTTAAAGGTAAACCACACCTTTTTTCTTCACTCAGTAACTGAAAATTCATTTTTTTCTGACTCATGCAGCAATGTATCAGAAGCCAGCTGATTAACAGCACTGCAGAACTGTCTTGTGTTACATTGTTTCCGTGCAGAAAGGGATAAAGAAACACTGCTTTTGATAACAATTATATTTACAAGTGACTTCAAACCCACTGATATTTCTAATATATTGTGGGAAGTTGTTTATAATTACATTTGTATGCAAAAAATTATTTTTTGACTGTAGTTAACAAACCAAGAAACTATAGTTATTTGACATGATACCATCAAAGGGGTAGATATATAAGAGCCCTGTTCACAAAGCACTGTTTCTATGAATGCAGCATTTGTAACCATAATCCAGTAGATTGTAAAATAATTTTACTATAGCATTGTAAACCTCTTGTCTGCAACCAATGCTGCTAAATAATATAGTGCATAAAGTACCCCTTCTTGTAAAATACTTTATTTATTATAATACATAAGTTTCAATGAATCATGTGACAGAAATGACATTACTAAGCTCTGATTATAACCGATGACTTCACTAAGCACCGTTTATAAGGCTATAATTTACAGGATATTCATGGCTCTTGTGTATTATAATATTATAAAGCATTGCATAACTTGGTAGTACTATATAAATAAATCATGAGAGCCTAAAAGAATAAAACATTCATATGAATTGAAGAAACTTTAGATCTCTCTGTACTGTCAGAGAACAAATACAACAACAGGGGAAACTGTGCAAAAATTTAAAATTTATGTAAAAGTTAGCATACTGAAATACAGAAACATTCAAAATGTAATCAATTAAGAATATCTTCTAGGCAAAAGGAACACCCCTCCAAAGGCTATTGTCCGTGCTCTTCCCAGGGCCAGATTTATATTGTGGGTGCTCCTAGGCTCACTGCTGTTTGCTGCCCTGTTCCCTCGATTTTATTCGCACAAATTTTCATCATCATGGGAATTGGTGCACTGGAGATTTAAAAAACAATCGTATCCCCTGCGTATCCCCAGTGTTTCTGAATCTATGTGGGTGTGGTTGGGCAGCATGCTGTCCCCTAAAATCTGGAACTAGTTCTTCCCAGAAAAAAAGTGGTTCCTGCTTGATGAAGTCTTGGTCACCTTGATGGGTTCTTAATGATCTTCATCGTATATAAATAGCTGATACTTTTGTTTAACACTTGCCTACACAGAAAACCATCCCATTCTAAAAATAGCCATCCATGTGCCTATATAAGATGCCAACTTGGCCCTTCCAGGCTGAGTGGGCAGCTTATTGGTCTGTGTATAGGGGCCTCCCGTCAGAATGTGCTGTGAATGAAAAAGGTGCAGTGTAACTATAAATAAAAGGTGCAAGCCAGTGTAGTTTAATATATAAAAGGTATGGCCTAAATGACTATTGAAGTGACTATTGAACAGTAGCAAACGATTTCAGAGATGTTGAAATGTGCTATATTACATAAGCACTGTCTTCTAGGATTTGAGGGAGAGTGTTACAATGATTTCCCGGATATTCAGCTGCCTTTTCCTCCCAATCGTGTTGGGTTCACTTGTTGGCTGTGTCTGTGCTAGGAGGGGCCAGGATGTACATTGTGGAGGTAAATTTAATTTTCAAGCATGCTTCTTATTCACCGTCTTGTTTTTTATTCATTCCATTATTCACCATGGTAGCTGTGCCGACGGCTGCCTGTTTTGCTAACAGAGTTTGGTAATGCTGCTTTCTAAGTATCTCAATCTCCATTCTGGTGCCACCTCATACAATCTTCTGTGTACCCAGCCTGTACCTAGCCACATGCTAATTGAATATCCCAACAAGAATTCATTTTCCACTGGCTTATTTTTTTTTTATATGGTCTGTTTCCCTTTCCATAATATTATCTAATGGGAAATTTGCAGATGGTGTAATAAGCCAGGCAGTGTCTGCAGCCCAATTTAGAACTAAAATAAATGACAGTTCTAGATGGAGGTTCCAAACACAATATTGACACTTTTGTAAAAAAAAAAAAAAAAATCGAACTGTTTTTGCAAACTTCAATATACTTTGAACATTCTGTATCTTATTAATGTAACCTCCATTCAGTTGTCGGAAATAAAAGCATATCTGTTTGTTTTTTTGCCAGCATGCCGTGCGCTTGTTGATGAGCTAGAGTGGGAAATATCACAGGTGGATCCCAAAAAGACAATCCAAAAAGGATCTTTTCGCATAAACCCTGATGGAACCCAGTCAGTTATTGAGGTAATGACCTTGTAAGAAATGTGAACTGATATTACTGATTACTGATTACAGTAATTACTGTTGGCATTATGTCATACTGATGGAAAAGCCAACTTTGTTTATTTCAATACTTAAATGTTTTTGTTTATTTTTGTAGCTTTAAAGGGGCTGTTCACCTTCCAACACTTTTTCAGTTCAGTTGGTTTTAGATAGTTCACCAGAAATAAAGACTTTTTCCAATTACTTTCTATGTGCGACTGTTCTAATATTTAATGTAAATCAAATTCTTCACCTTTAAAAAGCATCTTTAGGAGGTGGGGTCACCGACCATGTAAACTGTTCTAAATTGATACATTAGTTGATACATTTCTTATCTCTGTCCCTGATGAGCAGAATCCCTGCGTTTCATTAAAGGTAACTCCATAAAAACATATTTTTCAAGCAACTTACGTCAATTAAAAAAAATATGCAGACTTTTCATGATTACCAGTATTAATGGTTTCTGACAGTTCCCTAAGCCTAGCCTCCTGCTGATCTTTCCGACTACTTTGCTGATCTGGCTGACTACTGTTACTTTGTGTCAACAGCCAGCTGTCCTTATCCTGCATCCTCCAAACCCCACAATTTCCTGCACACATAATTTCAATAAGGAACAGAACATCCCAGTGCAATGCATTTTTGGTTATGTAGTTCCTGCATACTGTCTGTAAACTGTGGAGAAGTTGTTACAATTTGTAACATAAGTGTTCAGTCCCTCCTTCCCTGCCAGGACTTCAAATGATGCAGAAAGAGAACTGTTAAACAGATGGATTTCAGCATAGAAAATGGCATTTATTCATACTTTTTGAATAAACAGGTAACTGTGATGGGTATATTAGGGGTTTCTGTGTTACGTGGGCCTCTATCAAATTTTGGTTTGGAAGCCAGAGTTCCCCTTTAAAGGCAGCTGTTAGAATTGATACAATAGTTGCTAATACTCCAGAGATGCTGCTGAGAAATAAATGTTGCAAAATTGTAACTGTTTAGAGTCTGCACCTGAATTACTTTGCTGTCAGACTAAAACACCAGAGACGGGGACATTCAACTTTAAACTTAGATTTTGGAAAAATGGTAAAAAATAAAAAATGGAAAGTAATTGAAAAAAAGACTTTCTTTCTGGAGAGCAATCTGAAAACAAGTCCACTGAAAAAGTGTTTGGCAGGTGAACAACCCCTTTAAAGCACAGTGCTTCAAACTACAGAAAACCCATTATCCGGAAAACCCCAGGTTCCAAGCATTTCAGATAATAATAATCCCCGTCTCATTAATATATTTTTATTATGAATGCAAGACTTTAAAGAGAGACCCTTGTTGACCTCATAGTATTGATTTAACTATGTAATTTTGTCTCTGAGTCTACTATCCTGTAAATCCTATTTACTTAATTATAACTATTGACATATCAGGGCAATGGCATGCATGAAGGTTTTTCAAAGGTCGAATTTGAAATTCATGTGAGTTTTTTAAAAAAAAATCCCCTATAATGCCATAAATTTGACCAATCGAAATTTATTAAAATGTAAACTTGGATGAATGGAATCGACCCGAAAACTCTAATCAAATTCGATTTGAATTTTAAAAACTCAATTTCAGTTTTTTTCTCCAAAAAAACTCGAAAGGAAGGCTGCAAACAACTCAAAATTGAACCCTGGACCTCTCCCATTGATTGAATAGTTTAAAGGGCTAGAGTATGAATCAATAAACAAATTAATTTTTTTTTAAGAAATTTGAATAACTCCCCAGTTTTGATCATAAAAAAAATGTAAAATTCGAATTTCGATTTTCAATACAACCCATGATAAATCTGCCCCTTGGATCACTTTTCATTCATTTCAGTTGCAACCACAATTAATGCTTAAAAATACTCTCTGGCAGATTGCCTGACTCAAGAGTGTGCCAGAGAGTCCAAAGCAGTTGTGATGCAGATGAATGGATGGTGACAGGTAATTGAAATGAATGGATGATCTGTCTTGTGGCAGGAACTTTGGCAGCAAAACAGCTTGAATTGCTCCACCTGCCATTGCCCTTACATATCCACTCACACAACAGTGCCACCAGGAAATGAAAATTACGTAAATACCATTTTTTTCAAAATATGCCTATCTACTGATGCATCAAATCCAGAATTAGCTTAATCCCAATACAACACTTTGCAAGATTCATATTCAACTGAATCCTGACTGACTAGCCAAATCAAAGCCAAACCCTTAATGGCACGTGCATTTAAAACAATGTACAGCTGAAGGAGACACCTTGTTTTTAGAATTTTATTTTCAGATTATTATGTGAAAATTAGGGTACTCATTCAGTATTCATACAGATCTTCTGCAGAGGATTTGGTATTCAGCTGCGGCCAAAAATGATTAATACGTTCAAAGAAAAACTACATATTGTCACTTCAGCTTGCATTTATGTTATAGTTCACCTTGTTCTAATAAATGGACAAACAAAGGATTTTTAAGGGTCCTGTTGGACTGGGATGTAGGTAAACTGTTGCCAGTCGGACCCTTTTCATATTTTTTATTGGTTTGTTATTTTCTATGTTCCTTGTATATTTACTGCTATTAACTCTAAATTGCTAAAAAAAATATACTATTTGTAAATACTCAATGATAATGCTTTGATGGGGGTTTCTCTTATTGGAGAATGAGGCTGACACTAGAAGTTTAATCTCTGTTGGGAAAAGACCCCCCACCCAACCTAACCGTGCCTTCTTACCAGCACACTGCATTTGTACATGCAGATTTTATATGACCACACCAGTAAGGCACATCACCTGATGTCCATAACCTTTAACGTATTAAATGCATTTTATTTATTTAATCTAAATTAATTTAAAATTGTTTTATTAAATCTATTTGTATTATAATCTCCAGTTGGCCTTGGATTAATATAGGCATAAAGTATTGGCTCAATCCACTTTCAAACGCTACACATAAAGTGTTTCCATTCTATGCCATCACACTGCTCACCATTAATCAAGTGATACTTCTCTCCAAAATTTTGCTTTTCCCTTTTTCTCCACTACTCTGCCAGACGTACGGTTAGATTAGGTTAAGGGTCTTTTCCAACCCAAATTAAATTTTGTATGTAATTGTAGCCTTCAGCACACCCTTGATATAGGGATAAGGTGCATATGCAGTGTATAATTGGTGAAAAACTGTGCTGTCCAAAATGAGATGTTCTAATTTTGTGTGCACATATTGTTCTTCCTTAAGGTACCATATGCAAGGTCAGAAGCACATCTAATGGAGGTACTTGAGCAAATATGTGAGAAAATGACAGAATATGGGGAGAAAATAGACCCAACAACAGAACGCAAAATGTACGTTCGTGTTTTGTCTCGCGATGGCAAAAAAATGGATGCATCTGGGATCAACATTGACGGAGAAGTGACATCAAACTTGAAATTTACTGTGAGTGAGACATTTGTTAAAAACTGGTTTCCAAGAAGGAAATATTTAGTTTTATTAGATTATATCTGCCAGTTACTGTGGTCATAGTTTAACAGATATGGTTTGGTAGTTTAGGTGATTTAAATGTTAATGTCTACTGTCCTATCAGTGCTATGAGCATAGTCGCCACAAGAAGTCATTTGGGCACAGCTGATCTGTCAAGAAAGATAATTTGGCCAACCAGTGCCCAGCTCCTGGTCTTGATCAGTGCTAAATTGTCTGTTTGTCTGTTCAAATTTCAGTTAAAGGTGCACTGTACATAACCAGTTTTGAAATGTGTATTTTTTCATTTGCTAAGTTGAACAGTGCAGCTGAAAGTAGTTTGTTTCATTGGTTTGCTTTCCACCAATTTTGGGTGAGGGCAGTTAATTACTTCCGCCAGTTAGGCTTGTGACACACAAGAAAATTGTTTTTTATTTCATGAAAATAGTAAAACGAACTAAGCATTTAAAACACAATCTTTATTGTGCTCATCCTAAGTACTGGACGTATATATTGCCACTCTAAACATAGTAATAAATCTATGCTGGAAGTGTTTGAGAGACAACAGTAAGAAAATAAATCTTTGTAACCATTAGAGGTGGTCGTGTTAGTGTCATCTATTTAGAACCTCTCAGCAGTGTCAAGCAACATACAAGGATAATTGTCCCCATGAGTATTGTTTGTAACCGAGTTATTTACACTTCAGATAGGATGTTTATTTTCCACTTTTAAAACCTATCCTATAATTATTGAGGGTACAGAACAGTTTACCAGTGTGAGTGGGCAGTGGGAGACATGCACTTAGAGAAGACAGAGCTGTGGAGTCCTGAGTTGTGGAGTGGAATCGGGAGCAATTTTGGGTATCTGGAGTCGCCATAAATGTTCAGACTAATAACTTTATAAGCACTGAAAATAATCAGATCAGATTAAGAGCCTCTATAAAGGAGGATGCGGCAGAAGCAATTCTATTTCTACAGACAATACTTTAGTTAATTTTGGATTGTATTTAACAGCTATATGCCAGGGTCAATTAATATATACATTGTTTTAGGTTTTCCAATATGTAGTTTAACTTTGATTTTGGTTTAGAATTACCAAAGAATGTGGTTTATATTTTTGATCTTTGGCAGTGATAAAATGCCTTGTGAGTTGTGTACTTAATGGCATTCTGTCATGATTTTATGATGTATTTTTTTATTTCTAAATTACACTGGAAATGATTCACTCTACAATATAAAATCTCATTCCTGAACCAGCAAGTGTATTTTTTTAAGTTTTAATATTGGTGTGTAGGGAGCCATCTCAGGTCATTTTGCCTGGTCATGTGCTTTCAGAAAGAGCCAGCACTTTAGGATGGAACTGACAGAGCTTTCTGGCAGACTGTTGTTTCTCCTACTCAGTGTAACTGAATGTGTTGCAGTGTGACCTGGCTTTTACTATTGAGTGCTGTTCTTAGATCTTATGGTTAGAGGACGACAAGGTGCTCCAGAATTTATTGTAAGGTTACTCACCAAACAGTGAAAGTGGTCCGGGTGCACCAGCCCCAGACCCCCAGCTTCGGGGGGCAGTACAGCAGAAGATAAAGAAGCAGGGCTGACCGGCACTCAAACGGATCCACAAGACCAAAGATGCTCAGTTAAAAGATAAATTTATTGGTAGAAAAATTAAAAATATAGCTTCATCTCCATCCACCCTACGCGTTTCGCACCCTTCCACGACTAAGCACCCTGAAGGGTGTGAAACGCGTAGGGTGGATGGAGATGAAGCTATAGAGGTACCATAAACTGAGGAGTCAAAGAATTTATGTACAGGTATGGGATCTGTTATTCAGAATGCTCGGGACCTGGGGTTTTCCGGATAACAGATCTTTCATAATTTGGCTCTTCATACCTTAAGTCTACTAAAAAATGATGTAAGCATTAACTAAACCGAATAGGCTAGTTTTAACTCCAATAAGGATTAGTTATATCTTAGTTTGGATCTAGTACAAGGTAGTGTTTTATCATTACAATGAAAATTGGATTATTTGGATAAAACTGAGTCTATAGGAGACAAACTTTCCGTAATTCTGAGCTTTCTGGATAACTGGTTTCCGGATAACAGATCCTGTACCGGCTCCACATCCCTGGGAGAAGGAATTAGAGGCCAGAGAACAACCTAGTGCTGTTATAGACTTATAGACAAAATCTGAACACTTTAGCAAATAGGGTTTAGAGCCTTTTAAATGGTTATTTTTATCAAAATGTAAAAATAAAATTTTATGTCAATCCATGCACAAAAATGTACAAAAATATTATTCCTTTGCTTGTGCAGAAATGTTACTCATGATTGCTTTGCTAAACACCAGAAGTAAACTTGACAAATAGCCAGAGAACTCTACCATGAGGAAATTAAATTGGTTATAGCAACCTTAATACTTGCAAGGGTCAGCCAAGTGCAGGTTAATAAATAATTACAACTCCATATGTTTTAAAGGAGACATGTAAAAAAACAAGAATGTGCCAGTGCATTAAACTTTTATATATAGAAGGAATGTGCTTTAAAACGTTGATTTTCTGGTTGCTTTATTGAAAATTTCTGGAAAAAAACCCTACTAGTCCTGACTATTTGTTCCATTTCCTGCTGCCTCCTTTCCCATGCTGTGCACGGAGACGGCAGCACACTGCACTGTAGGACAGGAACCAATCAGTAGCTAGGCTGACCTGATAGGGAACTGAAGCCTGTCTTTGCTTGTGTGACTGCGGGGCTGTGATTGGCTCTCCCCTCCTACTTTGCTTCTGACAGGGACCGTTAGGGCACGCCCACCCTTTATTTGAAACTCTGACAGGGACCAGAAAACATCTATGGGGAGCTCCAATAGAGGGGGCATTCTTTAGTAGTATGCAGAGCCGCCATTAGAAATCACGGGGCCCTGTACAACAAAATTTTTGGGCCCCTCTGGGCCCCGCCAACCCCAAAGCCCACCCCAGATCCCGCCCACTCCACACCACAGTTAAAACACCACACAGACATCAGTGCTAAAAAAGGTAACACACACAAGTTATAAAAAGCTATTGATGGTCAGGGCCCCCATATAAGTTAAAAGAACTGTGGTTTTTAAATGTTTTAAAAACATTGGTGGCAGGGGCCTATAGCGTATTAAAATAATACATTGGTGGCCAGGGGATTTTAAAAAAAAAAAAAAAATTGGTGTTCAGTAGAATTGAACTTCAGGACTTCAACTTTGCCTCCTTTCGTGACATTTGGTCATTTTGCCACTTCAGGACTTCAATTTTGGCGTTTTTCCTGACTTTGTTTTTTTTCGCTGCTTCAGGACTTCGGGTCTTTTTGCCGCTTTCGGGATTTCAGCTGTTCGGCACCTTGGCTGTTCGGCTTTTCATTGTAACATAGTAAGTAAGGTTGAAAAAAGTCACACATCCATCAAGTTCAACCTATTAACTTTATTAACCTGCCTAACTGGCAGTTGCTAAAAGTCACTGTTTCAAATGCTGTACTCAATAGGCCTGCCCTAAATAAGCTTAACATTTTATACCCATGCAAAGCAGGAATATCCCACCTGCAGACCTCAGCTACATCAGCGAAATTCTGGGGGCTGCACTTGAGCAAGAAGGAGAATGCAGACATCCCTGATGTATACAGTGACATAATTTAGAGCAGCACAAGGTTCCCCACTGATTGAGAAGGGGCAAAGCCAATGGCCACTTAACCCTGCCCTAAGATTACCAGCAGTGAAGACAGCTGCATTTAGCATTATACTCTTGACATGATAAAGTGACTTTTTCTCTGTCTTACTGATTAGGAGGGTGCACTCTGACAGTTTAATACGGAGGAAAGGGGAATCTCAAAAATCTCACTCTCACCGTCATAACAGGGGCACCTAGCAGCAAGTGCTGGCAAAGAGACTCGCCCCTTAGACACGCACCTAGTCCAGCTACAGCCGGTTACACAGCCTCACAAATTACCTGCGCCTCCTCACCGGGCAACTTGCATAGTCCGTTCCCCAGATGATTGCGGGGTTTCTCCCTATCTCCCAGGCCTAGCTGGTTTCCTTCACCGGTTTCTTTCAATCCCCACTGTGTTCCTCAATACTACAAGAAGCAGCTATCGCGCGCACCTCCTTGCTCTGCGCCGCGCACTGTTTCATAATTGGTTCAAGACCACGCCAATCCAAGGTAACACCCCGTTACCTAGAAAGAAAGCCATTCAGTCGTTGCACAGTTTGGGAGAGAGAATTCAGCGCTGATTCGACAGAACTTACGTCAATCAGTAAGGGACAGAAGAGGCGGCTTCGGGCGGTCAAGGGGGGCCCGGCTTTTTCAAAAAGTGCAGCGCAGCCGGGCCCCCCTACAGGTCCGGGCCCGGTACAAGAGTACCCCCTGTGCCCCCCTGATGGCGGCCCTGGTAGTATGTGTCATTGGGGAATTCTAAATAGAAAATGACCATTTTAAGCATTAAGGGCTGCCCCCAGGGACCATAGATTCACAGTGTGCACAAAAAAACCAAGGACACACGTATGTTAAGTCACATTTGCCAATTCAAAGAAAAAGTTCTGTCTTTTACTCCCACACTTCTTCCTGTTCCAGTTAGAGCTGCATTATTTCTGGTGATTTCTGGGGGAGCACAAAGACCATCACAAAATGGTGGCTAAAGGTAAAAGATGTATGCGGGCAAGATTTAGTGATATCTATATTCCAGTTTGGTAAAATTCTTTTAACAGGCCACTTAATATGATATAAACTCTCTGTTGCACAAACCAACCCAACATTTTTGCCCTCCAGGGTTAGCTCGCACATCGCTAAGACAGAAGATGTAATTAACAGGTCAAGCGCCCCAGTAGATCATCCATAAAGGAAATCTGGGAGAGAGCAGATTGGTGTGGGGGTGCGTTGTCACAGGGATGCTCAGTTTTGTTAAAAGGAAGAACGTGGTTTAGTTTTAAAGAATCATTGGGGACATTTTACAAGTGCATTGTGAAAAACATATAGGAAAGTAGGCAGGTGTACCATTTTGATGAGGTTGATGTGGCTTTATAGTGTAAGGTCAGTCTGGTCACTTTCTTTCTATTAGCTGCTAGAGCTGACATTGTCATCTGTAGGTTGTCCATTGTTTTTTGGACTAGTTAAGACTAGATGTTTATGTCTAGGTACTTTAAAGAAATTTACCTATAAGCATATCCATATGTTATCTCTTTTGTCCTGAGTATTTCCCAAAGGTATTAACCATTTTTTGTTAAGGATACTAGTGACTTGTGGGAGTGTGCTTGATATATCGGGAGATAATCCACTTAGATCAGCTGTGGTATCATGTGAGGCCCCTGATATGTATGTGGGTATTCTTTAAAGGAAAACTATACCCCCAAACAATGTAGGTCTCTATTAAAAGATACTGAGTAAAACAGCTCATGTGTAAAACCCTGCTTCATGTAAATGAACCATTATCATAATAATATACTTTTTTAGTAGTATGTGCCATTGGGTAATCATAAATAAAAAATTGCCATTTTAAAAAATAAGGGCCGCCCCCTGAGATCGTACGATTCACTGTGCACACATACAAACCACATGTAAGGTCACATGAGCCAATTAACAGACAGAGTTCTGCCTTTTGCTTCCTCACTTCTTCCTGTTACAGTTAGTGTTGTAGTATTTCTGGTCCGGTGATCTCTGAGGCAGCACAGATAGTCACGAAATGGTGGTTCAAGGCAAGAGATGTAAAAGGGCAATATTTATGTAAATATATATTCCAGTTTGGTAAGATTCTTTAATATGACATTCAATTTGATATAAACTATCGGTTGCTTAAGTATTCATTTTGGGGGTATAGTTTTCCTTTAAATGAAATGGCTGAAAGAGCTTTGTTTGGTTTGGGTGTAAAAAAAAGATTCCATTAATTCTAGCAGTTTCCTATACAGCACCTTGACACACAGAATAATTTGTATCCCCAAGCCAAATTAAGTACCTCCCAGAGGTATTCCCATTGAACAGAATCAAATGCTTGTACCAAATCAAGGGAAGTCATGACCCTGGATCCATTTCCTTGGTGATTACGTTGAGGATTGGTCGGCAGTCTGCAAAGGTTGGCGTTCGTTGACCCAAAGTCTGGAAATAATTTCTGCAGTCTGGCTGCTATAATATTCTCTGAACATTGTTTCCATATAAAACCAAATCAATTTCAAGTTAACAGAACATATTCCTTGATTACTTGCTTTCAGTAAGCATCTGAACATGGCAATTTTCTATTTATGATTACCCAATGGCACATACTACTAAAAAGTATATTATTCTGAAAATGATTTATTAACATATGCGCTGTTTTATGCAATATATCTTTATATAGACTTACACTGTTTGAGGGGCATTGATGTTGCATTGATTTGTGTTCATTTGATTGAACATTGAACTAAAACATTACAGGGGAGACGTACACCTTGAACTAACGTTGCAAATCCTTGATTAAAGTGTAGATACTGAAATATATCTTCAGCAGGTACTGTAGCACACTCTGTTCCATTTGGCAGAGTAACCTCCATTGCTGATTTATTTTGTCACAAAATGTGTTTTACAATACAGTGTAATGCTTGGCTATTTTCTTTCTCTTGTTCTATCAAGGTTAATGGGCCTTTTTTGTGTGTTTCTTTTACAGTGTGAACGTATTGTGGAGGAATATGAGGATGAACTGATTGAATTCTTCTCTCATGAAAGAGAAAATGTAAAAGACAAATTGTGTAGCAAACGTACAGGTAACTGCCCATTTGTTCTAAAGGTTTACAAACTGGTATAAAGACTGGTTCATTAACATACAATGCAAAGTGGTTGTGTATAGTTCTATAATGCTTGTTAAAATGTTTAAAAATGTAATTATTTCTTAATCCACAATGGAGCACCCAATGACACATTAGCATAAAACAGTTGTGCCTTGTAGTATTTCATCACAGAGAAGGCTAGAATATCTTTAGTCCTCTCTGTGTTAGCTCAAAGAGCCTGTTCTCTTTGGGTGTATTTCAGCTTAAAACATCCAATGAATGTTCAGCGTTTAAGTAGCCCAGGAGAAGACAAACAAATGCAGAGAAGATTATAATGTGCAATATTTTATGGTTTTTTTGATGGTATACCTTTTTGTGATATTAAAAGATATATTAAAGGGGTGTTTTAGAATTGCACCAACTTTCATATTACCAAGAGGAGGGTTATGCTTCCATTTAGACCAATATTGAAAAATATGGGGGTGATAGATGGGTACTCACGGACACTAAAAATCAGGAATGCAACTTCCTTATAGCTCCAGGCTGCAGCTCCACTAAGGCAGTTGACCTTAAAATGCAAGGAAAAAAAATAAAACTGTTTCTATTTACATTCCTGGTGATGTTGAACCTAAAATTATGTTATCTAGAATGGTGTTTCTAGGTGACAGTAATTAGACATGTATTGCCCCAACAGATGCTTTCTGTATTTGTTTGGGCAGGGGGCAGGGATATGTATAGGCAGTCGAGGGGGTGCATGGGTTTAATTCATAATTGGATTAGCAACAAACTAATAATTTGATGGTCTTCTCTTTGCTCACAGATTTATGTGACCATGCTGTGCATATAGCTCACGATGAACTTTGATCTGCTGTAGCCTTTATCCTTTTCTTTTGGACCATGGAGCTTCACTTGTTTACAATGGACAAAATAAGAATCTTAATGTGAACAGGGATGTAGAAAAATTTTGTTATATTTTTTACATTAAAAAACTAAAGTACTTTGCATCAGCTTGTGGATGTTTGTGCTCCTAAAAGAACACAAGGATTATCATTTCCATTTACTGCTATTCAGTTAAAAACAGGTAGGTATTAAAGGGATACTGTCATGGGAAAAAATTTTTTTTTCAAAATGAATCAGTTAATAGTGCTGCTCCAGCAGAAGTCTGCACTGAAATCCATTTCTCAAAAGAGCAAACAGATTTTTTTTATATTCAATTTTAAAATCTGACATGGGGCTAGACATTTTGTCAATTTCCCAGCTGCCCTTGTCATGTGACTTGTGCCTGCACTTTAGGAGAGAAATGCTTTCTGGCAGGCTGCTGTTTTTCCTTCGCAATGTAACTGAATGTGTCTCAGTGGGACATGGGTTTTACTATTGAGTGCTGTTCTTAGATCTACCAGGCAGCTGTTATCTTGTGTTAGGGAGCTGCTATCTGGTTACCTTCCCATTGTTCTTTTCTTTGGCTGCTGGGGGGGAAAATGGAGGGGGTGATATCACTCCAACTTGCAGTACAGCAGTAAAGAGTGATTGAAGTTTATCAGAGCACAAGTCACATGACTTGGGGCAGCTGGGAAATTGACAGTATGTCTAGCCCCATGTCAGATTTCAAAATTGAATATAAAAAAATCTGTTTGCTCTTTTGAGAAATGGATTTCAGCGCAGAATTCTGCTGGAGCAGCACTATTAACGGATTCATTTTGAAAAAAATTTTTTTCCCCATGACAGTATCCCTTTAAGTGATATGGGATGGTTTAAAAATTAATTCAGGAAGCCTTAAAAAAAATTGCTTTAAACATCCATTTTTTTCTATACCTCTGAAAAATGGATACATTTTCTATATATCTTCTAATTTCACTGACATCAAGCTTTTAGTAAGTGAAACTTTTTCAGGCCTCTGCACACAGCAAATGGTTTCTTCTTTTGAGTTGCTGTAACAGATACAATGTTTTCACATTAAGGCTGACTGTAACCATAAATAAATAGTGCATGTTTCTCTTGTATTAAAATAATTTCCTTCCAACTTTATTCTGGACAAAAACATGGTCACATGTCTGAACCCAGACAAAAGGATGCATTATGTAAACTAAAATGTAACTGTCCATCCCAGACACCTTTTTTCATGCCCTCATTTGATGTTTGTGGTGGTCAGGAATAATCTCTCTTCCTTGAGCTTGCCTTGGGTAACATTGATTAATGTATGCAATGCTGAGGGGTCTCTTAGATTTCCGCATTGGTAATTGACAAACAAGTGTTTAATCAACATTTTCCATTGGAAAGTAGCAGTGACAAAACTTTTTTTTTTTTTTGGTGTGTCAATTTTTATGCTTTTTGCATACACAATACAATTACATGCTTGCAGCACAAAAACACACACATAAGAAGTAGAATGTGGAAAGAAAAGTTGCTCTGTCAGACAGGTGGTCTCTGCAAATGAAAACATTTCAGAGACCTTATGCCGCTCCTAATTTCCCAACTGGGTACAATGGAAACTGACTTTCAGCACTTAGAGCATTTAAGGCTGCAAATCATCTGTATCATCAGTTTCCATTATGTTCAATAAGAGGTGGCATGGGTGTTTGCAGACATTTTCTACTGGCAAAAATATACCAGCAGAGAAACCTCCTGGTCTTGCCTTACCCTTTGAATTTCAAATATATTTCGTCCTGTTATCATAAAGATATGTGTATTGTAAATTGGAGTAGAATATGTGGATGATGTGTATTTCTTTTATGGCAAACCCACAATTTGCTTTTTTCTGTATAACCATAAATGATAAAATGGGACCACTGCGTTTAGATTTTTCACTCCTATCTGTGCAGGAATGTTTTCTGCATACTGTACAATGCAGACCTGGACTGAGATTCAAAATAGGCCCTGGCATTTCAGGTACACAGAGGCCCAAACAGGACACACAGCAGCCCAAACAGCATCCCACCAGCCCAAAATATAGTGACTGCCTATGGCAACTGATAGCAGCCCCTCTGGCATTTGCCAGAACCCACAGATTGCCAGTCCGGGCCTGGTACAATGTAACTGCAGAATGTGAAACTGGAATTGCCAAAACATTGAAGCATGAGAGGTCAGTTGTGTAATTTAAAGTGTGTGTTATTTTTTTTTTCATAAATGTTTTTTTTATTTAAACAACCATATCTTCAGCACAAGCTCTATATATTGATCCAATGTTCAAATAGGAGGGTACACTTCCCCTTTAAATGTTTGTTTGCGGGGCAAAGGACGTGAGTATCAAATGAAGGGAATGTCACATGTTTCTGTGGGAATTTAGGGCCATCTTAGCACAGCTGATAACAGATACACTAATTAGAAATCATTAGGTAATGATAACCAGGAGTTAAATTCCATCTAGATTTCTATACACACAGACGGAATGAAAATTTTTCTTCACAAAATAAGACTTTGTGCCAGGATATATTTTATTTGCAAATATTGGACGGATGATAACATCCATTAACAGGACCGCCATCAGAAATCACAGGGCCCCATACGACAAAATTTCCTGGGCCCTCCCCACAGGTCCACCCCACCACGCAGTTAAAAAAAACAAAAAACAATATTGGTGGCTAGGGTTCACACATGTTAATAAAAAATAAAATGATATTGGTGGTCACTATTCTGTCTGGTAGCCTTATTTTGTTTTTTTGAAGGAGAGGTGGTTGTTCATATAATTAGTGAGGGATAAAGGGAGCTTTATCTTGGTCCATGATGAAAAATATTGAACAATTAAATGCAGCACCACTCAAACCTGCTCCTTTAAAACCCACATTTAAGATGCCAAACACTAGAGGGGCCCAAGAGCATCAGAATGTTGTTTTAAAAGGAACAAGGTCATCTGTAAATATCTGACCTTGGAAAAAAATGGAGTCCCAACTACCAAACTAGACTGTAACCTTTGTAAAAAGTAGCTCTTGCTTTCTTATCAGCTATGTGTATACATTGAAATATGTGCCCATTAAACAATTAAACCTGCCCCATTGCATTCCAAGGCTCCACAGATATAATCATTAACTTTACTTGAATGGACTGGTTACGTTGTTCATGGACATATCAGAAACGCACGTACATGTTTTACTATATGTACCTAAAATTAATAACAAAAAAGGCATGTGACAGAATTTTTATTCTCACCCTATAACTTATTTTACTACCATCACTCAGTCTAGTGAAATGTTCAGTTTTACATAAACATTATGAAAGAACAAGACAAAATCATAAAAGAGATTATTGTACTTACAGTAATTTCCTTTTCTGACTTTCACTATTGCAGCACCTAGACATATTATGCCTGTCCCAAATTTGCCAGAACACACCATTAATGAGTCTTAAACCTATAACAAAATATAGAAAAATCCAAGTTAAAAAAAAAAAGGGTAATTCGTCCTGTCAATTTCTCCTTTCTCAGGACAGCACTGCATATGGGATGCACATAACCGTTAAAGGGACTGTACACCCCTGTATATACCTTTGTATAACCTAACTGCTTAGTTAGGTTAAACAGAGACTCGTTTTGAATAAGGAATTAAAGTGCCCCTTTAAAAGATACAGAAAAAGATGTCTAACATAATTGCCAGAGCCCAACTTTTCCTGTGCAGGTCTAACAAACTATATTAAAAACATTTTTTATTTTGCACAGCCTACCTATTTGCCCAGTTTAATTTTTACAGTGAACAGTTCCTTTAAGTTAACTTTATGCTTCATTCAAGGTCTGGGGGTCACTGACCCCAGCAGTCAAAAAAAGATTGGTCTCTACGGCTGCAAATGTATTGTTCTAGCTGTGATTTTATTAAAAGCAACCAGACCGCTGCTGAAATTCCAAGCTTGAGAACTGCTAAACAAAAAGCTTTGCACAAAAAAATTACATTTATTTCTGTAACCGTTATAGTGACTTTTTTGGGCTTCCATGCCTTTGGTAATACTTGGCTGCCTGTGCCTTCTTTCTGGCAGAATACAGGAGGCCCCTTTAGCTTTACGATACAGTTTAAAAAAAAAGGCACAAGACAAATGGCAGGGTGAATTGTCTGTTTAGCAGAAAGCCTCAATTACGCTAACCATATTACTGCTTGTAGAGGACTCTGTCTCATTGTTCACTGGGAGAAGACCAGCTTGAAAGAAGCCTATAGAAAAGAACAAACCAAAATATTTAAAAGACACGCATAAATGAAAATCAACAATACTATTACAGGCTGCACAAAATTCTACGGTTAGAAAAATGGGTGACAAAAGCCTTCCTGTGTATTTCACTTTAATCGTAAATAAAGAGTTCCTATTCTATTAAAGGGGTTGTTCACCTTTGAGATAACTTTTAGTATGATGTGGAGAGTGATATTCTGAGACAATTTGTTTTCGATTTTTGAGCTTCTTATTCAGCAACTCTTCAATTTGCATTTTAAGCAATCTGGTAACTAGGGTTCAAATTACCCTAGCAACCATGCATTGATTTGAATAAGAGACTGGAATATGAATAGAAGAGGGCCTGAATAGAAGGATCAGTAATAAAAAGTAACAATACATTTGTAACCTTACAGAGCATTCGTTTTTTTAGAAGGGAGTCAGTGACGCCCATTTTAAAGTCAGAAGAAAAAGGCAAATAACTATAAAAAATAAATAATAAAAAAACAATCGAGAAGTTGCTTAGAATTGGAAGTTCTATAACATAATAAAAGTTACCTTAAAGGCAAACCACCCCTTTAAAATATTTCATAATGTCTGCTCCAGAGATGTTTATCTTGCCTTGCCAGCTAAGAGAAACCAGGCAAGAGAAGAATCTGATTTGTGTAATTCTTTTATTAGATGGTGGAGCTAATTTTATACCTAGTTGTTTTAAAAGCTACCTATGCTTTAGCTAGCACATGTTGTTGCCATCTTGAGTCTAGGAATGCACTGAATACAGATTTGGATGAATACTGAATCCTCTACAAAAGATTTGGCCTAATGCTAAAGCAAATCTGGTCCTTAAAGTGATACTGACACTAAAAAATGAACTTTAGCATATGAATGTACATTAAATGTTACCTATAGGTCATGTTGATCATTTTTTGCTGAGAGGTTTGTTTTTGTATATAATTATTAGTTGAAGTTCCTAAGCCTGACTCTCTGACACTCTGACTTTGCCAACCTGACTGTCCCATCTCAGCCTGTTAGTTACAGCTTCTAATGCTAACGGACTCCTGCTGCACAAATATGGCAGCCCCCTCATACAGGAACATGGGGGATCAGACAGGTAATGTAAAAGCATCATGCAAATACTTTATGGCAAACTTAGAAGTAGCTTGCAAAGCCAATATTATAATAGAAGTTTAATTTCAGGTGTCAGTATCTCTTTAATTTGCACATTTTAATTTGAGAAACTTGGCTTTGGATACAATTCAGTTGCACTGCCAGCTCTTCTCATTAGGTGAGGTCACCAAATGAGTGGATCTGAGGTCTATTTTTACCACCCACATGCAGGGGCCTTTGGGGCCTACAGAGACCCATTAGACAAAGACTACACCAACATTCCTCGTCCAAAGGCATTCATACCTGCCTGCCTGATATATCGACACTTTTCATTTCCATATCAGTTGGCATTATCGTTGGTGGACACAATACACAGGATAATATCCAGCTGATTCAGTCTGGAGGGACCGTCACAGAGTCAGCAGATTTTATCATCCACCTTTTGGGTGGATTTATCACATTTGAATACTTAACTTGATACTTCTCACCGTATCTACATATTTATTCAGCACACAAAACAATAGTCTGAATTGTTGAACCCTGCATGCAGTAAACAATTGGGTTATTAATGCTCAGTGCTACTGTGCTGAACAATAATACAACATGAAATTAATGTTTTAAATGCCTTAAAAAAGTAAGTATTTTGTCATTTGAGCTTTATATATATATATTTCTCAGTCATAAATCGAGCTGTGGTGGCAGTAAACAAAGGTTATTTAGAAATAAGATGCTAATTCAGAATCACACACAGTATTTAAATTCCAACAAACACAAGTATCATTTACAAGTAGGTGAGTGCATGCCTGTAGAATACTAACTGCCTGTATATCATCAAACATTCTCTATATCACGTGTGCCCCAGCTCCATACAACTGAGTCACTGCCACGCAATCACAGTTGAGTGGAGGTCAGCCCAAATACGCAAGAGCAGGCATTTTCAGGTTGACCTTTGCTCCACTGAGTGTGACTGCACACTAGCGGATCTTATTCAAGTCAACCGAGATGGGATGTGGAGCGCATTCGCTTCTCTCAGCCTGAAAAAAATACGCAGGCTGAGAGCAATGGAACCAACGCTTCTTCAAGCCCTTGGCCTTAGCCTCTTAACAGGACTCACCTCTGAAGGCCAATATTTGAGCAGGGCCACCCTTAGCTCATGAAATGAGTACAAACATTAAAGACTTTGCTGTATCAGTCATGCCATCATAGTTTCAAAAATATCTAGGACTGCAAATACATATTCATTCAAAATTTCACCCTACATGACCCGCAAGCTGGGTTTTTAGGTATAGCTAGGAAAGTGAAGAAATGAGCATGCACTACTGATGCACACTGATGTAAAGAAACTTGATTTTATTCTATAAATGAAAACAACCTTGTAAGGACAAGGTTGTTTTAAATTATGGAATAAAATGTAGTTTTATTTACATCGGTGTGCCTCAGGAGTGCGTGCTCATTTCTTCAGTTGTCTGCATCTTCACCCCAGGCTACGGGTTCGGGCACTGCACCAGAGCCACCATTGTACACCGGTGAGTGTGAATCACACGTTTTAATTTGCTGTGTAAATTGTCAGATGGACTGGGGTTTATACACCCAGGTCAAGCTGCTTATTGGGTGAGCCATGGCTAAACTTTTTCGCTGATTTAATTAATTAAACATATAGAGGATGTAGTTTTACTTATTTGAACGAACAATTTTATATAGTCAGCATTGTTTCCCTTTTTTCGATAGAGCCACATAGAACCGTTGCCTTTTGATAGCTAGGAAAGAAAGGACATCTTTCCTGGTTTATATAGCACAGTAGCAATCCAAGGAACGTGTGTTTTGTTGCTGTTCCACAGCCTATGAGATTGTGTTAGTTTTATAAAGCCTTCCTTTATATGCCCAGACTTTATTGTATGTGCCATTACGATGCATAACAGAATAATGTGTCTAATTCTAAGGTACTTCCTTGTAGTTGAGCATTCCATATAAAAGCAGGTATGATCAAGCTCATTATTTGCTTGAAATGGTTAGTAATGGGGCTGCTGACAATGTACTCACTCATCATGAGGAAATAAGGTTAGTTCCTAATGCAAATAATGCCCCAGGGACCGGTTGTGAGCTACTTGTTTCACACAATGCCCCCATTTCCCGCCATTAATGACATCTTCCTCAGAACCAATGATCGTCACGTGATAAAGGATCCTTAGCATCAGTTCTCTTTTAAAGCTTTCGTACCACGTCCACATAACATATTAGACTCTGCGCTGCTCCACATTCCCAGGCTAACCTTGCCCGTGTTCTACAGAAACAGGTGCTATGGACAGAACATCCCCTAATCTTGCCAATAACAATGTTAGGCCGGTCCAGTTGGCATGGTACTACAACTACCAGCATACTTCAATTTACGGAGCTGCAGTATCGTAAACTCAAGTAAATCCACCGCCCGAACGTAGAGCGAAAACTGTAGTGCGCTTGCGCATAGCTTAGTCTGGCGTGACATCACCAGCTTGGGGGCGGGGTAAGAGTCTTCCTTTTCAACCTTGTCCCGGCTCCGGCCTTTCAGGCGCCTTCGGCTCTGCCGGTTCCTGTAGAAGACAGCGCTCAGCTCCGCTCACTCTTCCCAGATCTTTCCTCCTCCCTACTGAGATCTCCGTTATAGAGACATGTCGCTCATTAGCGCTGGACGTGTGTGCGCCCGTATACTCGGAGCCAAGGTGAGACAGTCCGGCTTGGGTATTAAGCAGCGCAGGAATACTGGGAGGGGATGAGGCGCGGTCTTGCTCCTGACTTGTGACCGGCTCTTGTAGCGCATCACATTGGCCACCCATATGTACGACTACGAACTTCCTCATACACCTATATATACACATGTAAATACACACTTACACACATACATACATTTAAACATACACATATACACACACACACATATGGAGTGAATGTGCAGAAACCTACTGTAGCCTGGCTGATAGTGTGTCCATACTCCCCGATCACTAACTCTATGTTCCTTGTATAGAAATCTCCATATATGCTGTGTGGCTACAATTCCATATCTATCTCTCCTTTTGTCCTCTGTGCTCCTCATGAGACTAAATCGCGTCCCCCTCCCCCGTTCCTATCTGGCCTGGCTCATTCACTTCATATCGCATTACAGCCAGTTGCCCTGCTTGTACCTAAGCTTGCCAACGCCTGCTGTCTCTTTAATTACTAATAGCAGTGAATGGCTTCTGTTGCATTGCCTGATCTCAGTGCACTGCCTTCTGATCCCAATTAAAGCCCAAGATAAACCAGTCGAGCTGCAGGATATGCACCAGAAGCCATAACCTATTATTGTGGTCATATCACTCAAATCCTGCTTAAGATGTGTTGGTTCGAGCCTTATGACGTCTACCTGATGGTGTATACAGACAGGGGAGCAGGACAGGACATTACCAGTTGCATGCAGATTAGGGTGCAGATGCAGGTTGTATGCAGATTCGGATGCAGCTGCAGATTGAGGTGCAGATGCAGATTGGGGTGCAAATGCAGGTTGCATTCAGATTGGGGTGCGGGTTGCATGCAGATTGGGGTGCACAGGCCCGGATTTGTGGAAAGGCCACCAAGGCCCTGGCCTAGGGTGGCAGGATTTTAGGGGGCGGCATGCTGCCCAACCATACCCACATTGGTTCACAAACACTAGAGATCCGCAGGAGATGCAATAGTTTTTTAAATTTCCAGTGCGCCCCTTGCTCCGGTCCTGATGATGAAAATTTGCACGAATAAAGGGGCGGGGACGGGGTGACGAACGGCAGTGTGCCTAAGGGCGCCCACTATGTAAAACTGGCCCTGGGGGTGCAGATGTAGGGGATGGGCATTACAGGTTGCAGGCAGAAACATTTAAACAGGTGACATATCCTCAGCTGCTGTGCTACTCCCTATAGCATTTCTTTACATCAGTGTTTCTTACTGCCTTTCCAAGGAGATTCCTAGGAGGCATTAATGGAGACAGCCTGTGCCCTGCACCCATTACTATTGTCTAATGTAGGAGAAAAATTGCCCAGGGGAACACGGAGGCCTGTATTCTTGGGTTCTAAATCCATTGATTAGGTTTACCTTCTATGCACGCTAATTTTGGTGGTGTGCTGGGAGTTGTGGCTAAGAAACATGTTGGCTCTGTGACCTTGTGAGGAAGCAGGAGTCCTCATTATTTAACTGCAAGGCTGCCCAGCCAAAGGCCTAGACAAATGTGACCTCTAGGGCAGTGTCATCAGCTGTGATTGTCATTAACAATTATGCTTAGGCCTGAATTAACTAAAAGGTGCCTGTCTCCTCCTGCACTGAAATCACACATTGCTCAAGGTTATATGCTGCAATATGTTGCAAAAAATACTATTTGTATTTCTCAGATGAATAAAGATATGTGATCTATCATCTGAATCACATGGGACTTGGGGATTTCTGTACAATGGATATTTTTATAAGCAATATTTTAAAAGAAATACTAACCAAACGGATTGTTATGCCACCAACAAAGGTTTATGCTAGTTTATTTACCATCATGTAATACAGTACTGTACCTACTCGTACAGACTCAAAGTAAGTCAGTGAAACATAAATGATTATTTAACTAGGACTAGTTATTTGTGTAATATGGAACCTAGTACTGCTAGTACCTATAATTAAAATTATTTGCCCTATTCAGTGTTTGCAGGCATCTGTCACTAAACATAGTAGTGGTGTTAAAAACAGGTGATGGCTACAATATGTGTAGGAGCCCTTTGTGGAAAGCACATTGAGAGCCTCTGCTTTAAGGGTAATGACACTTTCAGTAGTTTGATTGCTGCTATTTACCCACTACACTATTCAACTTCTGATGGGTAATGCAAGGATACTTGTTAAAATGCCTCCATGTGGGGGCAGCTGAAACGCTGCCTTTGTTGGTAAAAATGGCACTCCTTTTGGTCATGGATGGGCAGTTTATCATCCTGAACAACGTTATCCGGGCTCAGTCAGGCCATTTGTAATTTTCTGTTGGTCATGGACCGTAACAGGCTCTGGAATTTGGTGATGGTTATGCAAGAGTCCTCCATGTCATCTAGTAGTTCACCCTAGGGCTAAACAACCACAGCTCAGTTACGTCTACTGCCTAGGTATTTCAATCAAGCAAATATCTTTTTGCCTTGAGTGACTAATTTTCACAAGGTATATTTTGCCTGCTGTTGATCGCTTTCTCTTAAGAATGGTCCACCATCACCAATGCTAGCCGTGAATTCCACGGCTGAGACTGACAGAGCTCCGCATCAAATGCTTTGTGTGCCAGTTCTTCAAATAGAACATGGTGTGCCATTATGTTTTAAAGATAGTAAATAGAAAGACTTGGTAATAAACTACTAAATGAAAAACAGGATCTTGTGAGCATAAAGAGGTCCGGGAAGTTAAATCAGGCAAATATTCTATCTTTTGGCAACACTGCTAAAAGAGTGGGTCTATCTGCTTAAATCTGGATGCACAAAGGCAGAGCCAGGTTTGCAATAAGAACAGTTACAAGTGTGGAGGCAAGATTGCCCATTGGTACTCAAGAGCTCAGGTGGATTATGAATAAGTGCAACTGGAAACCATTCACTTTAAAGTATGTTCTAGTTGAAATTTTGAGGCATAGTCTGAAGTCAGGTCAGTTTGATTCACCATACTTGTATGATATAATCCCTTAACATAACTCCAATTAGTTATATGAAATATATGAATTTCCATTGAAGTTATTATCCAGTACATTAAAATGTATTATGAGGATTTTAGCAGTTTGGATTGCTGTCAGCTCTGCTGTCTGAAGATATTCCTGGCATGGACTGGACTGAGAATTAAAAAAGGCCCTGGCATTTCAGGTACACAGAGACCCACTCAGCCCACACAGAGGCCCACACAGCCACCACAAGCCCACTAAATACTGACTTTCTATGGCACCTTATAGCAGCCCCTCTGGCATTTGCCAGAACCCATAGATTGCTAGTACGGCCCTGCCGGGCCCACCTCCTATCCGCCCCAAAGTCCTCTCCTTGCTCTCCTAAACCCTGCCAACTCGTCTAATCTGAAGCGCAGCAGTCCTTTCTTGGTCCAGCCAGCCCCTGTATTGTCACAATCCCACACCGAAACGGCACAATCCCACACTGGCAAAATAGCATTGTTCCTTTCAGGCATTTGGCCTACTCCATTCACATGCAGATGCCACATCCACTCACATAGATCTGTCTGATGTTCAGAAGGAAAGAGCCACCACTCATTGGCTGACTGTTCACTTGTCGCAGCAGCCCGATTGGAACAATGCTATTTACTCACCAGCTGATTGGTCAGATAAACCTCAGGTCAACCATTATGTGTAACTACGTATGCTAGTGTTTGTCAGGCATTGAAAAGTTGACTGCTATTTTTCCAGGCATCTGTCATCTGACAAACAATAGCATTACTGCTTATAGGCAATTGTCATGCAGGCTAATAGAGGTCACAAAAAAAGTAACGTCAGCTGTTAGTTACCAGGGTCATTTTTTTTGTTTGTTTTTTTGCAGCCTCGGGTATCTTCCTCACACTGACTCCTGAGGAAGGGTTTTTATCTTTTAGCTGCAGTGTGGCTGGTGGAAGATGTGAATATTAGCAGTGGAGAACTAACAAGGAGGGGTGGCTAGCACGTGTCTTATCACTGTATTTGCATAGTGTGTGTGATTGGCAAGGATTTTATTTTTAATCTTTGTAAAATGCTGTGGAATATGTCAGTGCTATGTAAATAATACTTGGGTGAAGGAGCGCTATGTTTCTCCATTGACACTTATTGGATGTCTGCATCTAACAGTCAAAATGAGACTGTTGTCTGTGCTGTGGATGCAAGCAATATGGCAGCCGCCTCTGCCAAAGACGTGGATCTTTGCATGTATGGCCCTAACCTGCCAGTCCCAACCCAGCCCAATGCTCCGGCAGGTTTTTTTCAGCTGCTCCTCCCTGCACCCATTGGCCATGCAGGAGAAGGACTGGGCATTGACGTGGGGCAGACAAGGCAAGAGAGACTTTTGTTGCGAGGGCTGCAACACTAGGGTGATTTTAGCAGTGGGGACTGGGAAGGCCTATTACTTGCTACAGGATTTATTGGCCAGCCTGCCAGGCAAAATCATTTGTTCAGGACCAAGCTGCAAGTTAAGGAAAAAAACCGGGGGCAATAAAAAGCATCTGATGTTGCTCCACCTGGAGCCAGACTTCTCCTCTGATGAGCCCAGTGCCACCCATTTCCATGTTTAGGTGAAGACAGGTGCTGATACTTGATCTATAACAGTACTCAGTATTTCATGCTGGAGAAGTGCCAGAAGTGTAATCTTACACAGAGAATGGAAGCACAATATCCTACTTTCTAGAGAGGTATGGGATCCATTATCCATTAGTGAGCTCCCATTATAATGAAATAATTCCTTTAGTCAAATACAAGAGTCCTCTGCACTCAACCCATTATCAATATATTTAAGACAGCGACATTTTGTGCATACTGCTACTAAAAAATGCCTTACCCTTTAAACAAAACGGGGATTGTTTGTCCATATATTGCAATATATTTAAGCTGGCCAACTACGTCAAAGTCATCCCATATCTGGCCAGTCCTACGCTCAATTTTATCTGATTCATTAAGAATTCCATTGCTTCATTATACATTTTACAAAGGGACTAAGTTTTACCTGCAACTTACTTGCTGCTTTCAAAGTAAACCTCCATACTTGGCTGCCCTTTTATTAGACAGCAGTGGGATCACCTGACTATAGCTGGGATTATAATGAAATGATTTCCTTTTGCTCTGTAATAATAAAACACTCCGCAAATTGAGTGTCTGGCCACATGACTCTTTTTATTCTTTGGAGGAAAGGTCATTAGGTAGAGATCACCTTTATCTCTATGAGCTGGAAGGAAAGATCACCTTACATCTATGCCTGAAAATCATTGAGCTGCCGTTAAATAGTATGAATATTAGACGTGGCAATGCCATGCTTGCGCCCACAAAAACAAATAGAAAGAAATATATATACATACCTGAGCAGTGTCATGTAAAAGACAGAGTACCTGTACATTTGTGATATTTAGTTTTACATATTCCTAACACACAAGACTGATTAAAGAATATACAGGTATGGGACCTTTTATCCAGAATGCTTGGGACCTGGGGTTTTATGGATTATGGATCTTTGCGTAATTAGGATCTTCATACCTTAGGGTGAAGGCACACAGAGCTAGTAGTAGCAGCTAAAAAATACCCAGCCATAGACAATACTCTATCTACTATTGTCTATTTTGTAGCCGTGACAAGTAGCTGCTACTGGCAGCTCTGAGTGTCTTCACCCTTAAGTCTACCAGAAAATCATGTAAACATTAAATAAAGCCAATAGGCTGGTTTTGCATCCAATAAGGATTCATTATATCTTGCAGATAATTGGTTGTGCATGCTGGAAAATCCTGATGGTCAAGCACCACATAGAGCTGTAGATATGGCTCTTGGTCGGCTCCAGTTCCAACCTGATTGGATAGACCATCATTTGATCCCATTCACAAAATGGTGGTCTTATTATGCAATTTGTAGTTAGACTGAAGCCTCTAGATTACATTATGAGCAAGCCTATGCGCTATGGAATGTCTTAAAAAAGATGTATTCCTTTATTTAAAAAAATTACAATGTTTTATTGGCCCAGTTGCCTAAATCCCATTTCATTTAGCCCCTGTACAATGGCCACACGTGCATGGGTAGGTTCTTAAACTAGGAAGCCTCTGCTTGCTATCTGTTCAGCTAGAGCAGGTTCTTTTCCTGGCTTACACATTGTCCATATTTGATCTGTCCTGTTATAAGCTGCCCAGTGCAGAAACAACCAGTAAAACGCGTCAAGCAAACTGTTCTGCCATTAGTTTTGTTTGGAATTCCTAGTCTGCTGATAATGGCAGCAACACACCCTCATGTACGTTTTAGATACATGAATTTTTTTCTAAGCAGCGGTATGTGTTGCTGAAGGTAAACCATCCAAATCCTTGTTTTTCTAGTCTGGTTTTGTAACCTTAGGAGACAGAGTGGTGGAACTGGATAGTTCATTGGAAATACTATTACATAACACTAGAATATTTCTGTACATTCAGGTTAAAATGTTGGTTGGAAATACTGTAAATGTTTGTTACATGAATATATATTAGCTGGGAAGTATTTAAGCTGGAGTGTTGTGCTTAGTGTTTTACAGTATATGTGCATGTGTATGGGGCTGTGCATACAACCCAAAAATACCTGCTTAATTAAAGTGACCGTGGGCTGCAAATTGCTCACACCAGTGGTAACCACCAGCTTCCATGAAAGCCTATGGGAGGCAAGACAGACAGTTTCTCCTGAAATGGGTGATTCACCTGTAGGTTAACTTTTAGTATGTTATAGAAGGATGAATTCTAAGCAGCTTTTCAATTGGCTTTCATTTCTTTCTTACTCTTTACATCTTTCAAATGGGGGTCACTTACCCCATATAAAAAAAAATGCTCCTACCTACAAAGGTATTATTATTGCTACTTTGTATTGCTCATCTTTCTATTCAGGCGTCTCCTATTCATATTCCAGTCTCTTATTCAAATCAATGCATGGTTACTAGGGTAATTTGGACCCTAGCAAACGGATTGCTAAAATTGCAAACTGGAGAGCTGCTGAATAAAAAGCTAAAAAAAAACCCCACAAATAAATGAAAACCAATTAGTAATTGTCTCAGCTCTGTATGATCTGCATCAAATTAAAAGTCAATCTAAAGGAGAACAACCCCATTTATTTATTTATTATGCTATTGGGAAATCTGCCAGGTGTGATGTTGGCCTTTGTAAACCCAGCCAATCGATGAAGATAAATATTCGTGGTACAAAGTTATTGGTAGGGACTGTATGCACAGAGAATCATGTAAAATGTCATTTTGTACTATTTTATTGGTGTATGACCACCTTTGGGCTCAAGCAAGCTCCTGTGTGTACAGATATGTAATCTGAATAGGAAAGATGGCCTTATCCATGCTTGGCTATATATTGATATTATAAATATAAATACACATTTCTTATAAATATGTTGGTATATTTAGCTTCAGCATGGCCATGTAATCACATACAGTATATCAATCTATAAATACAATGACACAGATTAAAAAAAAATACAAGTCAATCATTTCCTTTGAATCCTCTTATTTGATATGGTTTACATCTCTTACTGTAACTATATGAAAACTGAACTAAATAACCTTTATTGCTATAATATATCATAAAGCTACAGATTATTAGCAAATTAACCGACCTTGAGTTTTATGACCCACAGTCTTAAGTGTTTATGGTCAGGGAGCAGCTTTGTCCAACACCTAATTTATTTTTTTCCTTTTTTAATATTCGTTAGGGTGCCAAAATTTTCTGTGACCTCTGGACCCAGTGGTGTGATAGCATATCATTTCAGAGTTAAGATGTTTGCAATGGGTTGAAAGTACAGTAAAATTAATTATTAATACTATCTGCATTATCATTGTAATCTTTGTGAAATGCCATAGAAAAGCTGTGTGACACTGATGTCATGTGCAATAGTTGGAAGTATATCATTAGTAGAGCACTTGAACACTTGATTTAATATCCAAAAGAACATATGAAAATTCCCAGCACATGAAATGCAATTTAAACATCAGTGGCTAGGCTAAAACCGACTTTATCTCAAGATTTATATATCTGCATTTAAGGGTATATCTATTGTAAAATTTATGGTCTCCTTTTTTTTCTTTTTTATAAATTAAAATCTCTTCCTACAGATGAATAAAGTAATTTTAGTAAGCCGCATAGCTGGGCTTGACCCGATTTCTGGGCTGATTTAAGGAAATTTTAAGCAAGAATTTGTTAAAAGAGGACAACAGCCATTGAAGCACCCTTCAATCTCCACAACCCTTACCCGTTCACTTGAGTTTATGCCAATATATAGGCTTTGCAAAGCAACACCCCTTGTGTTAATACCCATAAACATATGTTGCCAACCAGCCCTAGGATCCACAGCAGGATTAATGCAGGGTTTCTGTATTTTTTTCCGGGAAACCTTGGGCCCCAAGCATTCTGGTTAACAGGGCACATACCATCGTTATTTTGGCTGAAATCATAGTAGTGTAATAACTGGGGCATTGCTCCAGTTCTTGTAGCCCATAGCAGCATGCACGTTCATTTTTTGCTGCTCTGGGATACTCAACCTGCAGCAAAACCTGTGCTTATAATTGCAGCTATCCCAAGCAAGCTGTGAGGTCTGTAATCTGCAATAAGACTCTCCGTGTTTAAAGACCTAAAAATAAAGCCAACCCCATAGTTTGCCCAGGTCCAGTAACTCTTAGCAACCAATGAAAAGTTTGCTTTTAAACAGGTGACCAATATATGGTTATTGGTTGCTGGAGATGAGTCCACCAATAGCAGTCTTTTCACCTTTTATTACATAACCCCCCTTACCTTACTGTGTGGGTCAAAGCAAGGGGCAAGAAGAATTTGGTCTCTTGTCAAGGTGGTAGATCAGCTACCCTGCCAGATTGTATTGTATTCCAATGGCCAGGTATGTCCACCCACCCACTTTACCAGCAAGTTCTGCCAGGATCCTTTAAATGGAAGAACATTGCATCCCCTTTACTAAATGCTGCTCCTTTGTAGGGAGTTTCAGCGTCCTGTTCTACTGGATACAGCAGCCTTTTTTTTATGCATAAATGTATTTAAACCTTTGCTATCCATGGGCTACTTCTCATTGTGGACCACTTGTTATGCAAGCACATTGGCAAGCAGCAACACTTTTCCTTTCTGTTGTCTAAACATCTGAATAATGACTTGAATCTCTCCTTTCTTCTCCACACAGAACTCCCCTTGTGCTCTGATTGCTGCACGACAGGCAAGCTCTTCCACGGTAAGTCCTTGGTCACTTTGTGCTCTTTTGTGCTTGTCAAATTCAAATTGTGTCCAGCGATGTATTGCTTCCACTTGGCAGACTTTCATAATGTGCTCACCATATTCCTCCTTATTCTTTCTTTCTTTCTTTTTTTTTTTTTTGCTCATTTAGAATCTAAAAGATGTCCTGTCAGATTTAATTCCCAAAGAACAAACTAGAATCAAGAACTTTAAGCAACAGCATGGAAAGACGGTGATTGGGCAGGTCACTGTTGACATGGTAAGTAAAAAACTATTTTCCCATACATGCTACAGGCTAAAAAAAACTCTGACAGTATTTCTTGCTATTCTTACTGGGAAAATTCTTTTTACTTCCTCTAGAAGGTCACTGACCTTCTAACAGTTGTACATTAGTGGTGAGAAAAACTCAACCTGACCCTAACCCTCCGTGCTCCCCTATTTATATACCAACACTCGCCCAGCCCCAAAGTGATGTCACGGAAGGGGGCGCGGCATGCCAGCATACAAGTATATAAAAAGGAGCATGTTAGACAGAAGTGGGGCAATAGGAGGTCCCGCAAACTTTGTGCAGAAGTCGCACATCACTATTGCATATCTAAAACATGATGCATTTATCAGCAGCATCAGAGAATCTCCAGCAATTAATGTATCAGTTGTAACAGTTACTCTGCAAAAAATTTGCAGTAAAGCTCAGGGAGCATGCTCAGTTGGGGCTGAAACTTATGCTGCAGAGCATCGTCCCAAATGTATTGCACTATGAGGTTAAAACATCATTCATCTGACTTACTGCATTTTTAAAATGCAATGAAATGGTTAAAAAAAGAGAAAGCAATTGAAAAGTTATCTGCCATTATTTTCTACAAAATGGACTGCTCTTTTAAATGGCCCTTTACAACCCTGTCTCATAACCTTTTCAACATCACTATTGCCTCATTTACCTATTACCCAATAGATGCAGAAAAGTATATAGTGATTACCGATGACGCTGTTCCGTTTGAGGCTCTTAAGCTGGCCATAGACTCAAAGATCCGCTCGTTTGGCGACAACGCCAAACGAGCGGATCTTTTCCCCCGATATGCCAACGGCATGGCTTTATCGGGGGTAATCCGAACGTTCAGCCGTATGGTTGAACGATTGGATTGCGATGCACCAAGGGGCTCTGACAGGTCGGTAGGGTAAAAATCAAACCTTCCCGATCGATATTGTGGCCAGATATCGATCGGGAAGACCCGTCGGAAGGCCCATACACAGGCAGATAAGCTGTCAAATTGGTTTAAACGACCGATATCGGCAGCTTTATCTGTCCGTGTATGGGCACCTTTACATAGCTATAACTTATACCCTAACGCAAAGTAATCTTTGTGCACCCATCCATATTTACCTTTGGGAGGATGGCTGTTCTGCAATCATACAGTGAAACAGTCTGAAGTCTGGGCCCTACATTATGCTTTTCTCTGTTGGCTACTCATAACAACTGCCTGGTCTGATATGCCTATTGCTGTGACCCTGGTTTGAACACCATATATATTCCATTGTATATTGCATAACTGCAGAATTCCATAAATGCAGGAAAGTTCATCTGTTAAAGTATTTTTTTTTGTTACAGCAGCTGAAACACTGGAAAAGGCACAATCCTGTAGAAAAGTTTATTTATTGTCAAAGTGAAACAGTTTTTCCTGTCTCCTCCTTTCTAAGAATATTATTATTGGGTCAGCATTTTCTACATTCTTTTCTGCTCGAGCTTTCCGATTGCTTACCAAAGCCATGTGCCTTGCAGGAAGCTAAAAAAGGAAGGGTATGCAGTGTAATTCATTGCAACCATATCAGCTGACTTCCATCATGGAACGGCTCTGCTCCGTCTTGGGGCCTGTAATTATTATGATGCATAGTTATCAGGTGTTTTTCACAGCTTAAACAAAAGGTTGCATAAAAGCAATCTGTGTCTATTTTCACATTTTTTAAATAGAACTTAGACACAAATAGTCTGTGTTTGGCTTGCAGGGACAACCCTGCAAGCCAATGTGATACACCTTTTTTGCACTTTTCTATAACTTGTGCCCAACTGAATGATCTTATTTCAAAAAGGGAGGTATATTTTCACTTACTTGTTATTGCGGTCGCTAATCATAGTAACCATATAGTAGTATAGAGATGGAAAATGAGAAGGGCAGTGTTGCTTGGCGTTATGTTGACTGGAAGATGCTAAAAGTTAATTCTTTGAATGTATAGAAAAAATTGCTGTTTTACAGCATACCTAAGCATCCTGAAAAATCCTGCTGATTTTGTATGGCCTGAAGTGGCAGTGGCCCTAACTAGTTCTCTCTGCCTGCTGACTGTGCTCTGAAGCTGTTGCACCATGTCAGAACTGCTGTGTTTTGCCTGCAGTGTTGCTAAACCTCCTCAGTCACTAAGCAATCATCTTGCTAAAAGGAGAAGGAAAGGCTTCATACACTTGGGGCTCCAAATGTTAGGCACCCCCAAGTGATTGTAATGACTTACCAGAAACCCCAGGTGCTCCTATCAGCAGAAAACTGCACCGGCCTGCGATTATTCCAGTGAGCACCACGGATCGATCCTCTTCTGCCGTCTTCATATAAAGCAACAGGTTGCTCATGCTATAAGGCCAAGATCCCTCCTATACTTATAAAATCATTGGTTCAGCTGTGAAGGATTCTAAGTGACTGAAGTAAAATGTAGCAAGATTATAATCTGAAATAATTTCTGTTTTAAAACATGCAATGATGTTTTAAATGCCTCTGTTCCAGGTATATGGTGGTATGCGAGGCATGAAGGGGTTGGTCTATGAAACATCTGTGCTTGACCCTGATGAGGTAAGAAAGAAATCAATATTATCTCTATTTATGGGGAAAAATTGGCCACTTTCTTTTCCCAATGTCATTTGTTGGTCTGTCTATCTCCAGGGTATCCGTTTCCGAGGCTACAGCATTCCAGAGTGTCAGAAGTTGCTCCCCAAGGCTCCAGGAGGGGAAGAGCCATTGCCTGAGGGACTCTTCTGGCTTTTGGTGACTGGGGAGGTGCCCAATCAAGACCAGGTAAAGTCTGATGCATGTTGTATGAAGCAATTGCTTGTGTTGAATGCTAATATTTTTGGAATGATTCCCCAGGAAATTGATTAGGTCCTGTATTTTCTTCAGATAACATTTAAACTGAGTTTAAAGGGTGAAATCCTTTAATAGACCACATGCATGCGTTTATATGAATTGGAGTTTATCACCACATAGGCCTATAAGCCTAGTGAACAGCACCATCTAGTATCTGTTTAGTCCAGCCTACTATATAAAAGATCTGATCATGTGCCACCTCTTCCCCAAAGGCAGACTGAAGGCATGATGTTGTGTTTGTATATTTAAATTGGTAAATGTAATATTGTTTACAACCAATTGATTTGGCTTCTGGAATGAGGCTCCAGAATAATGAGTCGGAGCCATCATTAGTTGTGAAGTAGCATGCTTGTATAGTTGCCAGTACTTTAATGACCACTTTTTGGTATTAGCCATTAAAACACTACAAGAAGACGCCTGAGCCCAGAAAAGCCATTGTGTGCATTATTTATTGGCCTCTAGAGTATCACTTGATTTTATAGTTGTCCCCCAAGGGTCTATTTGTCTCGGGTTGTGTAGCTTTCCCACAATAAAACATCTTCCCGTCTGACCGTAGCCTAAGAGTGGCATTTGTTAACTTTAAAACTTTTTCCTTTGTGATCCCCCTCGCATAATATGATTCCTGTATACCACTTGTGTAATTCTTCTTCCTCAAAGCTCGGGTAATTGGCACAATTGGCCTCTATTAATCCCTTTAAGCCCTTGTATTCCCTTTGTTCTTTTTATTATGTGTAGAAGAATGCTCCAAATGGCATTTGCACTTCCATGTCTGTGGCCATAAAATCTGTTTTTTTGCAAAGGAAATTGCACCATTTTTACTAAACACCACTCTATTCTATTGAGTACGACCATTTTTAATTAGTGGATTTGTTTTTAAACACACCTCTTTTTGAAGGGGAAGAAGATACATTAGAATGAAGTCTATGGAGCCTTCGGCAAGGCTGGTGGCCTAAAAAAATTCCTTGTCGGACAACATCTGACCCTTGGACTTTCCAGTTGGGGCAGTCCTCTTTTAGTTTGATAATCCAGACTGATCTGCTTTAGTTCTGAATATTTCAGAGAAAGGGTCAGTGACCCTAGTGTTAACTGACTGCAAGTGGCACTTGCTGACACGGTAGTGGGGCTCATTTAGCAACGCTGGCCCAATTGAATAATGAAAACAAAGCATCACCAGTTAGTGCAGTGCTTTATGAATCATGCAAGGATGGTTAGCCATCATTTTTTAAATTTATAACAATACACAAAACTGTCTCTTTTTTTCCAGGTGAACTGGATTTCCAAGGAATGGGCAAAGAGGGCTGCTCTTCCTTCCCATGTGGTCACCATGCTGGACAACTTCCCCACCAACCTGCACCCCATGTCACAACTCAGTGCGGCCATCACTGCATTGAACAGTGAGAGCAATTTTGCACGGGCCTATGCTGAAGGGGTCAACAAAGCCAAGTACTGGGAGGTAAGTGATGTGGATACTCCTCAAACACCATTGTATATTTAAAAGCATCTCACAATAAAACTTTTCTATTGTTGTTTTTTTTTTTTTTTTAAAAAAATACTTTACAATATTTATTAATAAAGAAATGTTTAATGGTTTTAAAATACCATTTTGTCTGCTTTGTGGATGGGCACGCCTAAGCTTAATTTTTGGTTTTGGATTGGGCTGAATCAAATCCAGACGTGTCTTAAAAGCTCTGGACAACTGAGCGCACCTTTTTTATTTTTAATGGTTTCGATTAGGTTTAGTATTCCACCAAACTCTGCAAAGTACTGGGCCATATCATAAAATGATACATTCTGTGTATCCCTACTTTAATCACCAATTATGTAGCTATATCTAGAAAGTATTGATAACATTGGGAATCCCTGTGAGGCATTTTATTAGACTAAAACGGAAAGCTATGGACTTATTTTTTTTTTTTTTTCTCAAAAAGCTCAGTTTCATGTTTTATGCTTCCCGATAACGTTTCCCACTGACTGAAAGTTGTAGTTCCCCACAAATGACTGAAGAAATGTCACGTATGACTTTTTTTTTTCTTTCATGCAAGATAATTCTGGTTTATCACTAACTGAGGGGAAAAAGTGCAGCATCAAATCTCCTCTTTTTGATAAACCACAGCATGAAAAACATGCCTCAAGGTTGATCAAAATGCTATTTCCTAAAGCTGTGCTGTGTTTCAGTGATTCAGAACTTTCAATGCAAAATAAACATTGTAGCTGAATGTAGTTCCAGTTAGTATGACCCAAATGGACTACGAATGGTGCTTGCTGGAGAATCCTGCCCTCTACAGGAGAATGTGCGCTATGGCTGAACGTTCCCTTCCCAGCTCCTTTTCAAAGAGACGATGACAGTTACTGCCATATGGTTTTTTTTTTTTTTTTTTACAAAGGAACGTTAAATATAAACTTGATTGATACTTTCACTACTTTTTGGGCTGCCTCTCTGTCCCGTGCTGCTGTTACGCAATTTCTTTTACGCGAAGGTCACACGGCGCCGTCCTTGGATTGCCTTGAACTAATTCTGTTTGCTTTGGGGTGGGGCTAGGATTTTCCATCCCTGATTTCCTTTACACTCATTAATGTCCTTGGCCAAGTGACAAGCCTTTTGCACTTACCCACATTGCGCATGAGGATTGCTTTAGCATTAACACTTCTATAGCTGGTGGAATTTGAAGCGCTTTCTTTAGTACAGGGAAGCACTTAAGCTCTCTGTTTGTAAATGTAACTGAGCCAAATATGCTTGTGAGTTTTCAAGGTTGTTGAAGACTTTTCTGAGCAAAGGAAATCCATCCACCTGACTTGGCATGCACATGCTCAGCAGGACAAGCAAGGCATTTAATGTATGTGTTGGGCAGCTATGCTTGACGCACCAAAGCAGGGCACTTGGGTTGACACTAATGGAATCTTCCAAGAATAGCTCTATCTAAACACTGCCTGGTAAACTGTACAAGACAGGAACCCACACCGGCGAGAACCAGTTACAGGGATGTGTTGCACTGAGACAAAGTCATTATTAGTGCCTGCAGCGTGCACAATGTATTTTTTAAAGGAATTTTAAATAAAGTCTAAAATAGAATAAGGCTGGAAATGCTTTATTTTGTATACTAAACATAAGCATGAACTTACTGAACCAGAAGCCTAATAAAACAAAAATGAATTATGCTTTCAAAGTTGGCCACAGGGGGTCACCATCTTGTAACTTTGTTAAACATCTTTATCAAGACTGTGCACATGCTCAGTGTGGTCTGGGCTGCTTAGGGATCGTCCTAAATGATCAAAACAGCACAAGTCAAATAATATTTGCCAGAAGCCGATACAGCAAGACTGATTAATAATTAGAATAGGCAGACTGCACTGGCTCCTGTGTTGTCATGTAATCTAATGTGGATTTTATAGTTGTTGTATTGTTTAATACAAACTTTCTCCAACTCTGCAGAACCAGTGGCTGCAGCAAAATAATCCTCCAAATAGAATCCCAGTTTATCTTTTTAAATCTTTGTCCCTGCAGCTGGAGTTGGAAACAGTAAAGGGGATGTAAAGGCAAAAATAAAATCCAATACAAATCTCTACACAGTCGCCGACTGCTCTACAGGGAAACAAACAAACAAAGCTACTTGAGTTCTGCATGGCTGGGAAGTAAAGGTCAGGGAGAGGTTGGGAAAGGACTGGCCCTTAGGCGGGGGCTCCCCCTGTTGTTCATAAGTATGATTGTTTCCCTGCTGTACAGTTAAGGACCGTCTGACAATTCCTATCCACATGCAGTAAATGAAGGGGGAATTTCACTGCATACAGTCAGGTTTCTTATAAAAACGGTAGACATTTTTTAATTAAAGTATATTGGAGATAGGTTTCTTTTTCATTAAAGAAAGTAAAAATTAGATTTTATTTTTTTGTCTTTACATGCCCTTTAAGTCACGAGGACTCATTTTTAAGACTAGGAATACACCAAATCCCCTATTTTGGGATTCAGTCAAATCTTTCATGAAGGATCCGGGTAACTCAGAAACCAAATCCAAACCATACCGCAATTTGCATATGCACATGGAGGAGCAGAAGGGCCAAACAGGACCATACGCTAGGCATACAAAGGACATGGCAAAAATAATTAGGAATTTCCTTGTTAACATATATATATAATAACACAATTTCAAGGGTTTGGATTCAGCGCATACAGTCGCTTGAATCCAACAGAAAAAGGCTTTACCAGATCCTGAACCGGATCTAGCATACTCATTGCCCGCCAATCCATGACAAGTGTTTCTCTCCTGGAGGAGCAAATGCCTGATGTGTGGTTACAAAAATCCTTCTTTGGCTAACTTTATCTAGAAGCGTTGGTTTGACTGTGTAGAGCTATTGACTTAAAGGAACAGTTAACATAAAAAATAAGTGTTTTAAAGTAACAAAAATATAATGCAGTGTTGCCCTGTACTAGTAAAACTGCTGTGTTTGCTTCAGAAACACTACTATTGTTTATATAAATAAGCTGCTGTGTAGCCATGGGGGCAGCCATTCAAAGCTTAGACAGATCAGTTTTACAAGTACAGGGCAACAGTACATGATATTTTCATTACGTTAAAACACTTATTTTTTGGTGTTACTGTTCCTTTAAAATAAAGTGCTGAACAAAGATTTGCCAGTACTGAATTACAGACTTTCCAGTGACGTGGTTGAGCTTCACTCTCCTTGTTCCTTTAAAGTGGACCCGTCACCCAGACATAAAAATCTGTATAATAAAAGTCCTTTTTAAATTAAATATGAAATCCAATTTCTTTTTTTTATTAAAGCATTCATAGCTGTTGTAAACTCATTTAAAAATATCAGCTGTCAGTCAAATATTACCTACCCCGCCTCTATGCCTAGGCATAGAGGCGGGGCAAACAATTACTTTCACTTTCCATTCAGCACTTCCTAGATGTCACCGCTCTCCCTGCTTTCCCCCAGCTCTCTTAACCATTTAATTGTGTAACCAGTGCATGGGGATGGACATTGGGTCCCTGTCCCCTGGTGCACAAACAAGATTCTGAGATGATACAAGACTTGCCTTAATAACAGTGTCCACAAAATGGCTCCTTCCTGGTTGCCATAATTATGAGTTCCCAGACTGATGGAAACAATATTCAAATAATTTATACAGTGTAATTAAAGTTCATTTTGCTTGACTAACATGATAAAATAGGATTTGGAATAATTTTGTTTGGGTGACGGGTCCACTTTAAGCAATGGATTTACTATACATTTACATTCCTCTGTGAATATTCTCTGTAAATCAATTTACATGCCAAAGAATATACCAGTCTACAATTAAACATTG
Source organism: Xenopus petersii (assembly GCA_038501925.1). Taxonomy (NCBI): domain Eukaryota; kingdom Metazoa; phylum Chordata; class Amphibia; order Anura; family Pipidae; genus Xenopus; species Xenopus petersii. The sequence continues at coordinate 49,900,624 of CM076674.1, read as the reverse complement.
TGTTGCCTATATCCTGATGTGTATATACTATGGGAAAGTGTCATGTGGCATGACTCTCTTTTTATAACCATTTGCATGTCTTATTGCAGTTGGTTTATGAAGATTCCATGGATCTGATTGCCAAACTGCCTTGCGTTGCTGCAAAGATCTACCGCAATCTTTACCGCGAGGGAAGTAGCATCGGCGCCATTGATTCCAATCTAGACTGGTCTCATAACTTTACCAACATGCTGGGTTATACAGATCAACAATTCACAGAGCTGATGAGACTTTACCTGACGATCCATAGGTGGGTTTTTTCAGCTCAATGTACATTCAAACTGCGGCACAAAAAATGGGTCAAATGTCTAAGTCCCATGCTTTCTCCTTTACAGTGACCATGAAGGAGGCAACGTAAGTGCTCACACAAGCCACTTGGTGGGTAGTGCTCTTTCTGATCCTTACCTTTCATTTTCTGCTGCCATGAACGGATTGGCAGGCCCTCTTCATGGTCTGGCTAACCAGGTATGTGCTTGTGCTTTAATCTCTTGGTATGTAGCATGTGCTTCGTATCTATTGTTAGTCTGACACTTTGTCGTTTTCAGGAAGTTCTTGTGTGGCTCACAAGTCTGCAGAAGGATCTTGGTGGAGAGGTGTCGGATGAGAAACTGAGAGACTACATCTGGAACACTCTGAACTCTGGCAGGGTATGAGCCACCTTTAACATGTTCCACTATTGCCAGTAATCTGGTCCTTTACATATCTAATTCCCTATTATTCTTTATACAAGGTTGTCCCTGGATATGGTCATGCTGTGTTGCGAAAAACCGACCCACGCTACACTTGCCAAAGAGAATTTGCTCTGAAACACCTGCCAGACGACCCTATGTTCAAACTGGTGGCTCAGCTTTACAAGATTGTTCCCAATATATTACTGGAGCAAGGCAAAGCCAAGAACCCCTGGCCTAATGTGGATGCTCACAGTGGAGTCCTCCTACAGGTAAGGATAAACCAAAAACTATTCAGATATATTAAACTCACAGATAAGTGTCTGTGTGAGAGCATAATTGCATGCTGCCACTTGCGGAAACCGAGTTCTAAATTCGTGTTTGTAAATAAAAATAAAAAATTAAGCTGGGAGATTTGTAATATACTGTTGTCCTGTAATGGTACTACTATAGTTTATATAAATGAGCTGCTGTATAGCAATGGGGCAGCCATTCAAGCTAAAAAAAAAAAAGGAGAAAAGACACAGGTTACATAGCAGATGAGCTCTGCAGAATACAATGGATTTAGATTTCCGTGTAAGAACTAAACCATTGTATTCTGTAGAGCTTATTTATCATCTGCTGTTTTACCAGTGTCATTGAGCCCTATCTCACATTGAATGGCTTCCCCCATGGTTATGCAGCAGCTTGTTTATATGAACTATAATAGTGTTTCTGAAGAAAACACACCAGTTTTACCAGACCAGGGCGACATAACGTAATTTTTTTTAATAATGTTAAAATGATTTCATTTTTTTTGGGCCTGATTTCATATTTTTTTAAATATTGTCCAATAGACAAATGCAAAAGACAACGTAGCCATTAAAAATAAAATCCTTTCGAACAGGGCTTAACCTGTCTTACCATTTTTCCTCCCACAGTATTACGGCATGAAGGAGATGAACTACTACACCGTTCTCTTTGGTGTATCGCGGGCGCTGGGTGTTCTGTCTCAACTTATCTGGAGCAGAGCTCTTGGATTCCCCCTGGAAAGACCTAAATCAATGAGCACAGATGGCCTCATGCAGCTTGTCGGTTCAAAGTCTGGCTGATCACAACAGGAAGCGCCAGGGCTCCTCCATTTTGTAAGGAGGGCTCTTAAAAAAAAAAAAAAAAAAAAAAAACAGACAGTACACCTTTTATTTCAACGGACTGCTTTGCACCCCACTGTTTTCTGAATTCCAATGAGGAAACGTCTGTTTATTTTTGCTGAACGTCCATCTTGCAGCTCAGCCTGAGCCCCTTTTCTTACTGAAGAGATTTCTATTCAGTTCTCCATCAGGAAATGGGTTCCAGTGCTGCTGGTTAGAATCAGAACTCTGGAACCCCCCTCAGTCACAACCTATTAATTCACAGACCCCATTGTTCTGCTTATTTATAATTCTGCCAAGGACAGTCATTGCCTCCTAATATTGTTACTTTACTGCAGAAGCAGTGGCCCCTATGTTATTATACACAGGCTTGTATGGCACCCCCTTATAAGTCTAGTTCTGAAACACCAAGCCTGAACAGACCTAACGTCATATCTTCAGGAGTGTGTGGGTATTGTTCTCTTAAATCTTGGGAAATGTGATTCTGTTGCAGCAACCTTTTACCTGCTGTAGGTTGGCTGAAGGGCCTGCAAGGCAGTAGATTTAAGTCAGAAGTATTGGACTTTGGTGGCCCAGGAACATCCAAACTGACTGTCAGGCAAGGCTTTGGCATTGTATCATCCTTGTTGTTCTTATCCTATGGATGCTCCCCCGTCTGTCACTCCCTTGTACAAACTTTGTTTTTAAGATTTAGGTTTTTATGTAGGTGGACAGTTCATCCTGCCTGCTGATCACAATGACATTATAAGGGAGTCCAGGAGCAAGAATTATTGAGGATGGTGTCCTGCTTTTAATGTCCCTCAACTGTCGTTATGCTTTTATTTGCAGCTTTTTTTTTTTTTAAGTGTTAAGCCACTTCCTGTGGTCTATTGGGCCTTACAAGTGTATAATCAATGTAACCTTTTTGTGCTTTACACACACACAAAACTGTGAATCCAGATTGTTTAGTTATCCGAGGTGGTCTCTGTTTCTGTTTTTTCTTTTTTAAAGCTGCCTTTACTTTTGCCCTTCCCTTGCTTGTGGCAGCAGTCTAGGTTTTCTTGCAGCAGTGATTAACAAGCTGCGTCTGTAGCTGTTTCTGAGCTCCCAGCATCCCAAGCACTGCAAAAGCCTGGGAGCCACAGGTTGACTTTTGCTACCTAATAGAATCCTGTTTAGCCTACAGGGTTCTGCTTTTCAAAGGCCATGGCTCTTTAGCTTTCTTACAGAATAGACAATGACTGAGTAAATGTTGATTATACAGTATCCGTATGCCTGTTTCCCAGTCCTCCTGCACTAATTTATTGATTATCATGCGAGTGCACTTTCCCAAGCTGCTAAATTAGTCTTCCTCCCGTGCAGGAATGTCAGGCTTCCAGCCCTTCAGCAGAGTCTAGTGAATGATATTAGGAATCCTAATTCTCAGATGCTGGAGGGTTGCAGTTTGGCATCTCTGCTCTACAGCATGACTGTCCATCTATAGGCCCAAAAAGGGGAACCAACAAGATTGTAACCCATTAGTTAATACACTCCTGTTCACTGGTCAACCTTTTCCGTGTGGTATTGCCTAACCTGTGCAGACTAATCGGCCATCAAATGCTCTGTAAACTATGGATTCATATTCCAATTTACAACAGACTTAAGGTTGTTCTGTATAAATGCAAAATAAATGTTTTTATTACCTATATACCTCTCTGGCTCTAAGAATTTTGTGTACACAAACTCCAAATATAATGTTACATAGTAAGTTAGGTTGAAAAAAGAAAAACAAACCCGTCCATCAAGTTAAACATTTTAAGTCTATATATAACCTGCCTAACTGCTAGTTGATCCAGAGGAAGGCAAAAAACCCAATTTGAAGCCTCTCCAATTTGCCTCAGAGGGGGAAGAATTCCTTCCTGACTCCAAGATGGAAATTGGACCAGTCCCTGGATCAACTTGTACTATGAGCTATTTCCCATAACCCTGTATTAACTCACTTGCTAATGGGAAAGCTGTAAAGATGTGTCATGAAGGGGATACAGAGGAATTCAGGAATGGAATAACAGAGAAGGAGCAGGCTGGGGATCCTTAACGAGCACCTACCATCACAACCAGATCGGTAGAAATACTCCATCTATATACCGGTATTGGACCTGTTATTCAGAATGCTCGGGACCAGGGGTACCCTGGATAAGGGGTCTTTCCGTAATTTGGATCTTAATACCATAAGTCTTCTAAAAAAATTAATATAAACATTAAACCTAGTAGAATTATTTGTTGTAGGATAAGGATTAATTATTAGTTGGGATCAAGTACAAGGTATTGTTTTATTATTACAGAGAAAAGGACATTTTTTAAAATTTTGAATTATTTGCTTAAAATGCTATCTATGGGAGACGGCCTTCCTGCAATTCAGACCTTTGAATGTAACAGGTTTCCATATAATGGATCACATCCCTGTATAATGCTCAGTAAGAGGCATCGTTGGCCATGCTTTTACTCTTATTGGCTTGAATTTGGCAAAACATACCTGATGCCCGTTCGCTAGTGAAACTGTAGGGAATGCCTCTGGAGGTAATATGTATTTGCTTATATGTATATTTAAGCAATCAAACTACTCAATTGAATTGTATTGCCATTGACATGGATCCATGTTGGCTACTGTCTAATCACAGAGGAAAAAAAACAAATCTTGCATAATGAATTATTTACATAGGATGCTGTTAGTGGCTTTGCCATATTGTGTAGTTTTTGGGATTACTGGTTGCAGATAGCTCCCATGTGTATGCAGCATATTCATCTCCAGCATTTCTGTTACTGCAGACTCAGGCATTGAATGTGTACAGAACCTGCTTGTGATGCTTTTACGCAGAATACATTATCTGCAGTTGAGTCTCATCACAGTGACTGTGGCTTCCTGTAAGTTACAATAAACCTGCAATTATTGGCAGGAAACAGAGTAGCACAACATTCTATGCCGCTCACAAAAGTATTCTCTGCCATAGATATTCTTGGAACTTGGCACAAACTGTTATTACAGTGATGTTTACATGTCTGACATTATTAAACTGAGCTAAATAGAGGGGCCTGGACAAATGTTGGGCCGTTAAAAGTGTCTCTACCTGAAAAGTTTAAAAAGCTCCCCTGTATGAATGGTCTCTGCCATATCACATTTATCCTGCCAGTGGGCAAAGGCCCCAGCTGAGTGATGGCAGACCTAAGTGACCAATTTGTGACCAGCTTCAGCCATTTCATTTTTTCATTAAAGATGTTGTTCACCTTCAACTTTTCGTATGATGTAGAGAGATATTCTGAGACAATTTGCAATTGGTTTTCATTTTTGTGGTTATTTACAAATGTATTCGGCAGCTCTCCAGTTTGCCGTTTCAGCAAAATCTGGTAGCCAGGGTCTAAATTCCCCTAGCAACCATGCACTGTTTAGAATAAGAGACTGGAGTATGAATAGGAGAGGCCTGAACAGTAATAAAAAGTAGCAATAACAGTACATTTGTTTTTTTGATGGGGTCATTGACCCCCCATTTGAAAGCTGGAAAGAAAAGACAATTCTAAAACTACAAAAGAAAAGAAAAATGAAGGCCAATTGAAAAGTTATTTTTATAGAAACCTAAAAGTTACCTTAAAGGTGAACCACTGCTTTAAAATGCAACAGATTTTCTGACTTAAAGCTGTACATGAGAATTTACTGGGGAGGGGGAGTTGTGTAACACTGTGACACTGCCTGTAATCCTTTCCTGTGTGTGCCAAACCTCAGCTGTGCAAATAACACACCCAGCCATTGATGTCTGTGGATTTGTGCAGAACAGAATGGAGCTGAATCCCTAACACTTTCCAAACACAGGGAATGAGGAAGTGGAACTGTTAGTGAGGCCTATAGCACATTGACTATTTAGCTAAATTTTTTTGGAAAGTGTTGGCAACTAAACAGTGAGCTGTGCCACATTGTATCCCATATGGGACAGGGTCCTCCATTTGTCTCTCAATGTGCCACTCATTTCTAATCATTGCAGTGTGTGCAATGTACTACTCCCTGCTTGTACTATTACTACATTTTAAAAATGTCAAGTGCTGTACAGACAGTTCTGCTATATACTCTGAATGAGTTCTCTTCCCCTTTACAAGGCACAGTCTTTATAGTCAGGGTGCTAAATATTATAATGGAAAGAGACGTCTGACAGTGGTTTGCGCTGAATATTTTTTCTGGAATAAATGGGAGAGACATTGGCACATGAAAACTAAATTGATAATGAGTTTAAAGGGTAAGCAACACACAAAACATCATCTGACGGGAGACACTTTGTTTATGGTTTTGGGGATCTGGGGTTCCTCCTCACACTGACTGTGTGGCACAGAGGCAAAACAATTCTTTCACCAATTACAACCAAACAGAACAGATCCCCAGCTTAGCTGCACCTATGTGCCCTGATACATGCTGTAGAATGGGGGGGGACTTTTCTGCAGGTTAAATATCAGTAGTAAATGGCTGTACATATCCGGGACTTCTGAACATACACAGCTTTGTAAGAGAATGCAGCAGCGAGGGAAACATAAAGGTTTAAATACAGTACATGGTGTTTGTTTAGGTGATTTTCCTTTCCTCTTTCTTGTAATGGATATGGGGCTCATTACAACTAACTGTAGGTGCTAAGTTGCACCAATGCAGTTACTAATAGTAACCAATCAGACCTTTATTTTACTTTTTTTAGTTGAAGCACGCTGATGCTGATCGGTTGCCTCCGGTAACTGCACTAGTCCAACTTAGCAACCAAATTCTATGTTCCGATGCAGTTCCACACTGCACTTTGCATGATCCATGTATGATCTATGTTTGCACATCCCTCTGCTGATTCTTTAGTGTCTTCACCCACCTCATGCCAGCCAGGGAAAGGGATTTCTGTTTTATGAGAGGATTAGAACACACTAATACATGGGCCTACCCCCAGGGCTGACCTGTTGGCAACAAAAGAACTTTGATGCCGTGTAGTTGTGGGACCGTAGCCTTACATACAGGGCACGGTATATTTTAACTGATATTAAAGAGGAAATAAATGTTAGGAGGTAGAGTAGTTGTGAGCTATTGATGTTCAGGTCAGGAAAACCTCAACTCACACCCAACACTAACCCGCAAAATGTTTAAATTGTAGGACCCGCTACTAACCCGTTCATGTGTCTTCTTTCTCTGTGGGTGCCTCAGGTTCCAAAACAGGGGAGTCTTAAAGGGGATGGAACGGGAAAAAAAAAAATCCCATTTTTACTTTCTTTAATGAAAAAAAAAATCTATCTATACTTTAATTAAAAAATGTGTACCGTTTTTATAATAAACCTGACTGTACGCAGTGAAATACCCCCTTCATTTACTTGCTCTGACTGCTGTGGATAGGAAACTTCAGATGGTCCCTAACTGCTCTGCAGGGAAACAATCAAACTTTCAAACAGCAAGGGGGAGCCCCCGCCTTACTTCCCTGACCTCGAGCAGCTTTGTTTGCCTATAAGCAGCCAGCGACCATGTAGAGATTTGTATCCACAGATCCAACGCAGTCTGTATATTCTGATTGGTGTATTGGCTTTATGGCAGATATTATTTGACTTGTTCTGTTTTGATAAATTATGACGATCCCTAAGCTTAACCCTTCCAACTGAAGCCCAGACTACACCGAGCATGTGCATGGTCTTGCAAAGATGTTTAACAAAGTTACAAGATGGTGACCCCTACAGCCAATTTTGAAAACATAAATTGTTTGTTTAATTAGGCTTATATGTATGCAAAATGCAGCATTTCTAGGATTATTCTATTTTAGACTGTAGTTCCCCTTTAAGGAGCAGAGTGTACTTCCCCAGTCTGATCCAACCATAACCCACAGTCGTCACCCAAATTTCAACCCAAACCCACCCAGCCAGTGGTCAACCCGTACATCACTATTGTGAGCCTCTCAGACATCAGAATGCCCATATTTTGCAGCCACACCCCTGAAACATAGTGTGCAGCATGACACAATATACACAAGGGTTTTACCCCATTGTTGTGCTATTTCATATGCTGGTTCTGCTTCTTTCTTAGAACTCGCCACTGCACAAAAATGGCAACTGGAGTCTTGCATATGCGCAAAAAACACAGCCTTTTTCATATTGCATGAGACCTAAACAAGACATAGGGTTATCCTGCTCACAAAACATGTGTCTGGCGGACATCTTTATGACATGGTGGATCAAAGATGGCAGCCATGATGAGAGATTTGGTAAGGAATTGGGAGGAAGGGATTGCAGCCTAAGTAAGGACTGTATAGTGAAAAAATATAGTGATTTGCAAGGGGAAAGGCTGGTATACTAGTCAGAGAATTCAGATTTTGGGAGTTGCCTTGTCCTTTAAGGGTAATAGACAGAACAGTGATGTGACCCAGCCGCCTGACACCTTCCCTAGTCTGCCAGTGTCATGTTACTGTACAGTGCGTCCTACAGACGTACACTCATATCTAAGTATAAGTCTCCAGCCTCTCCCATGACACTTACAGGATTTCTAGTGAGCAGTGAGAGCATGCCAGGATCTCTCTCCTGGGCAGAGAATGTTTCACTGTGTGAAAACAGTTTTTTGCATAATAAAAAAAAAAAAATAATTTATATAGCACCTTTATAATACACATTAATTTAAAAACATCAGTTTGTTCAATTCAAATTCAGTGGTTTTATGCATTAATGTAATTGCTATTAAGTTAAGTGTTTCTCTGTTGCTTTCTGTTCTATAGGTCTGACGCATGAAAGGATGTAGCAGGTCTGTTAAAGGGGTTTTCATTTTTATTGTTTTTCCAAGTTTAAAGGACAAGGAAAGGTTAAAATTAAGTTTGTTTTATTTTAACATGATTTTCAAATGGTGTTCTAAGCACTCACTGTTTCCCCTTACTTTGCTTCCTTTCTCTCTGCACGCTCCAGTCTTCCAAAGCTCTCCGTAGAAGTACAGTGACGTCACTGCATTGCTAGCATTCCACACCCCAACTGCCACGGGCAGTATCTCCATTGTCTCTCATTATGGCGCATGCTCCTTTTGATCCTTCATGCTCCTTCTATAGAAGGGATTTTAGCGCATGCACAAAAGGGTCTGCAGTTTGGACAGCTAGAGTCATGATTTATGGGTAGCTGAATGCCTTTACAGCAATAAAAACCTAGCGATTCAGGACACTATCAGGAGGTCTTACATTCCAGCAAACTATGTCGGGTAAGCTTTCGTTCTCCTTTAAGGGAGGAACTCTACAGGAAATTTTGGTGCAATCCGACACGCTGCGCAAAAACGCAGGCGTCAAGTTGTATGCGACAGAAATGAGGTAGTGGCACTGGTGAGGTTGTAGAATCCCTCTGGGTAGAGATTTTGACTGGGCAAAAGGTAACAAAAAGAATTATCATTGGTGTATGCTATAAACCACCTCGTATAAGTGTCGAGTATGAAGCCCAGCTACTCTTGCAGATACAAGCGGCTTCACAGCTGGGTCAAGTTGTTGCTATGGGTGACTTCAATTATCCAGACATTGACTGGGGTAATGGGGTTGCTAAGACAGAAAAAGCTAGTAGGTTTGTAAATATGCTGAATGACAACTTTTTATTCCAGCTCGTTCAAGAACCTACTAGGAATAACTCTCTTTTGGACCTTGTAATAACTAACAATACTGAACTCATCTCTAACATTTGTGTGGGTGAGCATTTAGGGAATAGTGATCATAACATGGTCTCCTTTGAGATTCTGTTGCAGAAGCAATTCTATAAGGGAGTAACTAAAACACTAAATTTCAGACGTGCAAACTTTGACAGTATAAGGGCATCTCTGCAACATATTAAGTGGGAAATGCTTTTCACAGGGTTAAACACGGAAAAAAATCTTTAAAAAAAGTCTTTAAAATGCTGCTTAATAAATATACTTAGTATATTCCCCTTGTAAGCAAGGAACATCATTGCAAAGCAAAACCTTTTTTGGTTCAATAGAAGCGTTGGTGTTGAGGTGGGTAAAGGTGGCCATACACGGGCCGATAAAAGCTGCCGACAGACTGTGTCGGCAGCTTATTGGCCCGTGTATGGGGCCCCCCAACGGGCTTCACCGATCGAGATACGGCCGCATCTATTCGTTGATGCGGTCCTGCGATCCGACCACCCGTTAGGCATCGTTAGGGCCCACGATCGGAACAGCCCGATATTGCCCACCTCAAGGTGCGCCAAACGAGCGGATCTCTCCATGTATGCTTTTAAGGCTTTCAAGTTAGCTGGTACAGCCAAAACATTTATAAGGTACAAGGAGGCCAATAAATCATGCAAAGAAGCTATAAGGCAAGCTAAAATTGATGTAGAAAAGGATATTGCAGTAAGCAGTAAAAAAATATATTTTTCAAATATGTTAATAGTAAAAAAATGAAGCCGGAAGGGGTGGGACCCTTACTATCAGAGGGGGGTCAGCTGGTTGATGAAAACGAAATAAAAGCGCAGATTCTGAACTCAAATTTTTCATCTGTCTACACAAATGAGGAACCAGTTAATGAAGGTTTCCTTCTTTATAGTCCCAATTCTAGTAATACAACTAATGATGCATGGTTCACACATGAGGAAATTCAAAAGAGACTAGAACATGTTAAGATTAATAAAGGTCTGGGCCAGATTCATCCCAGGGTACTTAGCGAGCTTAGCTCTGTGATTGCCAAACCTCTTTCCTTAATTTTTCAGGATTCATTTAAGTCTGGCATAGTGCCAAGAGACTGGCGAATTGCTAATGTGGTGCCTCTATTCAAAAAAAGATCCCGTTCTCAGCCTCAAAACTATAGGCCATTTAATCTGACGTCAGTGGCAGGAAAGCTTTTTGAGGGGTTAATAAAGGATAAGATACTGGACTTCATAGCAAATCATAATACTATGAGTGTATGCCAGCATGGTTTTATGCGTAATAGATCTTGCCAGACTAACTTAATTTCTTTTTATAAGAAGGTAAGTAGAGACCTCGATTCTGGGATGGCAGTGGATGTGGTTTACTTAGACTTTGCTAAAGCATTTGATACAGTGCCACACAAAAGGTTACTGGTTAAATTAAGGAATGTTGGCCTGGAACATAGTATTTGTACCTGGATAGAGAACTGGCTAAAAGATAGACTACAAAGAGTGGTGGTAAATGGAACATTTTCTAATTGGACCAGTGTTGTTAGTGGAGTACCACAGGGCTCTGTACTAGGTCCCTTGCTTTTTAACTTGTTTATTAATGACCTGGAGGTGGGCATTGAAAGTACTGTTTCTATTTTTGCAGATGATACTAAATTGTGCAGAACTATAGGTTCCATGCAGGATGCTGCCACTTTGCAGAGTGATTTGTCTAAACTGGAAAACTGGGTAGCAAACTGGAAAATGAGGTTCAATGTTGATAAATGCAAGGTTATGCACTTTGGCAAAAATAATATAAATGCAAGTTATACACTAAATGGCAGTGTGTTGGGAGTTTTCTTAAATGAGAAGGATGTAGGGGTTTTTGTAGATAACACGTTGTCTAATTCTGGGCAGTGTCATTCTGTGGCTACTAAATTAAATAAAGTTCTGTCTTGCATAAAAAAGGGCATTAACTCAAGGGATGAAAACATAATTATGCCCCTTTATAGGTCCCTGGTAAGGCCTCATCTGGAGTATGCAGTGCAGTTTTGGACTCCAGTCCTTAAGAGGGATATAAATGAGCTGGAGAGAGTGCAGAGACGTGCAACTAAATTGGTTAGAGGGACGGAAGACTTAAATTATGAGGGTAGACTGTCAAGGTTAGGGTTGTTTTCTCTGGAAAAAAGGCGCTTGCGAGGGGACATGATTACACTTTACAAGTACATTAGAGGACATTATAGACAAATGGCAGGGGACCTTTTTACCCATAAAGTGGATCACCGTACCAGAGGCCACCCCTTTAGACTAGAAGAAAAGAACTTTCATTTGAAGCAACGTAGGGGGTTCTTCACAGTCAGGACAGTGAGGTTGTGGAATGCACTGCCGGGTGATGTTGTGATGGCTGATTCAGTTAATGCCTTTAAGAATGGCTTGGATGATTTTTTGGACATACATAATATCAAAGGCTATTGTGATACTAAGCTCTATAGTTAGTATAGATATGGGTATATAGAATTTAATTAAAAGTAGGGAGGGGTGTGTGTATGGATGCTGGGTTTTCATTTGGAGGGGTTAAACTTGATGGACTTTGTCTTTTTTCAACCCAATTTAACTATGTAACAATGTAAGTAATAGCATTGTCGGATGGTGTTGCATTGTTGATCCGACGCGGCATGTCTGTCGGATACAGACGCTGCACGCTGCAACACCATCCGACATTTCCATCTCTTACCTTATTTCCGTTGCATCCAACGTTACACCTGCGTTTTTGCGCATCGTGTCGAAATCGCCCATGAAAGTTCCTGTCTCTGGTGTTTCAGTCTGGCAGCTGTGATCTGAACTTTATTACAATTTTGCAACATTTAGTTGATACATTTCTCAGCAGCATCTCTGGAGTATTAGCAACTATTGTATCAATTCGAATTGTGTGGTTGTGGTGCTATATTAACTGGTGTGGGGGTTGGCACACCTTATGCTTCTGAGGAAGTGGCGAGACGCCACGAAATGCGTCAAGTGTAGGGGTACATGTCATTATTATTATGATACTTATGTTTATGTTTTTAACAATCTACAATAAATGAAGATTTTATGATTCAGCTGCCGACATGCTCCGCAACTTCTGTTCTGTTTCCAATTCTAACAGCTGCCTTTAATGAAACCCAGGGATTCTGCTCAGCGGGGACAAAGAGAAGAAATGTATATATATCAACAGTTACAGAATGGGTGACCTCCCCCCCCCCCCCAGCTGCTTTAGAAAGACATAGGAATGTGAAAAATGAAACAAACTTCAACATTAGAAAAACAGCCACGAATAAAAAAATATGAAGTCATTGAAAAAAAAGTCTTATTTCTGGCAAACTATCTGAAAACAACTGAAAGTGTTGGAACTACCCCTTTAATTGGCTGCATCTATTACACTATTACTGGTAACCAGAGGCAGCAATGCAGGTTTTGTTTCAATGATCTAATTGCAATTTTATTCAAGTGCATTTATATCTCTGCATAGATGATTGATTGTTTGTGCCCATGAAACCCTTATAGCTCAGCTACTACACTGAAATTTTGCTTTTGGTTTTATTACGTTAGTGATTTTTTTTTGTATTCTGCGTTGCTGTTGCATATTTACTTATTTGGCTTTCTGGGGTCAACTTACTTGTTTTTTTTTGCAGTAGCTTAAACTAACACCATGATAATTAATATGCTCTATTTCATTTAGGGTCAGACTGGCCTGCTGGGGTGCAAGACAATTTCTAGGCGGGCCCTAATTTTTTTTTTTTTCAAAAGTCCACCAAACGAATCCAAATTGATTGTTGGAGGTCCCCCATAGCCTAAAACACAAATTCAGCAGGTTTTAGATGGTGAATAGTCGGATTTGAATTCTTAAGGGGACAGTACATGATAAATTTCAAAATTTGATTTTTATTTTTTTTTAAAATTCGAATTGAATTTGGAATATTCCCTAGTCGAATTACACTAAAATAAACTCTAAATTCGAATTTTCACTTCAACCTTTGATAAATCTGCCCCAAGGTGTTTAGTGGAAGCCAAATCATGGGCAAAAGATAGGAAATAGCATGAGGCTAGTGCCAAACACACAAGCTGATTTCAGCCCAAACCCAGGCAGTGGTCTCCTCTTTTAGTATCCAGGACCATTGTGATTGCTTTGGTGTGATCACACTCGGTAAAGTCTTGCATTTCTTTGCCAAAATCAGTAGAGTGTGTTCATGATGCAGCCAACACAATAGTTCTGGATATGAAAAGAAGAGGAGGCTACTGCCTGCTTAGAAGCTAAATACATCTCAATGTGGCACTAGCCCAAGACTAGGGCAATGAGGCAGGATTAAGACAGAGCTAAATGTCTTGCCAGACATAAGCAGGAGAGTCCTAGGGAGGTTGCCACTTATAAGGGCTGGCAGATGGAGTGTTTCAGAAGGAATTTGCAGTGAGCTCACAGCCACATCAGCCCCAAACGATCAAATAACCTGGGATGTAACCAGAACATGGATAGAGAGGTTGGTCCCATTTAGTGCACACGGTGTGTATCAGTTGCATTGCTTTGTGCAATACATCAGCTGTATTTTCTCAGATGTATGTGAGAATTTAGAAATGAGGTGATTAAGATAATGATATGCAAAAGTGGCTGTTCTGTCTTTATAATGGCAGTTTGCCAGCCTGAACCTGTCGAAATCTCTCTTGCCAAAGTTTTGTTCTGCTCATAATTTGGCAAATATTCCGTTTCCCACTGGAAGTTTCACCTGGTGAATGTTCACCAACACAAGGTTCATTCATCACAACTTGTCATTCTCTCCTTTTGTTAAACTGGCGATGCTGTGGCAAATTTAAACTATTGCCCTTTAGTAAATATGTAGAAGAAGAAGAGTTAATTTGCTAATTAGAATCACTGCGGGCCTGCAGGGGGACAGTGGGTTGAGTAGATGTTAGGCTGGAATTATTTGAGCAAATGGGTTTTTAGAGAGCCTTCACTTTCAAATGAAGCCCTAATTTGCAACTAATAATATCTGCACCTAAAGAACAGATCTGACACAGCCGTCTGTTTATCCTACACCCACAAGACTATGTCTATGGCATTTTACAGCCGTGCCATTGTTCAGTGCCAGACAACAAATGTATAATCTAGTCCCAACACTTAAAGGAACAGTAACACCAAAAAATGAAAGTGTTTTAAAGTAATAAAAATATCATGTAGTGTTGCCCTGCACTGGTAAAACTGATGTGTTTGCTTCAGAAACACTACTAATAGTTCATATAAACAAGTCGCTGTGTAGCAATGGTGGGAATTGAAAAAGGCTATATGGCATAGGTTAAATAGTGTATAACAGATAACACCATTATATTCTACAGAGCTTATCTGCTATAACCGGAGCATTTTCTCCTTTGAATGGCTGCCCCCATGGCTACACAGCAGCTTATTTATATAAACAATAGTAATGTTTCTAAAGCAAACACAGCAGTTTTACCAGTGCAGGGCAACACTGCACTAGATGTGTATGACTTTAAACCACTTTCATTTTTGATGTTACTGTTCCTTTGAAATGGCCTCTGTTTGCCCTCCACTTGAACACATACAACACGCAGTCCAACACATCAGTTATTTCCATACATAAACTGGAGTTTGTGTGAAATAAAGGCTACATCTTGTATGTGCACCTTTGCAAACTTTTTATTGGTATTTAAAAGTCCCTGTTTATGTTGGTTTGTCCATACAGCTGAGTATTACCGGAAGGCAACATTTGCATTGATAAAGCTGAAAAAAAGGAAATAACAGCAGTGACTCAGAGGCAGAAGGCAGTGAGAGAACTTGTTCTTGGAGCAGGGCTGTACCTTTTCTTCTCAAATAGCCCCACTTTATGTCAGGGAGCATCTTGGCGTTAGCTGTGAATTCATGGTTACCTCTCCTCCAGTCTTTAGGATGTTAACAGACAATCTGCCCATACCGAATGGTTAAAAGCGAGTTCTTGGTAGAATGTATCCTCTTTGCTGCCTAAGGAATCAACAGTGCAACAAGGGGATTCATGTTCCCTATAACCACACTGAAACACAAACCACAATGCATTTCCAGTCAGTGGTCTCTTGGCAGTTCATAAAGCAGCCGTGTGAAGGACGGGGCAGTATTGCACTTCATTATTCGTAAACAATGACTGTTGATGAGAAGAGGTCCGATTCTAATTGTCTCCAGGCCTATGTAAGCTTTTCTTTTGGGGTTGTCCTCCTTCTATAAAAAAATTTTGTATCATTCAAGTCATAAATCTCAATTTGCCAATTGTTTAACTTAAAAACAAAAAAAAGCCAATTTTTGCAGTCACATGTTGAAAAATTGCTCTGCTTAATACATCATTCTCCCCTTTTTTGTATTTTCCTCTGCAACTGCACAGAACATGCAACGTATAGGACAACAGGCAACGTTATATTGCATAGGGATTTCTGGAAGGAAAGTATTATATATTTACTTGGCATGTGTAAGTGGCTGGATCAATGTCAAATTAATGGAACTAAACATAATACTAGAAATGCAGCACCCAGGGATTGAGGCAGGGTGCAATGGCACCTTGTTATTGGCTAAGGACCTGACCTAGACCCCTGAACAACACAACCCTTATCATAGTATGAAGAATAAGCACCCCTTCAGCTATATGGGTTGTTTTGTGCTTCTGTAGATCTAACAGTTCAAGGATGTCTGCCTTATGTTTATATTAAAAAGAAAAAAAAAAAAAAAAAAAAAAAAAAAAAACACAGGGGTGGGCAGATGTGTGCAAGTTTAAAATAAATCCTACCGGGGATGGACTAAGTGATTCCTCCTCTTATTAAAAGGATATAAAAATCAGTCGATCCAAGCACAGCCCTATGTCTAAGGTTACAATTGCATCTGAAGTTAAAAGTCTTTTTCCCTTGTGATAGAAAGGTCAGTGTTCTCATACAACAGTCTGTTTTTCTCTCATTCAACTCAATATCAGACTTTTTTTTAAAATATAGCAAAGGAAAAAAAAAAAGAAACAGATATACAAGAATACAAACTCTTAAAATGACTGAGAGCTGAGACTGTGCAACACACTGGCCTTGCTCTGTGGACTACAGACTGTTGATAACTTAGACATATATTTTGCAGCACAATTAGATGTGAAATTAAATAAATATCTGTTTTTTTAAACAAAACAAAAGTGTGGTTCTGAACTCTGGAGTCCCAATGAGTACACAAGGCAGTTTGGCTCATGTTTTGTATTCACTGCTTAGTGTCCTTGGTTGGTTGGAGCGGATGCTTCTCGTCTCTCCCCCATACTATGTAACCCTGCAGTGGTCATCACGTCTGGTGAATCTCATGGAACATGAGCTCTCTGGGAATTGGGGTCTCTGGGCCATATATTTTCCCTGCTCTCCGCTCAAAGGCGGCAACCATCTGCTTTACAACTTCATCAAAGAAGACCGTGGCCAACTGGGAATGAAGCAGTGAGCGGAATTCAAAAGAGATCTGTATGACAAGAAAAGATTGTGAGCATCTTTAATAAAATGTATACAGGTGACTACATTTGATAGGCCATACCAATCAAGAAGCATTTCTAGCCCTGCCCAATACACAACGATAAATAAAGCCCTGGTCATCAGAAGACTTGTTGCTAGATGTGAATCCCTTGCATAAAGCCTGTAACAGCTCTAATGTATTTTTCCTGGAGTGAAGTCAGCAAGAGATCACCATGGATTTCCCAGAAAATACCCTGTGATTGTTAGCCTCTTGTTTCACTATTACAGCAGCAGTCTGATCAAGACCATGAGGTGTTAGTGTAGCAATGCTGCAAAGATATTGGAACAGGCAGCCAACTAATTTCATGCCACAGTTTTACTCAGTGTTAAAATTACTGTTGCAGCCACTATCTTTATAAACATTGAGCAGCCCAAGATTTTTAGCTAAAATGCATGTTGTATGTAGTTGTGAGTACAAAACCAAACTTACCGAGAAATCTACAGTGCAGGTACGGGGGTATCCAGGGATGCCAGGGCTAAATCTCCAGATGCTCTCAAGGTGATTAAAGAGACGTCCATCTGTGCAAACAGCCTGTGTAAAAAGAAAAAAAATGTACAGAGAATCAATATTACTTATTTATGTAATATTATACACACTGGCAAACACACATTCACAGAAACACTCAGGTGCTTACAGTATAAAGAAACAGCTCTACTACAGTGATTTGTATTTGTTGCTCCATGAGTGAGAACCCCTAACAGTCCCATAACTACACCACAAAAAGTTTCCTATATTACTTATTACTGTAACGTATTGAATGGCTGCTAAGCACCTTCATTTGGCACACTGCACCCTAAAGCTCCCCATAGACGCAACGATTCTTCTTGTCGAACGACCGATTTTAGCGAAGTCCGACCAATCCTTCTAAATTATCGTGCGGTTAGTGGCATTCGAACGATCAAACATCTTACGATTTTTCGGCCGACATCTGTCAGGAAATTGATCGGCCAGGTCAAAAAACCTTTGTCGGCCCCAGTGCAATCTATCTATGTTTGCAGGGACAAGCAGGCAGCTCCCCTTTGTTTTCCTGGCAAATTGGTCTTTTTAGTTGATGGTAAATTCTTACGATCGTTCCGAGAAAATTGTGGCCTCACGATGAGGATAGGATCTTTTAAAAATCTCAACATCTATGGCCAGTTTAAGTCAAGTGGATCTTACCAGAGTTAAATAGTAACCCTTAATATTGTGACCAGTTCCCACCCAGCCCAACAATAAAAATAATTTATGTAAATAGACACACTTGAAAGAGGAAAGAGATAGACTTGCCAACCACTAGGTCTGAAAGCCCTGAACCAAAGTTCCACAGCCAGAACCTAAGCTCCACGTAGTCCTCAGCTCAATCAAAAGCTCAGAACGGCAGTCAAGGCCAAATTAAATGTGTCGACAAACATCTTACACATCTGCAATAACATGCCCACTTTTAGAAACAAAGAAGTAGAAAAACGCATGGGAGAGTTAGAGGACCCCACTAGAATGGTTTAACAAGCTTAGCAGAAACTCCAACAGCAAAAAGTCCTGATGGAGAGGAGGCTGAAAATTTGGAGCAAGGCCCGCTACAAATATATTAATTGTTTTGTGCTGTGTGTTCTGTATTTGGTCTGAATGTAAACCGAAAAAATATGTTTTTTGTACATCATATCTTTTCTTATCCAGGGATGAAATAACCTTCTTGGCCTCACAGAAGACACGCGCTGATAAAGATACTTTTAGCTTGCAGCATTTGAGAGGTTTAATTTCACTATTTTGTGATTAAGTGTGTAGTACAGTGGCACAGTTGTTAGCACTGCAGGAATCTGTTCGCTTGCTTTTTTTCACATTCCAAAAATACATTACGGGCTCCTAATAGATCACATTAATTAGAAGGTGTTTGTGATAGACAAGCTCCACTGGGACAAGGACTGATGTGAATGTTGTATAATCAAAGAAAACTGGCACTTTAGGTCCCTTTACCTCAGAAGACCAATCCCCATTTCCAAGTTTCTGTTCCAACCAAAATCCATTCAATTAGCCTCTGTTCAGAGCAACATTGCTCTGTTGGCACGGAGCTTAGAGAAGAATTTTTTCCTATACTTATTGTCACTCCTTGATCTTTTGCAATTAACCCTGGACACATCAGTTCAGCAACTGAAACAGATCAATATTTGTAAATGCCTTGGAAGTAAAATGAGCCCTGATGTATCCAGATACATGGCTGTAAAACTGGAGCCTCTTGTTACAAGTCTTAAAACATCACTGAATAACTGGCACACTGGGGGAAACCAGATGACTTAATAAAGTGAAATACTGTTGCTAATTCATATGTTTGCTTGACTTTAGAGTTCAGAGAAAAATACTACACCTATTCCTATGTAAAAACAATGCACTGAAAAGAGCGGTTATAGTTCTCTCTTATGACTTGGGGAGCTTCACATTGTTCCTATTAGGGATGAACCGAATCCACTATTTTGGATTCGGCCGAACCCCCGAATCCTTCACAAAAGATTCGGCCGAATACCGAACCGAATCCAAACCCTAATTTGCATATGTAAATTAGGGGTGGGAAGGGGAAAACATTTTTTACTTCCTTGTTTTGTGACAAAACGTCACGCAATTTCCCTCCCCGCCCCTAATTTACATATGTAAATTAGGATTCGGATTCGATTCGGCCGAATCCGAATCCTGCTGAAAAAGGCCGAATCCTGGCCGAATCCCGAACCGAATCCTGGATTCGGTGCATCCCTAGTTCCTTTATTACTTAGTCTCATAAAAAGAAGCCTTAATAACATCTACATTGCTTGGCAGTAGGGTTGCCACCTTTTCCAGAAAAAAATACCGGCCTTCCTAAATATTTATTTTTTTACCCCTATTAATAACATTGGGATCAACCATCTTTTTTACCGGCCAGGTGGCAACCTTACTTGCCAGTCATCTGACGGCACAGTAAGATCTTCAAGAGAGCCCCGCTCTTATAAATAACACCAGAAAGAAAGCAGCCATAATAGGAACTGGGCCGGCAGGAGATTTTACAGCAGTGTGAATCTCCCATAACCAGACCCGACTGCAGGTACTAAGAATGCAGTCCACAGGCAGCATGCTTTCCCTAAAAATTTGGAATCCTAGAGCTGGGCCTTTGTGGCCATGTATCTTGGCTAGGGATGCACCGAATCCAGGATTCGGTTCGGGATTCGGCCAGGATTCTGCCTTTTTCAGCAGGATTCGGATTCGGCTGAATCCTTCTGCCCGGCCGAACCCGAACCCTAATTTGCATATGCAAATTAGGGGCGGGGAGGGCAATTGCGTGACTTTTTGTCACAAAACAAGGAAGTAAAAAATGTTTTCCCCTTCCAACCCCTAATTTGCATATGCAAATTAGGGTTCGGATTCGGTTCGGTATTCGGCCGAATCTTTCACGAAGGATTCGGGGGTTCGGCCGAATCCAAAATAGTGGATTCGGTGCATCCCTAATCTTGGCATGTTGGTTCATACGATTTTATAAGTGGCCATGAGAATCTAAAGAAATTCAGCAAAAGTTGCAGACTGGAAGCAGGTAGGAGAAGAGATGTGCCCTTCTCAATATATCTGACCCCTAATATCCAACACAATGGAATGTTATCATCCCCTGTATATGTTGACATGTGTTCCAAGTGTATATACAGTATTTGCTAGCAACTGCCAACTTACTATAACTCACAGAACTTTCATCCACATTTTATTGTTGAGGAGTCAAGCCCTACAAGAATCACATAGTCTGGTTTGCCAAGTGCATTCTTAAGAATAAACCTTGTTCCCAGGAATCCGTTTAAATGGGAAGAGACACTGCGGTTGCATAATTACATATCCATTAGCAAATTCTACATTTATATGGGGTAATGTTATTTAGATCAGTTACATAGAATTGGCAGGCTTGTGTAGGGAAGGATAGCTGTTGCACGTCACTTTCCTGCTTCCAGCAGTCACAAGTACTTTATTCTTGGCCCAAGACATGTGACCTTGCAATATACCTTCCATTTTATAAAGGGTAAGAAAACAAGCTGGACGCTTTCCAAAGTATAAAGACCAATTTAGATTTATGTGCATGCAAGGAGCAAGGGAGCACAAACAAGTTCGCTTTACTGTACAAATCTCAGGGACTTACAAACATTTTAACCTGAAGAGTAGTAGTACTTGAACACAAGCAACTGATCTGAAATCATTTTTCTTGCATGTGTTTTTAGTCATGGGGGAATGTAACACACCCATGTGAGAGAGAGAGAGATTGATTTACGGATATATATATATATATATATATATAATATATCAGTAAATATTGCCCTTTCGTATCTTTTCCCTTGCGCCACCATTTTATGACGGTCAGGAAATACTGCAACTCTTAACAGGAAGAAGTATAGGACTAGAAGACAGAACACCAACCATTCATTGGCTAATGTGACCTAACATGTATGTGTGCCCTTGGTTTGTTTGTGCACCTTGAATCGCATGGTCCCATGCATTTAGATGCATGCTGCAGACTGAACTAATTTATGTGCAGCCATGCATCATAAGTTGCTAATTAACCATGCAGGCTGTGGATTCCATACATGTGTCGAATGGCACATACTACTAAAAACTTCTGATTTTTATGAAAATGGTTTATTTAGATGAAGCAGGGGTTTATATATATATATATATATATATATATATATATATATATATATATATATATATATATATATATATATATATATATATATATATATATATATATATATATATAAATATTTTTGTATTCTTTTTTTTTTGTATAGACCTACATTGTTCAAGGGGGGTTGTTCATCTTCCAAACACTTCTTCAGTTCAATTGTTTTCAGATTGTTCCCCAGAAATAAAGACTTTTTCCCAATTGCTTTCCATCTGGTTTTTTTTTTTTTTTATCAAAATCAAAGTTTAATGTCCCTGTCTCTGGTGTTTGAGTCTGGCAGCTTAGTAATTTAGGTGCAGATTCTAAACGGTTACAATTTTGCTATATTAGTTGATGCATTTCTCAGCAGCATCTCTGAAGTATTAGTAACTATTGTACCAATTGTAACAGCTCCAATGAAATACAGGGATTCTGCTCAGCAGGGACAAAGATAACAAATGTACCAACTAAATGTATCAATTAACGGGTCGGCGACCCCCCTCCCAGAGCTGCTTTAGAAGGCGAGAAATTAAACTTTACACTTCAATATTAGAAAAAGCGTCACACATAGAAAAAGTCTTTATTTGTGGTGATCTATCGTAAACCAACTGAACAGTGTTTGAAGGTGAACAACCCCTTTAAGGTCAAGTAAATTTCTGGGTGCAATCCTTAAACGTATTATCAGTGTAGTCCTTAAAAAAGGAGCACTCACAGGTCTTATAACTAGAAACAATCTTTTTAATGTGGGCACAAAACTAAAGTTTCGGCTGGGTCACCAGCCTTTCTCAAAGTGATACAACACTGCAAAAAAACGGTTGATATACAGGAAATGACAAGTGGGGGGGTGTCAGGCAAGGGCTGCGTGACATGTAGCCAGTTCATTGGCTAGTGAAAGTCTATACACCATTCAAATGAACCAATGAACAACTTCCAATTAGGTGTTTACATAAAACAGAATATTCCTTGATTTAGATCATAAATACTACAATCAATACTCGCAACAATGTAGAAATAGTGTGATAAAAAGAGCAACCGAAAGTGCCACTAAAAGTAATTGGACAGTATCCACACTGAAGTTTTGCCCCTTTTCAAAGTTTGGCGCCGCCATTTTAGATTTGGCGTATCATTTCCGCCCTGCGCTCCCTCTTCGTGACCCCCTCCTGTGACGTACTCATAAGCGCATTCAACTGCACATACCTGCGCTAACCTAACAAGCTGTAAGTGTTACTTCAAGAATTACTACAGACCTCAGTCAGACAGACCCGATCACTGGCTGGCTTATTTTACATTCCCCTCCTCAGCTCCTGCGCTCGCTCGCTGACAAACTGTAAATTAAAACCAGAGCGAGCGCAGGAGCTTCAAAGCTTCCCCTAATAGCCTAGCAACAGGAAGCTGCATCGGCTATTGGAGTGAGAAAGAATGAGGTGGGGGGCAGAGGGGTCAGCAATGACGAACAGCTGCATCACGTGACCGCTTCGTCATTGCTGCACAGGGAAGCCAAAAGGATCTTGTGCGCATGCGCATTGTGCATGCTCTATTTGGAAGGATTTCTGGGCATCAGACACGGTATGCTGTTACATACATGTTTAATCTTTTTTAAAAAACGATTGCAGCAAAAAGATTAAGGGAAATCCCAGTGAGGGAATGCTTGGGGTTAAACATATATACTCTTCTTTGGCAACACTTAGAGCTTAGGTTGATTTTTGAATTTCCTTTTCCTTTAAGGTCCTTTAAATGCGTAAGTGAGCTAGATTACCGAACGTAGAAATTTTTACAGTATTTCCATCATGCGGTTGCTAGCGATGTAGGTCCCTGGATACCGACACAACATGGAGGCGGTACGTTCCTCAACACCGACACAGCTTGGATGCGGTATGTCACTGGTGGCACAGCCGCAAAGAGTTTGCAGGTTCGGAATGATTGAGAGATCACGCTACTATTCACAACCCGTCCGCCTATGGGAGTACCAAGATGGAAACTGGTGCTCTCACTGACCCACTGACCTGCCATAACATCAGAGAATATGGAACAAACCGACACAAACTTGACACACAGAGATTACCCACGGGTAAGCCAACAAAGTGTCTAGTTTGACCAGTATGAATATGCGGCATTGTTATAATAATAATGTATGGGGAACAGCGAGCGAGGAAGCGCAGTAGCACCTGGACAATTGAGCGCACTGGAGGCACAAATCTGCAGAGACAGTTGAGCGCACTAATGAAGGGGCATGATCGCTTGCTCAAAATTACTGTAAAAATTTCCAAGTTCGGTAATATAGCTCACTTACACATTTAAAGGACCTTAACAGCGCTCTAGTTCTGGCACTGTGGAAGTAAAGAACACAAAGGTTCCCTTTCGGCTATGTTTGTTTACTTATACACCATGTCTGTTGTGATCCCACTTGGGGCTCTATGTGTGGACACTGTACAATTACTTTTAGTGGCACTTTTGGTTGCTCTTTTTAATGACACTATGTCTACATTGTTGCGGGTATTGATTGTAGTATTTATGATCTAAATCAAGGAATATTCTGTTTTATGTAAACGCCTAATTGGAAGTTGTTGATTGGTTCATTTCGGGGTAGGCAACCCGTGGCTCCGGAGCCTCATGCGGCTCTTCATCCTGCTTGCTGCGGCTCAGTGTTGTGGTCACATCGTCTATACAGCCCTCGCACCTGCTAGCGGCTTCTCAAGCGTGCGACCGCAGTAAGCGAACGGTTAGCTTACCGTGATCGCACACTCAGGAAGCCGCCAGCAGGTGTGAGGGCTGTATAGACGTCCCAGGAGTGACACAGCAAGATGATTCATCATGGTCATAACCGCGGTCACACACTCAAGACAAGAGAGGGAAGATCAGCATGGAGCTTCAGAAACAGAAGTCACATTAAACAGATGAGAACAATAGCATTTAATAGGACAATTCAGTGTTTAATTTATTTCAAAGTAGCCCTACACACTGCACTTCTGTTTGTTGTATTCTGTTGTTGTAACAGTTAAATTTAAAAAAGGTTAAATCTTTTAAAAGTTTATAAGCCGTGTTATGTTTTGTGGCTCCAGACTATTTTTCTTTAGTGGAAGAGGGGGCAAAATGGCTCTTTTGATAGTAAAGGTTGCTGACCCCTGGTTCATTTGAATGGTGTATAGACTTTCACTAGCCAATGAACTGGCTACATGTCACACAGCCCTTGCCTGACACCACCCCCCCACTTGTCATTTCCTGTATATATATATATATAACCGTTTTTTTGCAGTGTTGTATCAATTTGAGAAAGGCTGGTTTCCCAGCCAAAACTTTAGTTTTGTGCCCACAAACAATAGATTGTTTCTAGTTATAAGACCTGTGAGTGCTCCTTTTTAAAGGACTACACATATATATTAAGATAGATATGTGTGCATATGAAAATGTGTGTATGAACTACATATTTATATTTTCATTTACACCTATACACACACACACAGTATTATGATGGATATTTTTATTACAGGTATATGAAAAGGAACAAGCTTACCTTAACAAGGTGTGGACGAACTAGAGTTAGTATAGAAGTGTATCTCTCCAATATGGGAGGGAAGCCAACTTCTAACTGTGCTTTAGCATATCCAGTGCGCTTGGAAATGACTGTAGATTTTTTACACCAGGGCACAAACAGTTTGTATTCTTCCACATTAGACACCACTTCATACATCTCCTGCATGGAGTACCTGTAAATTAGGAGACACTTTTGTAGGAACACATATTTAATCACACACAAAACAAAATGAAAGTTTAAGATATAATTCTCGTGACTGACTCTCTGTACTGTGGATACAATGGGGCTGACCTAGCATAGCAATCAAAACTGGTCTTACATTAAGTAACTTGCATTACACTGATCAATACTAATTGATGAATGTCACTGTGCCACAGCACATCAAACACTGATGTGCTGCTTGGCTCCACTTATATACCTATAAATATATCTAGTGAACATTACATTATACAAACAATTCTAACTGTTTTAAAAATAGGATTTCTTGAACTTTCACATAGTGTATAATGATTTTAGTTATTATTGGTGCCCTTTAACACTATGATCATAAGAGCAACAACATATTGCCTTACAATACATCTGCCAGTTCATCTCAGAGTTGATGATACATTCCCGGATTCTAATTAATATTGCGGAAAATAGCTTTTTCTTCAATGTATTTTATCCTGTAACCTCATAATACAAGATTGCTATGTTTTACTCCCTTTACAAATAGAACACTGTGGTGAAACTCTTCGCTTAACTTAAGCCTGCATTTTCTCTCATGCAATCTAATATTGACCTGCCAAAGCAGTTAGTGCCTAATAAGGGATTAACACACAAACCATAATCTCTGAGCAAAATATGTACATGCATAAGACTCCTTGACAGTGGCTAGATAAGCATTGGCACAAAAATTACAGACATTTTGTAATGTTTAATATCCAACCATGTTTTCTGACACAGCTACCAGAGTCATTTTATTACTGGACACACTCAAGGACATACTAACTCTATTTACATAGAAGTTGAAGAGATAAGAAAGGTTAACCAATGCAACACAAACATCATTCAAGTGGTACAGTGTATATTAGTGTGTGCATGGAAAAAGGATGACGGAAATTATTAAAGTGGACCTGTCACCCAGACATAAAAAGCTGTAAAATAAAAGTCCTTTTCAAATTAAACATGAAATCCAAATTATTTTGTTTTATTTATTAAGTGTTCATAGCTGTTAACTCATTTAAAAATTTCAGCTGTCAATCAAATATTGAATGCCCCTCCTCTATGCCTGGGCATAGAGGCGGGGCAAGCAATTACTCTCACTTTCCATTCAGCACTTTCTAGATGTCACTGCTCTCCCCACATACACCCAGTTCTTTTAACCATTTAATTATGTAGCCAGGGCATGGGGATGGACATCAGGTCCCCCATTCTGGTGCACAAACAAGATTCTGAGATGATGCAAGGCTTGCCTTAAAACAGTGTCCACAAAATGGCTCCTGCCTGCTTGCTATAATTATTATTTCCCAGACAGAAGGAAACAAGATTCAAATAATTTATACAGTGTAATTAATTAAGTTAATTTTGCTTGACTAACACGATAAAATAGGATTTGGAATAACTTTGTTGGCGACGGGTCCACTTTAAAATATAGAGAGATTTGTTTTGGTTAATCAAATCCATAATCCTTAGGGTGGAGGCAGACGAGGAGATTAGTCACCCAGCGACAAATCTTCTCTATGCGGGCGATTGATCTCACCGAAATGCCTTCCCGCCTGCAAGAATGTGAATCGCTGGCAGGATGACATACGAATTGCTTCGAACTTCGGAAATCTGAAACGATTCGTATGCCAATTGAAAAAACAAAAGTATGCTAAATGTGACATTATTCCAAGGATTGCTCCAGCCAACACTTTTGCAATGTAAAAAAAAATTACCCCATAATTCTACGCTCGGAGTACTCCTTCCTCTTGTTAGTTAGTGGTCCAGTGAAGCTCAGAAAGCTGCGACACTGTTGAATACATGGACTCCCGATATCTTGTACAGCCCTTTTAGAAGTTCTTGTCATGACAATGCCACAGGAAGCCAAATGTCTACAAGACATAATGAAAAATATATTTAAAAAAAAAAAACCAAAACAATAGTTTACCAAAATCAAATAAAAAACCATGATCATGTACTGAATATACAGTGGTGTGCAAAACTATTTGCCCCCTTCCTGATTTCTTATTCTTTTGCATGTTTGTCACACTTAAATGTTTCTGCTCATCAAAAACCGTTAACTATTAGTCAAAGATAACATAATTGAACACAAAATGCAGTTTTTAAATGAAGGTTTACGTTATTAAGGGAGAAAAAAAACTCCAAATCTACATGGGCCTGTGTGAAAAAGTGATTGCCCCCCTTGTTAAAAAATAACTTACCTGTGGTTTATCACACCTGAGTTCAATTTCAAAGGTTATAAAGCCATTTCTAAAGCTTTGGGACTCCAGCGAACCACAATGAGAGCCATTATCCACAAATGGCAAAAACATGGAACAGTGGTGAACCGTCCCAGGAGTGGCCGGCCGACCAAAATTACCCCAAGAGCGCAGAGACAACTCATCCGAGAGGCCACAAAAGACCCTAGGACAACATCTAAAGAACTGCAGGCCTCACTTGCCTCAATTAAGGTCAGTGTTCACGACTCCACCATAAGAAAGAGATTGGGCAAAAATGGCCTGCATGGCAGATTTCCAAGGCGCAAACCACTTTTAAGCAAAAAGAACATTAAAGGAAAACTATACCCCCAAAATGAACACTTAAGCAACAGATAGTTCATATCATATTAAGTGGCATATTAAAGAATCTTACCAAACTGGTATATATATTTAAGTAAATATTGCCCTTTTACATCTCTTGCCTTGAGCCACCATTTCGTGATGGTCTCTGTGCTGTCTCAGAGATCACCTGACCAGAAATACTACAACTCTAACTGTAACAGGAAGAAGTGTGGAAGCAAAAGACACAACTCTGTCTGTTAATTGGCTCATGTGACCTAATGTGTATGGTTTGTTGGTATGTTTGTGAGTACAGTGAATCCTACGATCCCAGGGGGCGGCCCTTATTTTTTAAAATGGCAATTTTCTATTTATGATTACCCAATGACACATACTACTAGAAAAGTATATTATTATGAAAATGGTTTATTTACATGAAGCAGGATTTTACATATGAGCTGTTTTATGCAATATCTTTTTATAGAGACCTACATTGTTTGGGGGGTATAGTTTTCCTTTAAGGCTCGTCTCAATTTTGCTAAAAAACATCTCAATGATTGCCAAGACTTTTGGGAAAATACCTTGTGGACCGACGAGACAAAAGTTGAACTTTTTGGAAGGTGCGAGTCCCGTTACATCTGGCGTAAAAGTAACACAGCATTTCAGAAAAAGAACATCATACCAACAGTAAAATATGGTGGTGGTAGTGTGATGGTCTGGGCTTGTTTTGCTGCTTCAGGACCTGGAAGACTTGCTGTGATAGATGGAACCATGAATTCTACTGTCTACCAAAAAATCCTGAAGGAGAATGTCCGGCCATCTGTTCGTCAACTCAAGCTGAAGCGATCTTGGGTGCTGCAGCAGGACAATGACCCAAAACACACCAGCAAATCCACCTCTGAATGGCTGAAGAAAAACAAAATGAAGACTTTGGAGTGGCCTAGTCAAAGTCCTGACCTGAATCCTATTGAGATGTTGTGGCATGACCTTAAAAAGGCAGTTCATGCTAGAAAACCCTCAAATAAAGCTGAATTACAACAATTCTGCAAAGATGAGTGGACCAAAATTCCTCCAGAGCGCTGTAAAAGACTCGTTACAATTTATTGCAAACGCTTGATTGCAGTTATTGCTGCTAAGGGTGGCCCAACCAGTTATTAGGTTCAGGGGGCAATTACTTTTTCACACATGAAAATGTAGATTTGGATTTCTTTTCTCCCTAAATAATAAAAACCCTCATTTAAAAACTACATTTTGTGTTTACTTGTGTTATCTTTGACCAATAGTTAAATGTGTTTGATGATCAGAAACATTTTGTGTGACAAACATGCAAAAGAATAAGAAATCAGGAAGGGGGCAAATAGTTTTGCACACCACTGTATGTCAGAGGTTAGACAAAACATATAGTGAAGTTTTACTGCATCTAGAGATACAAAAATGTATTCACATGTTTTGGGACACACTGCGTTTTTCCTACAGCACAAAGAAATTACTTTATCAGCAAGAAAAAGATTGACCCCCTTGTTTTTAGACTTTTTGGTACAAAATGGGGTGTTGTGGGTTTTTTCATCTATACATGTCAGGAATCTCCATGACGCTATACCACTTTGGTATCGGCATGCTTGCCACATCTGGGGCTTTTCAAAACGTCGTCATATAATAAATGTTTACGATATATTATGACATTTAGAGTGATGTATCTTATTTCAGAAGTGGATTTAGAAATCCACTTCTGTGGGTTCCAATTTGTTCTCTTTTCCTGGGGACTGGCCCCAGTGCACAAATACTTTCTGCAATAAGTCCCCAAGCAGTAGTATAATCAGGCCCGAATACTACAATCAGAGCAGGATAGTTCAGGGGTACAGGTACGATACATGAAATTGCCACTACAAATTTTGTAATTGAAAACCCTTATGTTCCAGGATATTTCACACTTTGAAGTTCCTTGAGGCTTTAGAACCCAATGGTGCTCACTACATATACACTGAACAATGTACTAGAAGATGCAATATCGGATTACTTGTATACCTAACCCCAAACTGCTGTTCATTTAAAGATCACAATCATTCAGTAGGTTTGTTAGGTCTGAGCATGAAGAGGTTTATGGGTTAGCAAAAGCAGATTCATAGGGTAAGGCTACACTGTAAGCTTAAACAGATACAAAGAAATCCTAATTTCTAGTTTGAATTGACCAA
Organism: Xenopus petersii; assembly: GCA_038501925.1. NCBI lineage: Eukaryota > Metazoa > Chordata > Amphibia > Anura > Pipidae > Xenopus > Xenopus petersii. Next base: position 49,870,571 of record CM076674.1, on the reverse strand, counting down.
ACCTTAGCAGCCTGCGCTGAAAAAAAAAATCCTTAAAGGAACAGTTAACCTTAAAATGAGAACATTATAGTATTATGTACTATTACATTGGGCAAGGTTCAAGCAGGCTTTGAGGCTCAGTGTGAACAATACTGAAACACACACACACCAGAATGGGGTTGAATAGGAGAGCTCCTGAAATGAAATATAAGCAAAAAAAATTAAGAATGACGACAAAAAAAAAAAAAAACAGCGGTCAAAATTTATTTTGATTTTTTGTTGTTTATTAGGGTCAGTGACCCAACAACCAGATAGAGGTTTCAGTTGCAGGCTGAAAATAGGCAGAATATGAATGCAAATAAACAATAAGGATTTAAAAACATTTAGAAGTTAAAACATTTTTGAAAATCTTGCTGTAACATATTAAAAGTTAATTTAAAGGCCACGTAACCCGGACATTAAAAGCTCTACAATAAAAGTCCTTTTTAAATTAAACAATCACAAATGTATTTATTTATTTTTAAAACATCCATACCGGTTATAGACTCATTTAAAAGTTTTAACGAATGTGAAACTAATTGCCTGCCCTGCCTCTATACCTAAGCCATAGAGGCGGAGCAGGCAATAAATGATTGACAGCAGAGATTTTTAAATGTATTTTTAACAGGTATGGATGTTTTAATTAAAAGGATTTGGGATTCATGTTTAATTTGAAAGGGACTTTAATTATAAAGCTTTTTATGTCTGGGTGATAGGTCCCCTTTAATGACAGCAAACATGTATTATATAACTTTTGTTATGTACATTTGAAAGAACTGCAGGTAAAATCCAGTGCAATGCTAGAATATATGAGAAGAAATAATATATGCAAATATTACGTGTGTCTAGCAACAAATAAAGAAGCCACTGTCAATATTAAGTACATTAACTACCAAACAAATGCAATTATGTGATATAACAGAAGGGCATGGCAAAAACGTGGCAAGCACCCAGGCTCCGAGATCTCACCTTGATGTGACCCATGATAACTCAGCAGAGAAAGAGGCTCTAGTTCCATACAGAACTACACTGTGCCAGCTCTTCCCAAATGAATAGAATGTTCCCCTAGCAGTCACATGGCCTGATGACCCCACGGACATAAAGTGGCTTAGACACGGAGCATCACATACTCCTGACTTAAATGGAATGGGCAGGGAATCGTAAAAACGATACACTATAAAATATTACACACAAATTACATATTTTTAGCTTAGAAACGTTTATGTTAATTGCTAGAAATGTCTCCTCTACTTTTTCCTCTGAGTCATCAAGGAGAAACCTGTGAAAGGGTGAGCATCACTGGAGTAACTACCAAGGGAGCCAAATGGGGCATGCCAAGGGGGAGACGGGTTATTCTCAGGGGTTGCCATGAGTCACATGTAAAGTGAAGAGGGCCCAAAAATGTTTAAAAGGAACACAAACTCAATATACTTTCAATAAACATTTTTATGTTATTTATAAAATAAACCTCCAACTGAAAGAAGTATTTTTCTCTCCAATATAACACTGCTAGTGCTGCCTCTTGAAACAATGTAGCAGCAGTCAGCCTTACAGCATCCAATAGCAGTTATAATTACAAATAACTTCAAAACCACTGTATATTACAATTTATATCATATGCACGAAACAAAAATTGGGTTTACCACCTCTTTGATTTGCAGGAGCCATGAGGCAGGAAGTTATGCCCCTACTGAGCATGCTCGGTATGTGAAAATGTAGTTTTATAATCTAGGAACACAAATCAATTAACTAGGTGGTACAGTTTATGTGGAGGTGTCTTATGGTACCTGCTAAAATACAAAGAACGTGTAAATGTTTGCTGTGCAACAGAGTCTAGGGTACACAATAGTATCAGTTGTTTGATCCAGCTGAGTTGAACTACTTTTCTAAATAAGGGTGGACTGTTGAAGGCAAACATCCTAAAGCTGGCCATACATAAGTCAGCAAACAAGCAAATCTCTGCCCACCTTCTTGTTGTGAGAGAAGGGCCCAACAATCTGGACTACGGATTGAGGGCCACATCCTCGTTCCGAGGCAATTTTTTAGCCTGCGCGATCAACATCTGCCAAACATTCGGACAGATATCGATCGGGGATGCCCATCGGAGGGCCTCATTCACAGCCCAATAAACTGCCGACTTAATCTGTCGGCAGCTTATATAGGCTTGTGTATGGGGGGGCTTACGCTTGTGGCTTCTGGGGCTCAGTGGGTAACTTTGCTGCTTTATAGCACTGGAGTCTGTACTAGTTTCAGTTCCAGCAAGGGCACTAGCTACAAGGGGCCTGTATGTTCTCCCAGTGTTTGGCTTTCCGCTCACACTCCAAGAGCATAAAGGAAACTTATTTGGCTAATGATAAACCTAGTTTGTGAGACAAGGACTTTAGATTGTAAGCTCCACTGGCACAGGAGCTGATGTGAATGAAGCTTAATCTCTATGAAGTGTTATGAAATATGTGAGCACTATATAAATAAAGGATAATTGCGATTATTGAGGTGGTGAGAGTTGCAGTTTGGCATGAGCTGGGTTGCCACAGATTGAAGATCTCTGCTCTAAACTACCAAGCGCTTCAAATGGCTAGCACATAAAATAATAATTACGGAATAAATGTATATTTGTATTTATAAAGTGCTATAAAACATAATTTTAAAAAAATAAATACATCTAAAACATAGTTTTTCATGCTTAGTCCCCTTTTCTTTAACAGTTTACAAATATTGCGGATTTTCTGCTCTACAACACAGCTTTATTATATATATCCAGTCATGAACAGGTGATGAACTACTAGACCATAAGAGCAGAAGAAGACAACAAGAAATGGCAAGTATATTACCCGTACATGTACACACTGATGCATTATGTTTGCACATTCCTTTTGATCCTGTAAAGCCAGCTGTTCATCAGTCAGTGTTTTACAAAGGCTGAGAGTTATTTACAAGGCATGGGAAGCGAAAGTGACCAGTGTCAACATGGGATACTACATTCCCAGGCACAAAAATAAAATTCCCCAGTGCAAAATAGAAGGAAATTAGACAACACAGAGGACGACCCGCACTTTTATACAGGTGACTTCTAATGTTCTTACACTTTTGTTTTTCTAGCAACGACATGGTTATATAGGTGAGCAGATGTAGCTAGTTGTTATGAAGAGTTAGCAGCTTTCTGTCTTGCAAGCATCGCATTAGGACCAGCAATGTGTTTTACCCAGAGATGCTGGCGTGTTTTCCCAGAGAACACACATGCCTGACTACAGTCACCAGGAGACTTTGAGGGCACCAAGATGACATATGACAACATTTTTCATTCAACAGCTTATCAGCAGCCAATACCCAGCAATCACAGTGCCTGCTTCATCTTAATTACATCTGTGTGGCCATGGGTGTGCCAAAATGGCGACAGTTAGACTAGTGCTGTCTTTATTTACTTTGTAGTAGGCTGCATGACAATACAAATGCGCATATATATATATATATATATATATATATATATATATATATATATATATATATATATAGTGAAGGCCCAAGGGGGTCAGGAGAAGAAATGCAGGCCTCATCCTGTCCACTTTATACGCAAGGAAGAGGAAGGTTTTTTCCTGTTACATTCCTGTAACTAGTACAATGATGAGAAGCAGGGTTGCCAGGTCTAATTTTCCAAACCAGCCAAAGTCAGCTACGAAACCAGCCCAAAATCAGCCACTTCAAAAGTAGCCCAAAAATAGCACAATATGTGCAGCGGAAAAAAAAAGTCTAAAAAAAAATAAACTAATATGTGAAAGTTTTTTCCATTTTTCACAAATTTTTTCCATGGACCAAAATGACACAGATTCACCTGTCACCAGCGGTGTAACTACAGAGGGGGGCCCAGGAGGTATAGGGGTCCCATGACCACAGAATTTCAATAAATATTGGTAAAAAAAAATGTCAAACTCTAGATATTTTGGTGGCCAGCAGATTTTTGCCCCAAAATTGTCTGAAATTGAGGAAAGAGCCCTAAATCTGGTAACTCCCCACTTATACACAACTAGGGTTGCCACCTGCCCGATATTTTACCGGCCCGGCGGTGAAAATGATGGTTGATCCCAATGTTATCAATAGGGAAAAAGGATAAATACATAGGAAGGTCGGTATTTTTTTCTACTTATAGCAGCCCCTCCGGGCCAGTCCGGGCCTGCACAAGCAAGTCCCATTGCATGCTGGGTATTGTAGTATTACATTAAACTTGGGAGTTGGCAAATTGTTTAAGAAAAAACTGCATTACCCAACATTCATTGGGAGACGCCGGCTTAGCACATTTGGGCAAGAAAAAAAACAAACTTTGGCAGGCTTCCAGACTACAAATTAGCTAAAGGCCCAAAAAGTGGTCCAAATCCGTATCTTGAATAGTTTATACTTTCAAAACCAGCCTGGGCTTTAAATTAGTAGCCCAATTTGGATGGAAACCCGGCAGCCCTGATGAGAAGGTGACATTCGGCCTAGAGGTTTTATAGGAGCGGCCGATGTTACACTACAGACCTTCAGCAGCTGCGACTGGGAGCTGTCATTTCTCAGCAGTTCGGGGCCCACCCCTAATGTATTTTGGAGGTTATTTACTCACACATATTCCCTCCATTAACTATTTGTCCAAATACGGACAGTGCGAAGGGGAAACCGTGGCCTCCCACTACAATATATAATATAAATAAAGACTGTAATTGTATTACTCATAGACAGCACCTTAAAAACCCACGGAACAGCATAACACAAAGACCAACGGCACTTTACAGCTCCATAAGGGGATTCTATAAAAATTATATATATATATATATATATATATATCCACACGTGACTACCCCGAAGGCCCCGCCCTTGCACCGCGCGCCCCTTCAGTAGACCCATTACCTGATTGGGTGGCGGTGCGCTCGCGACCGGCATCCCCGGAGCCCCTGGAATGTCGCGAGCCCGACAAAGTCGCTGAAGGAGCGCGCACCCAGGCCAGAGAAGCGGGTAGCAGTGGAGGCGGCCATACTTTAGAAAAGAGAACCAGTGGGCGCTGGGAGTACCGTAGAAACCGGAGTTCCTCAGGAAAAGGTCCGCTTCTCTGCTGGACCCCTTCGCAATCTGACCTCGGAGAAGAAGCCGGTTTCGGATCACCACTGTCATAGGCTCCTACGTCATGCAGTTACCATAGCTACCCGACGTGACGTCTTACGTGAGATCAAGGGAGAAGGCGGCACACTGTTTGTAACAGGACGCTGAATGGCTTGATGGGAATTGTAGTTCGTACGTTGTTTCATAATATTTACTCGATTCCGCTGTCATAGAGATACCTGGTACGTGCAGTACTACTTCTTGTGTCATGGAACTGAAGAGCTGCTGCTGCAGGACGTGCAGTGCTTGTCTGTTCATAATTTGCTTTATTGTTATATAACCTTGTCATGGCTACAAGTGCCAGCTGTCTCTAATTCTGAATATACGCTCTGGAAACCGGTTTTTTCAAAAGCTGACGCACTGCAATGCAGTTCTCTGATTTCATGGGTCAAAGTCATTTGACAACGTCTGCTTTGAGCCGGTGTGAGTTTGAAGTTTAAGAGAAAGAATTGGGTATTGGGGAGCAGCAGCCATCAAACACAGGGGATGGTGCGCAGGGTCAAATAGTTCATATATAAGAGCAAGGAGAAATGGAAGAGCTGACCGACTGCACATTCCCATCCATTGGCTCCAAAGCTCTTGTGAAGTAATAAGTAACACTTAGGGGCACATTTAGGGTCGAAGTGAATTTGAGGGAATTTTGGAAGTAAAAAAATTTGAAATTCAAAGTAATTTTTTTGGATACTTCGACCATCGAATGGGATACTACGACATCGATTTTACTTCGACTTGGATTCGCAGTAAAAATCATTCGACCATTCGATAATCGAAGTACTTTCTCTTTAAAAAAACTTTGACTTCAATACTTCGCCAATTTCAACCTGCCGAATTGCTGTTTAGCCTATGGGGGACCTCCTGTGTGTTGTGCTAAGTTTTTTTTTTTGGGAAAATCGTACGATTAAAATCGTTCGAAAAGTTCAATTCGAAGTATGATCATACGATCGGAATACAATCGTACGATGTATAAAATCCTCCAACTTCGAATGTCGGAGGATTCTATTCGATGGCACACAGAGCCCTCGGATCATAAGAGTCTCCAACCCCTTCACCCACCATGAGTCCCCTCCCGATCCGATTTCCACAATCACCCTTCTCAGTCCCTATCAGACGCCTGCCTAATCAAAAACTAAACTGTGCCTGACACGCGTTTCACCAGCCAGTTGCGGGCTTTGTCAAAGCCCTTTTAAAGTTTAACCTCGATGGATACTACTACGAATAGTAGTAGGGTCTTTCTTATTAAGGGGTCTCTTAGTACATTGTACGGATTTCTTATTACAGAGAAAAAGGAAATCATTTTTAAAAATTATTTGATTAAAATAAAGTCTATGGAAGATGGCCTTTCCATATTTTGGACCTTTCTGGATAACGGGTTTTCACATAAAAGATCCAATACCTGTACTTATTTTGGTGGACCATCCTTATCTGGGGAAACAGGTTGGTAGCCCACTTTTTTCCTGAGCTCTTTGGCGATTAGCCCCAGCAAACTAAATATCCCACACAAGATAGCTACGTGCCATGCCTTCATACATACATTACAAACAGAACACTGACTCCACCCACTCCCACAGAATACCATCCCCTTTTTGGGTCCACATCTAGGCTGTAAAACCTGGCTGGACTTCTGCCTTTCTGCCCCAAGTCCCTCCTAGTATTTACACAATGATGTGCATTTCTGTGAACGACACCTTCCAAAATTGTTTTCAGATCGATCCTCAGAAATAAAGACTTTTTTCAATTACTTTTCATTATTTATTTTTTACAGTTTTTTTCAGAATCTAAGTTTAAAATTTAGTGTTCTTGTTTCTGGTAGAGTCCTGCAGCGGGTCGGGTACCAGCAAAAAAAGTGGGCACCTTATGGAATGAAGGGAGGATTTTCAGGTGCAGGTATACCTGCGGGTCTGCGGACTGCGGGTCAGGTTGCGGGTCTCCTCTAAATTTATTATCTTATGTAATATTGTCTGTATTTTAATCATTTTAAAGGAGTAGGAAAGCTACAGAGGCATTTTATTGCCAATAGATTAGCTGCAATAGTGCAAGCTAGAATGCTATATTTATTCTGTAGAATGCTTTACCATACCTGAATAAAAAGCTCTAGAAACTCTCTGTTTGTTTAGAATAGTAGCTGCAGTATTAGCTTGGCGTGACATCACTTCCTGCCTGAGTCTCTCCCTGCTCTGGGCTCAGATTACAGTAGAGAAGGGAGGGGTGGGGGGAGAGGAGCAAACTGAGCATGCTCTTGCCCAGGGCAATGAGGTTTAAGCTGAAGGCAGGAAGTCTGATACAGAAGCCCATAAATACACAATAGAAGGAAAGAAATGTGGTGTTTCTTTTGACAGGGGACTCAGAGCAACATTACTTTGGGGATTTACTGGTATATTTAGATGGACCTTTCTGATAAGGCTAAATTAGTTTTAACCTTTCCTTCTCCTTTAAAGTTTTACAAAACATGTCTGCCCTGCCCACTTTTGACATCACTTCCGGTTTGATGGTGGCCGGCGGGTTGGGTTTAGGATAAGGCAGTTGCAGGTCCGGGTCAGGTAGCGGATGAAAGTGGGTAAATATGTGGGTTGCGGGTTGGGGTTGGTTCTGGTCTTAGAAATTGGTTCCGCGCAGGACTCTAGTTTCTGGTGTTTGTCTGGCAGCTCAGTAATTCAGACGTAGACGCTAAACTGTTACAATTTTGCAACATTAAGTTGATCCATTTCTCAACAGTATCTCTGGAGTATTAGCAAATATTGTATCAATTCTAACAGCTTCCTGTAATGAAACTCAGGGATTCTGCTCAGCAGGGACAAAGATAACAAATGTATAAACTAAATGTATCAATTTAGATCAGTTTACAGGGTCGCAACCCCCCTTCCCAGAGCTGCTTTAGAAAGTGAAACATGACACTTTACACTTGAATATTAGAAAAACATTCACACATAGAAAATAGAAAGTAACTGGAAAAAATCGTTATTTTTGGTGAACTATCTGAAAACAGCTAGGTGTTTGAAGGTGAACAACCCCTTTAGGGTAAGTTCACACTGGGTGTTTTGGGGAGATTTGGTCGCCTGGCGACTAAATAATTCGTCTTTGCAGCGACCAATCTCCCCAAATGCCTTCCCTGACTCTGCGCCGGCTTAAAATGAAAAAACGCCGGCGCTAATCACATGCAGCGGTTCGTTTTCCCGAAGTCGCCCGAAGTTGCCTTACAAGGAGACTTGGGGCGACTTCGGAAAACAAAGTTTTTTCATTTTAGCCGGCGCAGAGTCAGGGAAGGCGTTTGGGGAGATTGGTCGCCGCAAAAACGAGGTGATTAGTCGCCAGGCGACCAACACCCAGTGTGGCCTGACCCTTAATCACCAGTAAACCTACTTAAAATAATCATGCATAAATGATAACTGTATTTCTATTAAAATGCACTTTACTTATTCTAAACATAAGAAAGGGTACATGAAAGAGGCTCAAGAATATTTGACAACACATTTTATAAGGGCAGTCATATAGGCACATTGTCATTAATTAGGGTCAGACTAGCATTCCTGTGGGTTGTTGTCTAGGTCTAGTCCTACACTCCAGTACCCTAATTGCTAACTGTCTTCATGGCAGCCTTTCTGTAGCACCAGCAAAGGCATCTTTTCATGCTAGCTAGTTCCATCTTGCATTCTGACAATGATACTTGTTTCTGTCATATTAAACTGCGTCCGATAGAATCACTCTGAGTTCCATGTGCCCTTAACTGATACCTGCATTCTGGTGTGCTATATTACAAACACTCATACAGTTCTCATTCCTTAGCCTTTCCTTGTTCCAAAGAAGTGACTAATGAGTGTGATCACCATTCTTGCCAGGGAGGTGTCATCACTGTGTTCCTTGGAAGGGAATCTGTGCATATTATCTCAATGACCAATGAAAATATCAGGGCAAAGTGCGTGCTTCTTTAGTAAAAGCTGAAATTCAATCTCTAATGTTAAAGATGTATTAACTTTACAAACTTCCAAATAAGAGCCTAGAAATGCTGACCTTTCAAATATTAAATACCTGTAAACTCCTGATAGCTAAAAAAGAAGGAGAATTCCAAATATCCACCAAGTAATTAATAACTTGCTGTGTCAAGAGGTCTGAGAGAGAAAAGAATAATACAGGAAGCATATAAACTTTGGCTATTTAAGGTCAAAACATAAAGACTACATTGTCTAGGACTATCTTTAGTAGTAACTACCCTGGGTGATATTACATCTTTATTTTTTTTTTTGTGTGGGTTTATTTTTTAGATTTATAGTTAATTTTAGATCTTACTCCTTAGAGAAGTATATGATGATACAATGTATGTATTTGTTGGAAAAACACAATAAATAAAGAGAATAAAAAAGATTTATTAACTTTAAGCTATTCCATAATTGTAAGCATATGAGGCAGTTGTAAACTCTGTTGTTTGAAGAACTTTTAGTAAAAATGCCTTCTAACATCAGTTTCCTTTAAAAAAAATAATAGTGGTTTCATCTGAACTTCCTTAAGGGGTTCTGGGGAAGGAGCAGGGGTGTAACTACAGAGAAAGCAGACCCTGTGGCTGCAGGGGGGCCCATGAGGCCCTAATTCATATACAGTTTCAATAAATTTTGGTAAAATAGATCAACCTCTAGACATTTTGGTGGCCTAAAAAATAATTTGCTGTGGGGCCCATTAATATCAAGTTATGCCACGAGGAAAAAGACTGAGAGCACAAGGATTGTTAGGGATTCTTTCTCTCTCTTTCAAAGTTTATAAAGAGCCTATTTATGCAAAGTTTGATATTTGGTAACAGGTACAACCAGCTGCATACATATTAAGAGGCATTGCTGCATATTGTATGTCTTTTTCAGTTGTAGACATGCTCAGCTAAATCATTTTATCTGCTCTGGTTGTTTCCCATCTCTCTAGTGGCAAGGAGTATGCGCAGTTGAAGCTGATCTAGATCTAAGTTCAAGTTCACTTGTGGGTTTAATCACCGCCAGAGAGCTGGTAAAAGGGCATAAAAAAAGAAAAAAATATGCAGCTTTTATAACCAATCTAAATATTTCCATGTATATAGTGGCACAATTGTATTATATAGATGGTGTCCTTTGTAGCCTGGATATCATGAAATCATTTTTATCTTATTTTGGAATTCAAAAAGATTAATGGACTATTGATGTTGTGCAAATATGGAGAAAATTATACAGCAAAAATTAGAATACCCAGAGTCTCATAAGTGCTTTTAAATATTTGCCTGTTTTAAGGTGAACAAACAACAGAACACCATTGAAAGATCATTTTTCTAGGTTCATCTGTCAAATAGAACTGTAGTACAGCCAACAATGAACAGAACCACAGCTATTGTTTCTTTAGTATTCTTGCCTCACCATAGGTGGCTCAATATATATATATAGTGAAGGGAGAAACCGGCACTCACGAAAATGACATAAATTATGCCTGGGTGCAGTCCTTGTTGAGGATATTGGGGCCGATTCACTAAATTCGAGTGAATTCGAGTGAAGGATTCGAATTAAAAAAAACTTCGAATTTCGAAGTGTTTTTTGGGCTACTTCGAACTTCGACTATGACTATCGAACGATTCGAACTAAAAATCGTTCGACTATTCGACCATTCGATAGTCGAAGTACTGTCTCTTTAAAAAACAAATTCGACCCCCTAGTTCGGCAGCTAAAAGCTAACGAACTCAATGTTAGCCTATGGGGAAGGTCCCCATAGGCTTGCCTAAGTTTTTTTCATTGAAGGATATTCCTTCGATCGTTGAATTAAAATCCTTCGAATCGTTCGATTCGAAGGATTTAATCGTTCGATCAAATGAATAATCCTTTGATCGATCGAATTCCCTGCGCTAAATCCTTCGAATTCGATATTCGAATTCGAAGGATTTCAATTCCTAGTCGAATATCGAGGGTTAATTAACCCTCGATATTCGACCATTGGTGAATCGGCCCCTAAATGTAGAGCAGGAAATGAAGATCGCACTCACAGGTCTTAGAAGTGATAAATGTCTCTTTATTCAGTGGACAATCGCTGACGTTTCGGCTGACACAACATAAATGTCTCTTTATTTATTTATTTTTTTTTACCATTAAATCATACTTTATTATGAATTTATTTTTCCATATACACAGACACGCAAACTTTTCTGAGATTCTCATTTATGTTTTCTTGACAACCATTCAAACCAATGTGCACAACAAAAATAATGGACATGAAAAATGCTATTATTGGAGACCTACAGCAATCTTGTTCAACATGAAAAGCAGAACTCATGTCCCCTGGGTCTTTTTTTTTTTTTTTAATTTGAAATTTTTATTGATTTTCAGAAAAATATTGAAAACTTCCAGTGAAGACTGGGGAAGAAGAAAGGAGAAAGAGAAGAGTGATGAAGACAGAAAGGTAAGCAACCTCGGAAGGGGGGGGGGTGGAGAGGCTTTTTATTCGTGCAGTCCACAGAACCATAGTAGTTACCTTGTTTTTTTGGGGGGGGGAGGGAAGAGATTTGATGTGCTTCCTGCAAAGAGGGGTCCATAAGTTGACCCGCACAAATGTCTAAGCTGTTCACTGGCCTGGAAAGGTTGGGAAATCCATGTCATCAGGGATACTCTGGTATAAGACGATACTGTTTCCATTTTGTCCACAGCTCGTGAGTCATCAGATTTTTGGTGGTTTGCACAAGGGTCGTAGCAGCGTACTTTTCATGTAAGAGATTGGTGTCTATTAGACGGATTGTAGTGTCTCTATCGGGTATTTCCGTAGATTTCCAGTGTCTTGGTATCAAGAGGCGGGCTGCAGTGAGGACATGGAAAGTCAATTTCCTTGATTCAGGAACAAAATCTTGTAGTCCAATGTTTAAGAGTGCCAAGGCTGGTGATAGGTGTATCGGAACATTGAATATGTCTGAGAGCAGGTCATTAATCATTTGCCAGAAGGGCACTATTTTGTGGCATGACCACCAGATATGTATCATGGTGCCTTTCGCAGCTTTACATCTCCAACACTGATCTGACACATTGGGGAACATTTTGTGTAGTGTTGAAGGTGTTTTGTACCACCTGAAGAGTATTTTTTTGAAATTTTCGATATGATTGGTGCACTTGGTGTATTTAGCGGCAATATTAGCCATTTGGGACCATTTAGGTAGTGGGAGTTCTATGTCGAGGTCTTGTTCCCATCTTTGGATATGTATCGGTTTAGTGGGCCCAATGTCTGGCATAATGGCTCGATAAACATTAGATAGTCCTTTCTTTTGTCCAGCACTGTTGAAGCATATGCGTTCAAAGGGTGTTTGAGGTCTGGATAGGCGATTTATATGTGGACCTAGGAAGTGTCGGATACGTAAATATTTATAGAAATCTTGTTTAGGGAGGTTGAACTCAGTTTGGAGCGTCTCATAGAGTTTTAAGTCATTATTCAAAAACAGCTGTGCTATGTTGGTGAGTCCTAGCGTTTCCCAATTGGCTAGGGAGAGGTCAGGAATTTCCATCTCTAATAACTTGATAGTGGAGTTTTTTGTGGGGAATATATGGATGTATTCGTGTTTCTTCAGCAGATTTCAGATTTTCAAAGCTGTCATTGTAGTGTGGAATAATGAAGCTTGGTCAATTTTGTGTGAGGGAGACTTAGTCCACATTAGTTGTTGTAGCGTGAATGGACGAGCTTGGTCTTGTTCTATCTCCAGCCAGTGCTTGCTGTCACTTGGGAGGTTCCATAGGGTGAGTTGCTCTAGTATTGTAGCTCTGTAGTAGTAGTCTATATTGGGTACACCAAACCCTCCTGATTTTTGGTGGAGTTGCATTATACTGCGTTTGAGTCTAGGCTTCTTACCACCCCAGATGAACAAGTCTATAGTTTTTTGCGATTGGATAAGAAAGGTTTGTGGCACTGTGATTGGGAGGGTCCTGAATAGGTATAGGAATTTGGGCAATAACATCATCTTGACTGCTGCTATGCGTCCTAGCCAAGAGATATAAGAGGTTTTCCATTTTTCTAGTTGGGTTTGGGTGTCTCTCAATAGTTTCGGAAAGTTGCTGCTGTAAGTCTTCGCTACTGTGCTACCTAGTTCTATACCGAGGTAGGAAATAGTGTATTTTCTCCATTGGAACGGGTAGAGGTGTTGTAGTTCAGTCTTAGTGTCTGTTGTGGCATTTAGTAGGAGGGCTTGTGTTTTACTGACGTTGAGTTTGTAGTAGGACACCTGACTGTAGGACGTTAACACCTGGGTAAGTTTTGAAAGGGATAGAGTCGGGTTCGTAAGGGTTAGCATAATATCGTCTGCAAAAAGCGCTACTTTATGTTCTGACTGGGAGGAGGATATTCCCGTGATGTCAGTCGTGTCTCTTATCGTTTTTGCCAGTGGCTCCAGAATTAGGTTAAAAATAAGCGGGGAGAGTGGGCAACCTTGTCTCGTACCATTGGTGATGCGGAAGGGTTGAGAGAGAAATCCCATGTTAGTGACTTGTGCTGTCGGTGTGGAGTATAATGCTAGAATTGATTGTAGGATCTGACCGCGAAAACCAAAAGCCTGCAGGGTATTTTCCATATATCTCCAGTGGACTCTATCAAACGCCTTTTCTGCATCTAGAGCTAGTAAAAGTGCAGGTGTTTGTTGGCGTGTAGACTTTTCAATCAAGGACATAAGTTTTCTAGTATTGTCCGCCCCATGTCTACCCACAGTGAAGCCAGATTGATCTTTATGGATGATGCTTGGCAGAATTTCTTTAAGTCTATTCGCCAATATCTTCGCATATAGTTTGATATCCCCATTCAACAGTGATATGGGTCGGAAATTTGGGCATTGATTCGGGGTCTTGCCCGGTTTGGGGATAGTCGTTATCGTAGCCTGTAGCATTTCTTCTGGTATATTACCATGTAGGCAAAAGTGGTTAAAGAGTTGCGTTAGTTGAGGGATCAGGATATGACTGAAGGTTTTATAGTAGGCGGCAGATAGGCCATCTGGTCCTGGGGCTTTCCCCATTGGGGTGGTCTTGATCGCCACCTGGATTTCCTTGGGTAGGATAGGGGCATTTAATAAGTCTAATTGAGAAGGTGATATTTGTGGAAGGTTGGCTCGTTCCAGAAAATCAGTAATGGCTTGTTGTACTGGTTGTGGAGTTGACACATCATGGCGTAGATTATATAGAGATGCATAGTAGTCTGCAAAATTATCTGCTATCTTCTTGGTATTTGTGATTTTTCCACCCCTGCTGTCCAACAGATGGTCTATGGCTTGTTTCCTCTGTTTCTGTTTTAGAAGGTTCGCAAGCAATTTTGAGGCTTTATTGCCTTTTGTGTATTTTGTGAGGTGTAGCCTTTGAAGGTGGTAATGCATTTTAAACAGATCTATCTCACACAATTGCGCCCTAACCGCTCTAAGATGTTTAGTGGTCTGCTTGTTGGGTTGCGCCTTATTTTGTGTTTCTAGATCCAGTAGCAGATTCGTTAACTCTTGTTTTTTCTGTTCTCACTGTTTTTTAATGAACGAGCCATATTTTATGAGATGTCCTCGAATAACTGGTTTATGTGCACACCAAACTATAGGTGTCGAGACCTCGCCAATGGCATTGAGGGTAAAGTAGTCCTGTAGTGTGTGAGAGCAGTGTTGAGTGACATCTGTATTGAGTAGCAGTGATTCATTTAATCTCCAGTGCGAAGTGAATGGCATGGCTGCATTCAATTTACTGGACATAGTTACAGGTGCGTGGTCGGTCCACGACATCAGCCCAATTTGTATATCTGCAACTGCTTGAAGGGTGTCTTTGTCTGTAAATATATAATCCAATCTAGCATATCTTGCATGCGAATGAGAATAATGGGTATAGTCTCTGTTTGTTGGATGTGAAGATCTCCAGACATCAAATAGATTATGTTTATTTAAGAGATTTTTTAAATTTAGTGCATGGGCGAGCACTTCCCTTCTAGGCTTTTGGTTGTTTGCAGAGCTGGTGTCCAGGGCCGCCATCAGGGGGGGACAGGGGGGACAAGCGTACCGGGCCCGGGCATGAAGGGGGGCCCGGCAGCGCTGCATTTTTTGAAGATCCGGGCCCCCCTTACGAGCGCCCGAGCCGTACGTCTTGCCTCTGTGCTGCCGAATGCGGAAGTGCCGAAAAGCCGAAGCCGATGCGCCGAAAAGACCCGAAGTCACGGAAAAAGCCGAAGTCACGAAGCGCCGAAAAGACCCGAAGTCACGAAAACAGCCGAAGCCGAAGTCCTGAAGCAGCGCAAAGACCCGAAGTCACGAAAACAGCCGAAGTCCTGAAGCAGTGAAAAGACCCGAAGTCACGAAAGGAGGTGAAGTTGAAGTACTGAAGCCGTGAGTTCAATTCTACTGAACACCAGTTTGTGTATTTTTTTTTTTTTTAATCTCCTGGCCACCAATGTATTATTTTAATATTCTATAGGCCCCTGCAACCAATCTTTTTTTTTAAAACATGTTTTTTTGGGGCCCCAATTTTTTTTTTAACTCGTAAGGGGCCCCTGACGCCAATGTTTTTTTTTTTTTTCAAAAATTTTTTTTTTTTTTTACATTTTTTTTTGGGGCCCCAATTTGTTTTTAACTTGTAAGGGGGCCCCTGCCGCCAATGTTTTTTTTTTTTTTTTTTCAAAAAAATTTTTTTTTTTTCAAATTTTTTTTTGGGGCCCCAATTTGTTTTTAACTTATAAGGGGGCCCCTGCCGCCAATGTTTTTTTTTTTTTCAAAAAAATTTTTTTTTTTTTTTAATTTTTTTTTGGGGCCCCAATTTGTTTTTAACTTATAAGGGGGCCCCTGACGCCAATGTTTTTTTTTTTTTTTTTTCAAAAAAATTTTTTTTTTTTTCAAATTTTTTTTTGGGGCCCCAATTTGTTTTTAACTTATAAGGGGGCCCCTGCCGCCAATGTTTTTTTTTTTTTCAAAAAAATTTTTTTTTTTTTTTAATTTTTTTTTGGGGCCCCAATTTGTTTTTAACTTATAAGGGGGCCCCTGACGCCAATGTTTTTTTTTTTTTTTTTTAAAAAAAAATTTTTTTTTTTTCAAATTTTTTTTTGGGGCCCCAATTTGTTTTTAACTTACAAGGGGGCCCCTGCCGCCAATTTTTTTTTTTTCAAAAAAATTTTTTTTTTTTTTTAAATTTTTTTTGGGGCCCCAATTTGTTTTTAACTTGTAAGGGGGCCCCTGCCACCAGTTTTTTTTTTTCAAATTTTTTTTTGGGGCCCCAATTTGTTTTTAACTTATAAGGGGGCCCCTGCCACCAATGTTTTTTAAAAAAAAAAAAAAAATTTAATTTTTTTTTTTTGGGGCCCCAATTTTTTATAAGGGGGCCCTGACCATCAATAGCTTTTTACAACTTGTGTGGGGGGGGTTACTTTTTTAGCGCTGATGTCTGTGTGGTCTTTTAACTGCGATGTGGAGTGGGCGGGAAATGGGGTGGAGCTTGGTCGTCAGTGTGGGCGGGGCCCAGGGGGCCCCAAAAATTTTGTTGTACGGGGCCCCGTGATTTCTAATGGCGGCCCTGCTGGTGTCCATGGTATGAACTAAAGGGATATTGAAGTCACCCCCTATTATGACTCTGCCTTTTTTCAGTCTATTCAAGGTTCTAAAGAAGGTGCGGTAAAAGTAGGACTGTTTTGTATTCGAGGCATAAGCCGATGCTACTGTATAAATTTGATCTTGTAGTTCGCTGCGATGATGTACCTGCCCTGTGGATCTGCTTGTTGTTTGAGCAGTCGGGGTGTGACAGAGGAGTGGAACCAGATTGCCACCCCTCTCTTCTTCACGGGGCTGTTTGCATAGAATTGTAATGGGTATTCCTTGCAACTTAATCTGTTGGGTTGG